>CM073134.1:52910005-53463154 GCA_037039145.1 Fundulus diaphanus
TGGTTCTTTCATTTCATTTCAGCTAGTTTTTCACTTCTGCAGGAATCTTCTGCATCTTCTGCTCAAATCATTCTGCAGTAAAGCATTCTCACTGCTGTTTCGCAGGAACAGCCTTTTCTAGTTATCATTATTATTCCGTACGTTTTTGTGCGTCTAACTACTCCTGCATACTTCAACCGATTTCAACGATTTTCGTACCAAAACGTTCGGCTCGTTCTCGACATTACTGCTATATCTCATGGTTATGGTACCTTTTATACTTTTTAAAGTATTTGTACTTTTTGTGCGTATTTTTCTCCCATTGAAATGAATGCAAATGTTTTATATTCCTTCAAATTCCTTCAAATTCTTGTAATCGTTCTTATTGTTCAAATGGTTCAAATCGTTAAAATCTTTCAATTTTTTTCAAATTTTTCAAATACTTCAAATTCTTCAAATTTTCCACACTGTAAAAAAGAAAAAGTTAGTTCAACTCAAAATTTTAAGGCAACCGACTGCACAGAATTTTTGAGTTGAAGGTATCAACTTAATCTTTTAAGTTTGGTAGAACTACACTTATTAAGTTGTGTCAGCTAAGTTTTTCAAGTTCTGCCAACTAACTTTTTTTAATTCAAGTTACTGGAACTTTCAAGTCTGTAAAAACGTATTATTTTAAATTCAGATTATCTGTAATAATTTATTTGAAATTCGGATTACCATCCCCTGTAATAACTTACATTTTTTAGTTTAAATTACCCCCCCCCCCTCACATTAAATCATCCACTGACAGGAAACCAGTTAAATTTTGCATGTTTATTTGAACCACTTTGGCAAAAACAGGTTTACAATTCCACAATGTAAACAAGCAATCTTATGCTTAAAGCAAATCAGGTTTCAGTATATATTTTTTTACTTTCCAACTCCTGTTAAGACCTTACAAATAATGCAATATTGCCAGAGATGACAGGTAACCAGTGCCTATGTGTTCACCAGTCTGTAAATCTACAGCTAAAAATGGGAAAATATCTGAACCTCACTTTAAACATAGCCAAAAATGCAAACATGCTGCTATAACAGTAATGGTGAAGAGTTTGCTACTACTGATCAATACTGAAGTCTCTTGACAGGTAACCAGTGCCTTTTTTTTGTTTTATCAAAAACACTTTATTAAATGTATGAAAATAATCTACATATGGAGTGCAGTTGCAAAACAAGGAAAGTATGTTATATGTATATACAGAAAAAGTTAAATCAGCTTATCACTAAGGTGTTTTTTTAATCACAGACACACATTTACTCACATTTTAAAGCTGCCAGAGGATGGCTCATTCTTAGCAGGCACTACACATCACAGAGCAGTGAACAATATCCAAGTAATGGCTCGTATAAATGAAATTTTCGATACTGGCTATAATGTTCTGAACATTAACCAGTGCCTAAGTATTCACAAGTGTGTAAATCTACAGCTGAAAATGGCAAATTATCTGAACCTCACTTTAAACATAGCCAAAAATGCAAACATGCTGCTATAACAGTAATGGTGAACAGTTTGCTACTACTGATCAATACTGAAGTCTCTTGACTTCAGTATTGATCAGTAGTAGCAAACAAAAGATTTGTTTTTAGTCTAAATAAAGCTCGTGTCCAGAACAAATAAGGCACATGTCAATAAGTTGGGGAAATCAAAAGAACATACAAATTATAAGGTGGTCTATGTGAAGACTTGCAAAATATCCAAACATAATAAATGAAGACATAAGAGAAATCTTCCCCATGGCAAATGAATCACTGGTTTAACAGCTTGGTCTTGAAGCTCCGGACACGCTGTGAGCAATTGGTGGACATTTCCATGAAAATGTGCTGGATAGTTTCAAAGGTATACCTGCTGTCTTTTGGGAACTCCATGTTGCGGGCATAAGGCAGGCCAAAAAGAAACGCAAGCGCACTTGGGGTGTCTGGGATGTCGTTGAGGACAATGGTTTCCTCCAACACGACGGCAATATTAATGACTGCGTCATCATCATCAAGCACTGTGAGGACACCGATCTTGATGCCTTTTGTCTGCTCGTCATCTGCATCAGTTGCCTGACAAAACAAAAACACCACTAAAATAATGTCCTGTAAAAAACTAGTCAATAAAGTGTGATGTCTATTTGTGTATGGCCTCTTAGCTATATAACACATTCCTAAAAACTGAAGGTCTTCCAAGCTGCACTCACCAGGCATCTAGAGAAAAGCTTCTCAGTATTGTCCCGCAGAAATATGAGAAGACCTTCCACAGCTGTCTGTCTGCGATGACTTGTGATGTCAGATGTCTGTTTTGGAAGATAAATAAATACTTTTGTTTAGCTCTGTGAAATACACTCGTGCATGTTCACTTGTGCTTGTACGTTTTCTATTCGTATTCCCATATCTACAATTGCGCATGTAGGTAGATAAAATATTTGCAGGATTTGTTGGTTTGTTAGTGTTTCTTTTTATCTTTTAAGGATAAGTTCACTATTTTGCATTTTGAGCCCACTTTCTGGGTTGTCTTGGATGAAATAGAGTGTTTGACGAACCCTCAACGAACACCACTAACCGCTCAGTGAGTTGCACGTGTTTGAAAACCAATGTTTGGGTTGATTTAAGGACAGGTTTGTGAATGCCCGTAGCTAGCCATCCTGAAGCATGAGATGGCTTCATGGCTAAATCAGCCAAAAGCTCAAGGCTAGACCAAAACTCAAAATTTCTGTGTCAAACACAATAATTCATCAACCGAGAAAGGGGGATCAAAAGGCAACACAGTGAACGTATACTTTAAATATTAATGTATCAAATAGTCAATCAACATGGAACTCTCTCACCAATGTAGCTGATGCAAAATAATTCTTCTTGATTAATGGTTTAAACATTAGTGGACAAACTGAACAAAAGGCCTTGTAGTCAATATAACAACCTGTTTGTCAAGCATTTCCAAAAGGGTTTCCATCTCTCGAAAGGCGCCCTTCCTGGCACGATACAATTTCAGCAGACGAGGGGTGAACATCTCAAGGGCAGTTTTAAATGTTCCCATCAGGTCCTTGGTGGTCACACGAGTGAACTCCTGACAAATCTGAATGAAACAAATGCAATACAAATACAACAAGCTGATTATGTGATTTCATTATTCTAATTAAGACTACAAACTCTCAGCCATGATACTATAATGGAACAGCCATAACACAAATGTAAACAAATGCCCCAAATTCAAGAAAAAAAAGATGCCTTACCTGTTCCTCTCCAGCACTTCTGAGACCATGGGTTCCATCTCTACAATCTCCATTCTCCTAAAGGAGAATGTGACGTCCATCTTCTGGCTGATGAACTCCATGTCCTTGTTTTTCTTCTTCATGGCTTCAACCAGGGAAGACCTCAGGTCTTCCAAGTCATCCTCAGTGTAGCTTTCAGGATGATCTGGGACATGGTTGACCTCACCTCGCTTTGGTTTTTTCAAGGAAAACCTTCTCTCCGGATCATCATCCCCATCGTCATCTCTTCTTCGCCTGTTGACACCATGATCATCCACCACCCCCCTTCTTGTTCTCCTGTTGACACCAACCTCATTACATCCAGCTTGACGTAGTTTTGTTCTGTAGTTCCCCATCTTGTACTTTATGCTGATTGTCCATCCCGCATATCCAGTACCACCACCAGGCTCTTTGAGGCAGGGATGTTTGTTGACAAGTTCAGCAGCAACAGACTCAAACTCATGCTTGTCAGGGTAGGCTTTCACAGTAAATATTTCTTGTGCCAACTTGTCCAGAATCTCTGTTTTCACATCTCTGGTTACATGTAAACTCTTCCCTGATATTTCAAACGTTTCATTCCCCTTGTGGAGTATCAGTTCAACATCATATGAGAATTCTGGTATCGGGAACGGAGTGGGCCACTGTGAAATGTTCCTCCTATATGTCCGCACAACTGAAGATAAGCTGTGGATTGAGTCTGGAGATCCAATGCTGGCTGTGTCAAGGGAAGAGATGGAGGACGACCGAGTTGGTGTTGGAGGTGGTGGTGATGGCAGGTTCTCATTGCTCCACAGAATATGCAAGACAGCCTTTTCTGAAGGTAACTCTGCTATGTCAATCAGGTTGCAAACTGCCTGGCCAAAGTCAGAGTCTTCATACTGTATACAGAATTCACCCACAAGTTCAAGTTTTTGACGCAGTTCATTGTACAGTTCCTCTATAGTTTCAGGAGCTTTGGTCAGCCGAATCTTACGGACGAGTTTGGGATTTATGTGGACCAGAAGCAACAAAGCCTGTGAGGACAAAAGAAGAACAGATATTTGCACGACTCTTTAAAATGAAACCATATACAATCATGGCCAAACGTATTGGAAGTGCTGGTTTTTAAGCTCAATTCGCACACTTTTGAAGGTTTTTTGATAAAAAAAAAGCTCAATTCAACTGAAACAATTCGTTTCCCCAAATGGTCACAAAATATCACCAAAATACTGCGGTAAGTGAATACTGCACACTCAAAAGTATTGGCATGTTTCACAACAAGTGTCTTTTTGAGACTTTTTATTGTTAAAATCCAGTGCTAAGATTATGGGTAGTCAGACATCAGCTGTGGTAGCACCCCTGAGAAATATAAGACATATTTTCTATTTGACAAAAATCTCCGGTTTACTCACTATACATCTATGTTGGTTTATATACACAGTATGAGGTTTTATTCAAGTAGAATCGTGGTTATTATCCTTTAGAAATGGGCTTATACTTCTCAGGAATGCTACCACAGCTGACGTCTGACAACACATAACCTTAGCGGTAGATTTTAACAATGATAAAAGCAGACTGTAAAAGTCTGCTTTTATCACGACAAAAGACACAATTGAGAATGCCAATACTTTTGCTGCATTCACTTCCCACAGCATTTTGGTGATATTTTGTGTTGAATTTGAGGCAACCAATTGTTATTTCAGTTCTGTTGAGCTATTGAAAATATCCTGGTTTGGTTATTCCATAAAAAACACCTTCAAAAGTTTTACTCGAAAACCAACACATCTGGAGGGGTGCCAATACTTTTGGCCATGACTTGAACACTTAAAAAGTCATCAACACATGATAAAATTATGAAAACATACAAACAAAGGTGCTTACCATTTCAAGTTACTGCAGTAGCCAAGTCCTTGGGGTCACCATCAAAGTTGTAGCAACTTGGTATGCAGCCAATGGGTGGTAATCGTTCAAAGTCTCTGGATCCAGAATCTCAAAATCTGAGTAACAGTTATCAATGAGTTTGTAAGACCGATAATGTTCCATGTACCAAGATGATAACCTTGCGGTGACAAAATACACTTTCCACCACTTGTCCACCAATATGTGTAGTATTCTAAAGAATTCTGGCAGTCCACTGCATTCACCTGCAGACACTATCATGTCCCTCACATACTGGGTCCCATACAAGCGTACTTCTTTTCTAGTATTGTCCTGAGCTTTTCATCTAAAGATGATATTTTCACTCTATCTACACTACCAACATGCAATTTTGGCTTGAACAACTGCTGTGTGTCAAGAAGATATGCTATGAGCTGTTGATGCTTAGTGGAAAGGGTGAGTAGTACATTCTTAAAACAGTGAGCATCATTGATTGCCTGTTTGAAAAAAACTATGCTTAGATTCAAACCTAAATGTCCACAGATCCACTAATGGCCCAAAGCACCGTGTGAGATGCACATAATGATCAATGAAGTGATGCTTTGGTTTCAACTTAAATTCAGGAAAGGTGCCAGTGAGTAACTGTCGATGGTCAGACAATTTATTCCCCAAGTAACATAATGTTCCCTCTGATAACGTAGTAGACACTGAAATCTCCACAATCTCTTTAAGGTCCATTAAAATTTCCCATGACGGCTCTTGCTCAGGTATATAGTTCCCGATGAAAAGAGGCAGTAAACGTAAAAGTGCCCAGTTTTCATGTCCGTTACCGTTTACCTTTCCAGATGCCAGGCTCTTTTTTGTAATTGGCTGTGGCTTGTTGACCAAATCAGAGAATTTGTATGGAAACTGTTTTATGCGGTTATTCAGTCCATCAAATGTAATGAAACCTTTTCTAATCAAGTCTTTCAAACACAAACATAACTCCACTGCAACAACACCTTCAAATAGATCATGCAAAAGATCAGGGGGAAATCCAGTAACTGGGTGGAAGAAAGACAACTTACTTAAAGCACAGGATGATTTAACTCCATTCACACATGGCTTAGGCTTATCACTCAACTTGAGTTGTTCTACAAAAGAATCATGCTGTGTCACAGTTCTTAGTGGAAAGTTCCTTGGCTCACAATTTCCAATTTGGTCTCGACTGATGCAACAAAATCTGCAAAAGTTTTCGACATTGAAAGCTTCCTGAAAACCTGCTAAGCTATGTGCACCAAGGTTATCAGCACAGACACAGAACACGGTTCCCTTTAAAAATGTATCTAGGGCCTCAATGTACACTCCTGACTTTTCAAGAAATCCAAGATCCTTAATCAAAGGATAAAGAAAGGCATCATACCCAAATTGTCTGACATCGACAGTTTTTCCAAGACAAGCCAGTTGAATTAGGGGGAGAGTAGAGCGAAACTTGCTTGGTAAATTTAACAAAATCCAATAAACAGCTGTAATTTTATGGATTTTTCTTGAAGATCCCAAAGGATTACACAGTTCCAAGTGATCAATGTAAAGTCCTATAGAGATACTTGCATCTTGCACACCCAGAAGATCATTGTCTTTGTAGTACTGTCCGTCTCGAAAAGAGCAAAATTGACCTGGGTTGTCCCCCTGACTAAACACCAACTTCTCCACACAATCTGGCTGTCTCAACGTTTCAAGAACCTGGATGATTGAAACATAAACAAATGTTTGTTTATGGGTTCCTTTATATGTATACTCAGTAGGCTGAATTACAGGGAACTTCTCTTTAAAAAAAACATTCCTCCTGTGATCAGTGGCCAATGCACCCTTTCCTTCAGTGCTCACAATTAATGGATTTGTTTCCAAGACAGCATCATTAATCTTATTGAGAACACTATCATCTAATTCAACGCCATGTTTAGCAAGCACTGCTTTGATACCTTGTTGAGAGTGGGATTTTGAAAGATGTACAATGTCATTAAACCCCTCAACTATTTTCTGTACAGCGCGTCTACTAACATGTAATTCAGTTTGCATACATAGAAAAAATCCAGCAGCCCTGTGTTCTAGAGTCTCAGCATCTACATACTCCTCCTTTTCTTGGACACTTGCATTTCCAGAACTACTTGGAAGTGTATCTTCCTCACTACAGATATCTAATGGTTGGTCAGAGGCATCTGTTACAGTGGACACAGGCTCATTTTCTAAGTTTGCTCTTAAACAGGTTCTGATTTCACCATGCTTGTGTTTCCTACTTTTGTGTGAACTAAAAGTCTTTAGATTGTTTTAAGATTACATCTCAAGAAGGGGCAACACACAGTCTCGTGTCTTTTCAAATGGCGTGCAAGGTGAGTGAAGAAAGACTGCTGTGTGCAGATTTCCCGGAATTCACATAGATTACAAAAAAGGTGAATTTCTCTTGTATTTTGGTTGTCCTACAATGTGATCTAGTCAAATGTGACTTTAAGGCGCCAGGTGTCTTAAAAGTACATACACAGTCACTGTAAACACACAGCCAGTAAGCTCCTCTTGTGTGCCTGAGTCGATGGTGCCTGAGCAGACGCTCTTGACAGGTGCTAGCAAAGCTGCAGAAGCAACACTTCATAGAAAACCTAGGACAAAAATAAGAGAAGAAAATTAACACGGGGACATACTTTGCAACCGCTCACATTAATTCTTTTGAGTTTCAGAGCTAAACACACAAAGATCGCATGCTAGAAGCTATATCTAGTTAATTACTGTATCAAACGTAGTTATGCATCACAGTTATAGCACGTTAGAGCTAGCTTAAACTACCCTGGTTGCAGCGCATGGTCGCGAGGAACAACGCAAACTATAACCCAGAGCAGTCAAACTTTTTTACAGTAGCAGGCCACACACTATCAGGTAGGTGCCCAAGTGGGGAGAATTTTGAAAAATAGAGTCTCCGTGATGTATTGTGGAAGCCTTCAAGACAGGTGATTATTTAAACAATATAGTCAGAGTACATGTTTCAAATTGAATAAAAGGCAAAAAAAGAAGTGAATAATCAATTCTTCAAAAACAACCTTTTTTATTATTATTATTATTCTTAAAACATTATTTTTTCACATGATGTTATCATCATGTTTTAACAAGGTAAGGTAATCTCCATTTGCATAAAATTAGTTGAATTTGAATTACTAGCACCACATAAAACAGATCAGATTAGGTGAGGTCTAGTCATCTTAATATTATTCACAGTTCTGTTCTAAAAACGATCGTAACATTTCTTCACGAACAAAGTCGAATTTTTATGATAAAAATACAGGCACACACGATATATCATCACGAGGATTCTAGAGACGAACACAAAATGCATCCCTTGAAAAACTTTCAAAATTTGCTGCTGTAATATTATATTATATGTAATAATATAGATTTTTCAGAATAAAAAGCTAACAGATGTGCATAATCAAAAAATATCAGAAATACAATTATAGAGCATTCAGTATTGTAAGAAAGCCCACACTGTTTCTGGATAAATACATTACTGTATGAGTTAGAGTCTAACTCTTAGACTGAAAAGAAAACCCTGAAAACCATTGAATAACTTCCAGAACAAGGTAAACTTTGAATATTCATGTATCAAAAGTGTTCAAATCAAGTTTAAAGATGAAATATTGCGTATTTTTACACCGATTATGGTATTCTGCGTTTGAGAGCTGCCTCCGTTTACGATCGGCCATTTCCGACGTGTGACGTCAGTTCAAGAACACAGAGAATGCGTGAAGCGAACTTGCATAGAAAAACACATTGTTTACGTTGTACAACCGGTACGGCAAACAAGGATATATGGATGTTTTCCAGTATATTCTTTCACACACCAAATCTGCTGATCCACGTCTACTTTGAGCAAGCGCTTTTAAAATAAATCGCCGAACTAAGTCCACAATAAAATGCCTTCTAGGTGCGTAGTTGGTGGCTGTAGTGCAGACCGCGGTGAAGTTGGCTTGACATTGGCCATTCAAGCTCCGCGGAGTCAGCGGGATCTAGCTCACGGTTGATCCGGTTGAAGGACTCTGATTTCGGCCAGCGTCTCTCAGCTGCTCCCTTCTCCCATACGCGGTGGGACCGTCAACAAATCTGATTTGATTTTTGTTTCTCAAGAGTGCTCCGCTGACTCCGCGGAGCAGGAATGTCCAATGTCAAGCCAACATCACTGCGGTCTAGTGCGGGACAGAAAATAGTGCTACATACTTGGCCGGTGGATCAAAAGGTCTGAATGAAATGGGATAAATTCGTAAAAGAAACGCGAAAGGACTGGGTTGCCGGCAGTGACAAAAGTGTTTTATGCAATTCACACTTCACGAGCGAGGATTTTGAGGGGTACTTACAATGAAGCATGAGCGCTAGCGTTAGATATAGTCTCCTCAGGTTCACCTTGTTCAAACTCCGTTTCTTCGTATATATATTCGGTATCAGAGTCGGCGATGCTTGAGGTGGAGTTTGTAGATGTAGCAGACATTTTTTTTTCTATATTTTTTTAACGTAGAGTAAGAGTTATTAATTAAATTTAATAAATCGGTAGCGAAAGTCGTAGTGTTAGCAGCCGGATGCACGGTACTAGTTATGTTTATGACGTCACATTACGGAGCAGCCAATAGAGGAATGTTCGGGCTCTTTCGCTTATACAGCAAGTTTTATCAAAATTACTTCCAAACGGCGCACATAATTCACATATAATTACAAGAGACCACAACAAATAAATCAGCCGTACCTCGGATAAAAACTTTGGATTTAATGTTGTTCATAACACCCGTAATTTTGTAAACAAATCTGCCAAAAAACAGTTTTTTCTCCACAAGAGGTATATTAAAACGTCTTGATATCATTAATTTAAGAACAAGTAAATGCATTGGTCACGGCGGCAAGAGCTGCTATAGATGGCAATTTGCCGCCGTTGACCGGCTACTTTTGACTGCCCTGATAAACCACCGCCGGTGTTTCGTTTTCAAGTCAATGAGCAAAGCAGACGTGCATAAAGCAACTCCATCATTCATATAACAAACATAACGGGATCACACATTTTGCAATTAATATGTGGACAATAATTATATTGAGCTCAGCTGTTCAGAATAAGCTAACCGATTAGCTAGTGTGGGCATTTGTATTGCCATAAAAGCCTCGACTGGTTATTATCGATTTTGTCTCCCGCAATGGAATCTAATACAAATATAAAAGGCATATAGAAAAGTATGATTAACTTACCCGTTAGAAGGAACGTTAGTCTTCTCTTCGACGAGTCGTCAGGGAAAGTTACCGCCAGCAAAGTGACAAGATGGCGCATGCAAACTTTCAAACTTTCGAAGGGAGCTCCTGGGAAAATCCATGGAAACCCCGTTGCAGCTGGTTGCCATGACAAATTTGAAATGAGCATGCGCAGATAAGTTGACCTCGCTCTGACTGGGTGTCAACTACAACTTCAAAGTAAAATCAACTTAATTTATAGAATAAGATGAACTTTTCATCAGAAACTTATGAAAGTGAGTTCAAGTGGCTCATAACAGACAGTTCAAGTTCCAACTGGCAATTTTATTGTCAGTGAATGCAAAAATCTTAGTAAGTTGAACAATTTTGAGTTGTCATTTTTACAGTGCAAATTCTTCAAATTCCTTCTAGTTCTTCTGATACAACTGATATTAATACTACTACTACTACTAATGATACTACTACTACTTCTACTACTACTACTAATGATACTACTGCTGCTACTGCTACTACTATTGATGCTACTGCTGATAGTACAACAACTACTACTGATACTACTACTATTACTACTACTACTACTACTACTAGTACTACTGATACTACTACTACTGATACTACTACTACTACTACTACTACTACTGATACCACTGCTGCTACTGCTACTACTATTGATGCTACTGCTATTATTACTACTAATACAACTACTACTACTACTAGTACTACTACTACTACTACTACTACAAATTCCTTCAAATTCTTTAAAAACTGATACTACTACTACTACTGATACTACTACTACTACTACTACTGATACTACTACTATTACTACTACTAATACAACAACTACTACTACTACTACTACTACTAGTACTACTGATACTACTGCTGCTACTGCTACTACTACTGATGCTACTGCTGATACTACAACAATTACTACTGATACTACTACTATTACTACTACTAATACAACTACTACTACTACTGATGCTACTGCTGATACTACAACAATTACTACTGATACTACTACTATTACTACTACTAATACAACTACTACTACTACTGATACTACTACTACTATTACTACTACTACTAATGATACTACTGCTGCTACTGCTTCTACTACTGATGCTACTGCTGATACTACAACTACTACTGATACTACTACTATTACTACTACTAATACAACAACTACTACTACTACTACTACTGATACTACTACTGATACTACTACTACTGATACTACTACTACTACTACTACTACTACTACTACTATTACTACTACTACAAATTACTTCAAATTGTTCAAATTCTTCAATTTTTTCTAATTCTTCAATGTTTTTTAGCTATTTTTTCTCTTCTGCATGGATCTTCTGCATCTTCTCCTCAAATCATTCTGCAGATTAGCATTCTCACTCGCTGTTGCGTAGGAACAGCTTTTTCTAGTTATTATTATTATTCCGTACGTTTTTGTGCGTCTAACTACTCCTGCATACTTCAACCGATTTCAACGATTTTCATACCAAAACGTTTGGCTCGTTCTCGACATTACTGCTATATCTCATGGTTATGGTACCTTTTATACTTTTTAAAGTATTTGTACTTTTTGTGCGTTTTTTGCTCCCATTGAAATGAATGCAAATTCCTTCAAATTCTTAAAATTTTTTATATTCCTTCAAATTCTTGTAATCGTTCTTATTGTTCAAATGGTTCAAATGGTTCAAATCTTTCAAATTTTTCACATACTACAAATACTTCAAATTCTTCCAAATTTTCCAAATTCTTCAAATTCCTACTAGTTCTTCTGATACAACTGATATTAATACTACTACTACAACAGATACTACTACTACTACTACTACTGATACTACTACTACTACTACTACTACTACTAATGATACTACTGCTGCTACTGCTACTACTATTGATGCTACTGCTGATACTACAACAACTAATACTGATACTACTACTATTACTACTACTAATACAACTACTACTACTAATAGTACTACTGATACTACTACTACTAATACAACTACTACTACTACTAGTACCACTGATACTACTACTACTACTACTACTACTACTACAAATTCCTTCAAATTCTTCAAATTCCTTCAAATTCTTTAAAAACTGATACTACTACTAGTACTACTGATACTACTCCTACTACTACCGATACTTCTACTACTACTACTGATACTACTACTACTACTAATGACACTACTGCTACTACTGCTACTACAACAACTACTACTGCTACTAGCACTATTACTACTACTACTACCGATACTACTACTACTACTGATACTACTACTATTACTACTACTAATACAACTACTACTACTACTAGTACTACTACTAATACAACTACTACTACTACTAGTACTACTACTAATACAACTACTAGTACTAGTACTAATGATATTACTACTACTACTACTACAAATTCCTTCAAATTCTTTAAAAACTGATACTACTACTACTACTGATACCACTACTACTTCTGATACTACTACTATTACTACTAATAATACAACTACTACTACTAGTACTACTGATACTACTACTACTACTACTACAAATTCCTTGAAATTCCTTCAAATTCTTTAAAAACTGATACTACTACTACTACTGATACTACTACTGATACTACTCATACTACTACTACTACTACTACTGATACTACTACTACTACTACTACAAATTACTTCAAATTGTTCAAATTTTTCAAATTATTCAGTGTTACTACTACTACTACTACTACTGATACTACTACTACAAATTACTTCAAATTGTTCAAATTTTTCAAATTGTTCAATGTTTTTCAGCTATTTTTTCTCTTCTGCATGGATCTGCTGCATCTTCTCCTCAAATCATTTTGCAGATTAGCATTCTCACTCGCTGTTGCGTGAGAATAACTACTCCTGCATACTTCAACCGATTTCAACGATTTTCGTACCAAAACGTTCGGCTCGTTCTCGACATTACTGCTATATCTCATGGTTATGGTACCTTTTATACTTTTTAAAGTATTTGTACTTTTTGTGCGTTTTTTGCTCCCATTGAAATGAATGCAAATTCCTTCAAATTCTTCAAATTTTTCATATTCCTTCAAATTCCTTCAAATTCTTGTAATCGTTCAAATGGTTCAAATGGTTCAAATCTTTCAAATTTTTCAAATACTTCAAATTCTTCAAATTTTGATACAACTGCTATTAATACTACTACTACAACAGATACTACTCCTATTACTACTACTACTACTACTACAACTGATACTACTACTACTGATACTACTACTACTACTACTGATACTACTACCACTACTACTACTACTAATGTTACTATTGCTGCTACTGCTACTACTACTGATGCTACTGCTGATACTACAACAACTACTACTGATACTACTACTAGTACTACTGATACTACTACTACTACTACTACAAATTCCTTCAAATTCTTTAAAAACTGATACTACTCCTACTACTACTGATACTTCTACTACTACTACTGATACTACTACTACTACTACTACTACTGATACTACTACTACTACTACTGATACTACTACTAATGATACTACTGCTGTTACTGCTACTACTACTGCTACTACAACTACTACTGCTACTACTACTATTACCACTACTAATACTACTACTACTACTAGTAGTACTACTGATACTACTACAAATTCTTCAAATTCCTTCAAATTCCTTCAAATTCTTTAAAAACTAATACTACTTCTACTGGTACTACTACTACTGCTGATACTACTACTACTACTACTACTAGTATTGATACTACTACTACTACTGATACTACTACTACTACTACTACTACTACTACTACAAATTACTTCAAATTGTTCAAATTGTTCAATGTTTTTCAGCTTTTTTTTTCTCTTCTGCATGGATCTTCTGCATCTTCTCCTCAAATCATTCTGCTGATTAGCATTCTCACTCGCTGTTGCGTAGGAACAGCTTTTTCTAGTTATTATTATTATTCCGTCGGTGTCTAACTACTCCCGCATACTTCAACCAATTTCAACAATTTTGGTGTCAAAACGTTCCCGGCATGCCTGCTTTATCTCATCATTATTCTAACTTTAATACTTTTTAAAATATTTGAACTTTTTGTGTGTATTTTTCTCCCATTGAAATGAATGAAAATTCCTTCAAATTCTTCAAATTTTTCATATTCCTTCAAATTCCTTCAAATTCTTATTGTTCAAATTTAACAAATGGTTCAAATGGTTCAAATTTTTTCAAATTTTTCAAATTTTTCAAATACTTCAAATTTTTAAAATTTTTAAAATTCCTTCTAATTCTTCTGATACAACTGATATTAATACTACAACAACAACAGATACTACTCCTCCTCCTACTACTACTACTACTACAACTCATACTACTACTACTGATACTACTACTAGTACTACTGATACTACTACCACTACTACTACTACTAATGATACTACTGCTGCTACTGCTACTATTACTGATGCTACTGCTGATACTACAACAACTACTACTGATACTACTACTATTACTACTACTACTACTACTGATACTACTACTACTACTACTACTACTACTACTACAAATTCCTTCAAATTCTTCAAAAACTGATACTACTACTACTGATACTACTCCTACTACTGATACTTCTACTACTACTACTGATACTACTACTACTACTACTGATACTACTGCTGCTACTGCTACTACAACATCTACTACTGCTATTACTACTATTACTACTACTAATACAACTACTACTACTACTAGTACTACTGATACTGCTACTAATACTACTACTACTACTACAAATTCCTTCAAATTCTTTAAAAACTGATACTACTACTACTACTACTGATACTACTACTACTACTACTGATACTACTACTATTACTACTACTAATACAACTACTACTACTACTAGTACTACTGATACTACTACTACTACTACAAATTCCTTCAAATTCTTTAAAAACTGATACTACTACTACTACTGATACTACTACTACTACTGATACTACTACTATTACTAATAATAATAAACCTACTACTACTACTAGTACTACTGATACTACTACTATTACTAATAATAATAAAACTACTACTACTACTAGTACTACTGATACTACTACTACTACTACTACTAATTCGTTCAAATTCTTCAAATTCCTTCCAATTCTTTAAAAACTACTACTACTACTACTGCTACTACTGCTACTACTGATACTACTGATACTACTGATACTACTACTACTAATGATAATACTGCTGCTACTGCTACTACTACTACTACAAATTCCTTCAAATTCTTTAAAAACTGATACTACTACTACTACTGATACTACTACTACTACTACTACTACTATTACTACTACTAAGACAACTACTACTAGTACTACTACAACTATTACTACTACTAAGACAACTACTACTAGTACTACTACAAATTTCTTCAAATTCCTTCAAATTCTTTAAAAACTGATACTACTACTACTACTGATACTACTATACAGCATTCTCATACAGCATTCTCACTCATTGTTTTCCTGTTTTTCTTTATTTTTATTATTCCGTACGTTTTTCGACGCCTTTCTCGTTCCGCATTTTTCAACCGATTTCAACCATTCTGGTATCAAAACGTTCAGCTCCTTCAGGACATTACTGCTATGACTTTTGGTAATTATAACATTTATAATATTTAAAATATTCAACTTTTTGTGAGTTTTTTCTCTCATTGAAAATGAATGGAGAATCCTTCAAATTCTTCAAATTTTTCAGCTTTTTGACAGCTTACTGCTTCAGCCTACTTTCAGCTAGAATCGCCATTCAACTTTTAAAATGTTCAAATAACCTTCAGCTATCTTCAGCTACTTCAGCTTTTTCATATCTTTTACCATTTTCATATAGTACCTCCTTAAAATAATTTTGGCTTTTCAAGAAATTCAGCAAATAACATGCGTTGTTATGGTCGTCAAGTGGCAGTTGGTAGAGTGCGCACTCTAGAAATTCAACAAATTCTTCTTCTCCAAACAACTTCTTCTCACTCGCTCAATTTTCAACCTATCCACATAAATTATACATCAAAACGTAGGCATTTTTGTCTGGATTCTGGAAATGTAACCATCATTGGTGTGGGATTTATAGATTTTTCGCAAATCACCTCAGAGCGACACTAACCCCAAACCTTCCCCATTCATTTCCTATGGAGCGGTTTTCAAAAATGACACCTGAAAATGTAAAACATCACATGTTTTCGCATCGTCGCTACTCTTAAACCGTTTGATGTACAGGTATGAGACTTTCACACATTCATGTCCAGACCCTTCTGGCGCTCATATAAAAGGAATTTTGTTGATAAATGTTACGGTTTTGCCACAGGAACAATTTGTTCAGGAGTAGCGTTTTGGAAAAATGCTTAAACAGGATCAAACTTCCATCCCGCCAAATGAGGCACTTTTCTACATCGTCGCTACTCCTAAACTGTTTGATGTACAGGCATGAGACTTTCACACATTAATGTCCAGACACTTCTGGCACTCATAAAAAAAGAATTTTGTCGATAGCTGTTACGGTTTTGCCGCAGGAACAATTTGTTCGGGAGCAGCGAATGTGCAACATCCCGAAAACGCTTTGGAGCTTCATTCTTCCACATCATCCACTTTTTTACATCGTCGCTGTGCCTACACCGATTTTTGTACAAACATAAAAATGAGCTCCATAGTCCTCAAAAGCCTGCTGATACTCACAGTGAAAGAATTATTTTGATATCTCTTATACTTTTTCAGCTACAGCGATTTGTTCGGGAACCTTTTTAGAGGATTTCTGAAATTCGCTAAAAATTCCCTTTATTTCATAATTTTTTACGCCTTTATTAAACTTTTTCCAGCAAAATCCGATAGCTTATCTTCTTCCCCTATCCGTTACGAAATAAACGCAGAATAAATTACGTATCTACCATTTACGGATCAGGAGATATGCAGCGTTGTTCGAGGCAAAGTTCTCCATTATAACCCAATAGGCAGACTGACGCAAAGTGTCTGCTCTTCAGTAGACTGGCCCGCTGCAGGTGTGTGAGTGAGTTTCCATGATGACGGAACTCTGTGAGCCAGAGGACGAGGCTCCATTGAGATAGAATGGCAACTTTCGACACTCACTGCAGTTGCTGTGATTAATGTAGGAATCTGAAATTCGCACAGTCACTTCCTCTTGACATTTTAAAATTTTCAAGTGACTTTCAGCCATGTGTCACTTTTCTGTCCCATTTTGGATTTCACATGCTTTCCTGTTGGGCCTTTGCTTCCAACAGGACCTGGCATGATGCCCAGACACGACCCAATTGGCCAATACAGCACCACCCACCTGTGGGAAATGGCGCTACTGACCGTTTTGGTCAAATGTTGAGTTCTGGGCCCAGATGTGGTGAGGCTGAGTTGCTAAAGGAGGCCAATCTAACCCATGAACTTTGGTCATGTTTGGTGACATAAAGTATTGGCACCCCTTTTTGAGGCACTTCCCAGTACAGGATTTGGACCAAACTGACAGAGTACAATCACCCGGTGATACTGAACACAATCTTGTTAGCGGCTAACGGTTAGCATGTTGCTAACCGGAAGTAGCTCTAGGAAGCTCGTACAAACTTCTGCTTCACAGAGTTTGTACTTCCTTTAAAGAGAAAGCTCCACAAGAAATCTGGCCTACGTCGCATAAAGCATCTCCAAGCTATGAGGTGTCAAACATCCAATGCTTTTCAATGGGGGACCAAAGCCCTTATGTTCCCAGAAATGCAGGCCCATTTATGCCTACAGTATAGCTCTGATGGAAAGTTCAGGCTTTGCATGCAAGAGGTCATGGGATCGAATCCTTTTGTGGGAGACTTAGAGTTTTGGATTATAATCCCCACAGCGTGTATAACAAAACGTGTGCTGATCCCATGAAGTATTTTTTGTACCACCAGCCATTTTGAGTTACCATGGCAACGTTATAAACAACGTATTTTCTCCCTATTTGAGGCACATCCCAGTACAGGATTTGGACCAAACTGACAGAGTACAATCACCCGGTGATACTGAACACAACCATGCTAGCGGCTAACGGTTAGCATGTTACTAACCAGAAGTAGCTTTAGGAAGGTCCTACCAACTTCTGCTTAGCCGGGGTTGTTCTGCCTTTACAGACAAATAGAGGGCTACAGCTGTGAGGGAGTCTCCATGACAACGCTGCTAGCCAGAGGCTTCTAGGAGGTCCGTTGACTTAACATGGCAAATTTCGACGGCCACTGCGGGTGCTGTGAAGACCGTAGGAAGCTGAAATTTGCAGTGTTACTTGCCGTTAGTATTTTTGACGATACCACGAGGCAGGCGCCTTGCTAAATTTCTTCACAAAATTTCTAGTTGTTCTTAATCTTCAAATTCTTGAAATTTTTTAAATTTTTCAAATTTTTTCAAATTTTTCAAAATCCTTCAACTTTTTTGAAAATTTTCAAATTTTTCAAAATTCTTCAAATTCCTTCAAATATTTCAAATTCTCCAAATTTCTTAACATTTTTAAAATTCTTCAAATTTCTTCAAATATTTCAAATTTCTTCAATTTTTTTAAATTATTCAAATTTCTTCAAATATTTCAAATTATTCAAATTTCTTCAAATTTTTCAAATTCTTCAAATTTTTCAAATTCCTTCAAATTCTTCTATTTCTTCAAATTCTTCAAATATCTTCAAATTCTTATTTTTTTCAAATTCTTCAATTCTGATTTCAATGTTTTCTGCATCTTTTGCTCAATCATTCTGCAGATTAGCATTCTCACTGCTGTTTCGCAGGAACAGCCTTTTCTAGTTATTATTATTATTCCATCGGCGTGTAACTACTCCCACATACTTCAACCGATTTCAACAATTTTGGTGTCAAAACTTTCGGCTCGTTCCCGGCATGCCTGCTATGACTCATGGTTATGCTAACTTTTACACTTTTTAAAATATTTCACTTTTTGTGCGATTTGTTTGGCTGTTCCCATTGAAATAAATGCAAATTGCTTCAAATTCTTCACATTCTTCAAATTCTTCCAATTCTTCTTAATCTTCAAATTCTTCACATTTTTCAAATTCCTTCAAATTTTCCAAATTCCTTAAAATTTTTCAAATTCCTTCAAATTTTTCAAATTCCTTTAAATTTTTTCAAATTTTTCAAATTCCTTCAAATTTTTTCAAATTCTTCAGGTTTCTTCAAATTTTTCAAATTCCTTCAATTGTTTTCAAATTCTTCAAATTCCTTCAAATTCTTCTATTTCTTCCAATTCTTCAAATTTTTCAAATTCTTCAAATCTGATTTCAATGTTTTTTATATATTCTGCTCAATCATTCTGCAGATTAGCATTCTCACTCGCTGTTACGCAGGAACAGCTTTTTCTAGTTCTAAATTCATTTTTCCTATCAATACTTTAAAAGGTTTTGTTGGTGTTGTTTTAAATATTCCTTTACATAATCGTAACGCTAAATGTTGAATATTGTCTAATTCTTTCCAATGTGTCATTTATCTGTAATGTTAACATAAACAGATGGGGTCGCTTTTTTGTCTGGCAACGTAAAAGAGCGCCCAGAAGGAGTTTCTTCGGGTCCTAACCCAAAATACCGGGCTGAATGATCGCAGGCTGTAGAAATGACACGATTGTTACGCGGACTTCTTAAAAATATTAGGCGTCCTCATACAAAGAAAAACAAGACGAATAGTGAAATGGATGCAGAGATGTGGTATTCTGAAGAGGATGATGAATTTTGCAAAATGCCATCGAAGAATTAAAGTTATAAAATGCGATCGCAACGATGGGCTGCGTTGGTAAGCAGAAGCTTTGATCTAACGTTATATACGTAACTGTAAACTTAGCAATTAGCTAGTTGGTACAAATTTTGTAATACAGCTTAAAAGGAATAGCGCAAAACAAATTGTATGGGCAGTGCTCTAGCAAAGTTAACTTGGCTTTCTCGTACAGCAAAACGTTAGCTGTTATGTAACCTTGATCTGGGTTTTTCCTTTTTTTCTCCCATCAGGGTATGTAAGCATCACAAAAGCAACCCATTGTCAGTGCGTAATGGGTCCATATTCACAAAGTCTCACACCCCTTTGGCAAAAATGGCTTGAGTTCATGTTAAGGTACAGTTTACATGTTATTGATAAAAATAAAATAAAACAATGAAAAAAATTTACAAAAAGTCTTAAGTCAATAGCAGGCCATGTCTTTATCATTAAGATAGTACAATTCCATTTCGCTTATGTTAATGTCTTTTTCTTCAGGTTTTCACAAGGTTTGCAACTGAAACAACTAACCATGATCTCAGAGGGAATAGCAGCAAGTTCCAAGACACTCACAAGAATGACAACAATTCTATGAAAGGTTTTTGCATGAATTATTATTCATCTGTTACTGTTATTCATTTGCTGTTAAAAAAAATCTAATTTAAATGTTTTAAGTCAAAATGTATAGTTGAATTCAATAGTACTACACATTTATTTAGTTCACTTAGCGCTGAATGATATGGCTTAAAAATAAAATCTCTGTGTCCCGTGTGTTGTGGTTTAGTCCCGTGAGTTGCGCAAAACTATCAAGGGTAAAACGTCCTGTGTTTGGGTTCAGAACACTTGGGCTGGGAGCGCAGGATCCAAAAGATAAATGTGTTCTTATCTACAACAGAAAAGGACACATTTGTTTATTTTATGTCGTTCCCCCGGTTAACTCAATAAACTGAGAATATTTAACATAAGTATGACTCGATTATTATCAACATTAATGCTCAATACAGGACATTGTCAACAACTAAACGCCTCTATAGGTATGGTTCCACTGGCTCGAACTAGCCGTGCAAAGCAGCAGTCCGCTCACTCCCAAGTATCTCAGGAGTGTTTTTTTCCAGGCCTTTCTGCCTTGCTCAAGAGTGGGGTCAGTTTGCCCTGGCCTGAGAAAAGTTTTGAGTGAATGCCCTTCTTTCAGAGATTGGCTGCAGGAAGTGGAGAAATTAGGTTTTCTCCACAGAAGTCCAGAAGAATTGAAGAGCAACATATAATATTATGGACCACTATGAACAGAGTGGGGCAAATCCAAATATGTTTTTTCATGTCTACCTTGTGTGAGTCTAGAGATAGAAATAGCTCCGGATGCGATCTGGCACAATTTAGAACAGCTAATTATGATTAAATTAACCATGTGCCTCTACAGACCTATAGTAATTTACAATATTCCCTGACCTTCTTGGGGGTGGCCATCGATTTTTTTGGCAGGGTGCCCCCTTATAAAATGGTAGGATAAACACTGGATTGGGAGATGTTCCCTCTTTTTATGTAATTTTAAGTATTTGTCTCCTTTGCTTTACCTTTCAGTACCATCGTGGCAGATGTGGCAAAACATGGCATCGCAAACGCCAGTGGGTCTTCGGGATGCTGGAGGTTGATGGAAATTCTAAAAAACCCATTCTGAAACTGGTCAAGGACCGCTCAAGGCAAACCCTTACACGCCAAATACAACGACATATCAGACCCAGTACATCTATCCTCACAGATGAATGGCGTTCCTACAAGGGGCAGCTTTCCCAGTATGGATATCACCAGTACTCTGTCTGCCATAAAAAAACAACTTTGTTGACCCAGTCACTGGTGCTCATACTCAACACATTGAGCGTGCATGGCAGACTTACAAGTTGGAAATATGGCGTCATAGAGGCAATCGCAATCCTGAGACACTACAGAGTCACATCAAAATGATAGAGCAGAATTTTCCATGATGTTAAACAATATCTCAAGTAAATATAGACTATGACTTTTGAAACAACTTTGTTAAAGAAGTAAGTGCTTTTTCAGTTTCAATTAGTATTTCAGAAATAAAATCTGCTGAACAAGAAGTTGATCCCTCTGAGGAAGAACAACTTTTTCTTTTTTGCTAAAAGTACTGAAGTTTGTGATGAAACACTGCTAGAAATTGAACTCTGTTGGAGGAAGAAAAAATAATAGTATTGTTCAAAGCAAATAAAAGAAAGTGTTTGTGTTTACTTGTGGATTGGTTTTATTACAGTATTTAAAAGCATTATCAGTGTAATAAATAGTTTTAAAGGTCTAGGAAGATATTGCACTATGTTATTAAAGCTTTTGACAGCATAATAACGCTTAATGACATCTTTATAACTAGTCATACATATCCCACTTTACTTGTGGTAAGGAGACATTTTCATGACAATGTTATTAAGGCATTTGACAGCATAATAACGCGTAATGATATCTTTATAACTAGTCCTACATATCCCACTTTACTTGAGGTAAGGAGACATTTTCATGACAATGTTATTAAGGTATTTGACAGCATATAAATGCTTGATGACATCTTTATAACTTGTCTTATATGCTCAACTTTACTTGAGGTAAGGAGACATTTTCATAACTCAATTTAAATTATCTCATGACAGAACAATCACATATGACTGTAAGTAACTTAGTGTAAATTAATGTAAACATGCATAGAAATAACTTTTTAAAGGTTTATAATTAGATCTGTCATGACATATTTATGATGGGTTATGAGTTTTGGGTTTATGTAAAGTTGTCATAATGAAGACATTTGTGTCTCTGTAAATGTCAAGTTGTCATAACAAAGACATTTTTGTCTCTGTTAATGTCAAGTTGTCATAACAAACATTTTAAACAATGTTAACTTTGCTTTAATAGTGTCATAATTTACCGAATGACAATTAATGACAACATTCCTTAACATTCATAAAGATTCATTTATGTTCATAACAGGTGTTATGTCATGTTTATGACAGTGTAATGTCAGTCTTATGTACACCCCTTCAAATAAAGTGTTACCAGATAATTGAAGCTCATTCCATGTTATTTAAGATGAACTTGGTTCACTGCAGTGAACTAGGATTCACTGAATTATTCTGATGATGATGATGCTGATGATCAACCACTTTATGTTGTCTTTTGTGTGTACATAATTCCTAAGATTCTTTTTATCTTCAGTTTGCCTAGTAGTTTTAGTTAAGTTTCACTAGCCTCGTAGAGAGGATTTGTTGATTGAAATATAGCGTTCTATAGTTATGTTCTCTGGATGTTAATTTTATTTCTGTTAATAAATTCTTGAACTTGAAGAGAAGTTGTGACTCATTTGTTCTATATGTGTGCAGAGTTTGTTAAAAGAACACCAGTGCTCAAATCATCCCTTTCAACTATTGTCCTGATATCAGCTCTTGGGCTGATATTCACCAGACAGGACAGAATACCTAACGGAGAGTTATTTATTAAACATTAAATAACTTTAAAACAGTGTGTAATTGTACAACACTAGTCAAGCTGTTATGGTTAGGGTAACTATAACTTTACCTGAAGTTCTGTCTGGGTTCTGTTGATTAAAGTTACTTAACCTTTTGGTGGCTCTGCGTCACCTC
This sequence comes from Fundulus diaphanus, assembly GCA_037039145.1. Classification (NCBI taxonomy): domain Eukaryota; kingdom Metazoa; phylum Chordata; class Actinopteri; order Cyprinodontiformes; family Fundulidae; genus Fundulus; species Fundulus diaphanus. Next base: position 52,933,804 of record CM073134.1, read on the forward strand.
TGCTGCACCGTTGGTCCTCAACAACCGTAAATCTTGACATAGACGGGCATACTAAAAACACTACTCTGTAGAGTGAGCCTCTGCTACCCACAATGTACTGGAACCATCCACTAAGCTTTTTACAGTAAAATAAAGGTACATCAACACTGACTGAATGGTAATTTTTAGCATAATTTTTAATATATATTGCAATAAATAAATTATGAAAATTTATCACAAAATAATATGGACGTTTTAAATTTGTTTATGAAACAGATGCTACTGATATCAGATATCCAGATATCTGATATCCAGTCTCACAGACTCGCAGCTTGAGTCTCTGTCCTGACAACATTGGCTGAGGTTAATCTTTTTGGCTCGACAAGTTGTTTCAGCTTCAGCTCTGACATCTGGTGGGTGAGACTCCCATCTCTGGAACATTCAGGTTGTTTTCATCGACCAGTTCAAAGCCACGGCGGCACTTCTGACAGACTCTGTAGATAATTGGCCCCGAATCATGAAGAAAACATTGAGAAAGGGCATTGGACTCAGCCTCATTGGTTCTCAGAGACAAGGGGATCTTATTTGTGTGGTCATCATTTGGCAAGTTAATCTTCTTACTACTGTCTTGGGTCTCCTTTCTTAAATCTTCTTTCTTGAATAATTTTCTTCTGTGTGTAACGTGTCTTCTGTGATGAGAACTGAGCAGTGAACACCCAAATAATCTCACTTTTATGTGTTGTTGAGAACCGTTAGGAGTTGCAAAACTCCAAAAAGTCCCAGTTAAAGTTGCAACAGGGAGAGGTCAGCTACAGTTAGGGCTGGGTACGGAACTTAATTTCTTTTATGGTACCGACTGAAATGCTTCGGTTTTACAGAGTATCAAAACATGCCTCGTCTTTTGGTGCCAAGTTTCGGCGATTGGCTGTAACGTTAAACTTGATTGCGTCAATCCCAGGAAAAATACATACGTGGTTAAGCCTACAGAAGCAGTTCACGTGTATCTGTTGTGAACTGGTTGCGAGCATCGCCGAACCGCTTAAAAATGCCACCCAGGTCAAAAGTGTGGCTTGACTTTATTAAGATTGATGCCAATAGTGCACAATGCAATATATGCAAAAAAGACGTTGCTAAGGCTGGCAACACGACTAATTTGATGAAGCACCTAATCATGCACGGGATCAATTTAAGAGCGGAAAGTTGCTCAGTGTTTGACTGCAAGAAGAGCGGACCGCAGCCAGTGCAGCTATCCTCCTCTCAGGTGTTATGCCAGAAGATGGTTGAATATGCTTATTATTATTATTAATTATAATTTGGCATTATAATTTAAATAATAAATCATTCAACTCAAAATTCCGCTACAACAAAATATAGTTCAAATGGTGGTGATGTTAGCTATAAGCTTGTAAGTATTTATACCACTAATGCATTAGTTAATTTGCTGTTATGAACTCATTTATGCTGGGATAAATGATCTGGTCGGACTTGTGACCGACGAGGTTTATCCGGCAGGCTGTGAGAACCCCAATGTAACTGCAATTAGAGTTTAAATCCTTATTCGTCTATCACCATCCAATGATTTTGTCTCTGTATTAATGTCAGATGTTAACTCCAAAGGAGGTTAGCTCTGATTTCTGAATAACCAGGCAACTGTGAATTGGATTGAACACAAAACAATGTCTATTCCGCAGTGGTGTTTTATTGAACCAAAAGCAATTCCCTGTTACAGTAATTCTCTGATTCAACGACTTTGGAAATCTTACTCACTACTAACAAACAAAACGAAAGGAAAGAAGAACAAATGGATTAAAATGAGCGGTTGCAACTCTTAGTTCAGCTCACGGTTGTTTAACCCACATTCAGAACATCGGCATTTGACATAGCATTGACAGACAGAGCAGCTGTGGGAGTCCTACCGGACGCTTTGATGCCTTACAAAGCTATCAGCTAAGCTACAGCCCAGTCATCCGACACCCTCCCAAGATGGCCGCTACGATGACGTATGGTCTATCAATTTACGTGAAGCGTGAGGGGAGGTTCTGATGACGTAACCACGCTTACGCTGATGGGGTAATGCCTCGCTTCGAGAGGGCGCGGCTAACTGGTAGTTTAAAGCAAAACCGCGGAATGAGCTCGGACAAAGAGATTAAACTGATAAGAAGAAGCGAAAAGAGAGAGAGAGGGGGGAAGGCAGGGAAGAAGATGGAACAGAAACGAAGCAATGACCCACGGCGGGGTTATTGATGAATCACAAATCAACACAGCAAAATCAAATGTAAAATGCATGCACATATAAAGAAAATATTCAGCAAAATAATTCCAACTTCGTCGTGGAATAAAAGCATTAACCTAAGCCTACAAATTTCTACGTCTGCCCAGGCACTTCTAAAACACCCTGTTGGTGAAACAGAAATAAAAGGGGAGAACCCCGTTACTTTGAGGTGGTCCGGAGTGAAAGTCCCGGCTTCGGTCCGGAGCGCTCTGGATCACGCGACGTCCTGAACGCGTCTTGACGACCGCAGGGTCCGCAGGCTGCAGCGGGGACCAGACTGAGAGAGTTCCTTCGTCTTTCTCTCTCTCTCTGGGCTCCTAGACGCTTGTTGGGCCAAACAACGCGTCGTCCTCTCTCGATCACTGGGAGATAAGGCGGCTTCCAGTATTTGATCAGAGGGAATTAAAGGTACCTTTTTGAGTCGACCTCCTGTCTGCACAGGGAATGGTTTTGCTTCGAAAAAATCTCGGTCCAGCGAGAAACTCGAGCACGTGGCGTGGGATTACCCCAACGGAAACAGCTGTGTGTGTGTGTCTTCTCGGTTGGCAGGGCGCCAGGGAAGAAGGAAGATTGTCGTGTGCAACCGAGTTTTATCAACTTTACCCTAGCAACGTTATCGGTTGCTAGGGCGCCGGCCATTTTGGGCCGCGTTGCATGATGGGAGTTGGTGGCCATTTTGACCACCATGCATCATGGGAAATGCAGTCTGTCACGTCCTGACATGGCACAACACAGGAGCCCATGGGCAGTTCAAAACCGGAGCGGAGTGATTCAAAACATCAACCACCGGACTCCGCCTCATCAGAGAGTACCGAGGACGGCACTGTGTCTGGGATTTCAACAGGCAAGTTTACGTTTATTGCCGTTACTGCAACTTAACACGTGCATCGTGCTGAGTTAGCGTGTAGCCTTATTTTATTGCTGTGTAGCTAGCTAAATCAAAAGCTAACATTAACAGATAATGCTTAGCTTGTAAAAATATGCTCATTCATTGGGTCAGCTGGTTAAACAGCTAACCTTATCTTCACTGTTATTTTTATATTCTCCTCACAGTAGCCTCTGACTCTGATGTGAGGAGGACAAAGCCAGTCAGCCTAAATCCATTCACTTTTGCAGATAAGGCAAAGATGCCAAAAGAAAAACAAGATTAGTGTCACAGGGCAGTAACAAACTTTGTTTTTAAAGGTTTGCTGCCTTTTTCTATAGTGGACGCTCCGTGGTGGAGGTAAGTAAGCTGTAGGTTATACTGTTGACCAGTTTAGCCTTTATCTCTTTATAATGGTTTTTGAGCAAAAATTACACAGCCATGTTATTGTTGATGTTTTGTGTTTTGTAATGTCAATTAGGGAGATGATAACAGCCCTTAACCCCAGATACCAGTCCCCCAGCAAAGACATGCTGTCAAATACACTCATACCAGCATTGCATGCAGTAGAGAAGGAATGTGTCAAGAAAGAATTGCAAGATGTCAGAGATGTGGCTGTGACCGCGGATGGGTGGACCAGTGTGGCACAAGACCATTACTTGACTGTTTCAGTCCACTTTGTGAGAGAGGGGGCCATGAAGGAGAAAATCCTGCATACCAGGGCAGTCTACACATCACAGACAGGGAATATAATAGCCGAGGAGATAGGGGATATTCTTGATCAATTTGATATAAAGGATAAAGTTGTTGCGATCACTGTAGACAATGCAGCTAACATGGATGTAGCAGTGATAAAAATGAACATTAGAAAGATTGCCTGTTTTGCTCATACTCTAAACATTGCTGCTCAAAAGCTGTACACTATACCAGTCATCTCAAAGTGGGTAGGAAGAATCCGAGCTACAGTGGTGTGTGCTGTTTGCGGTAAGGCGTATTGTGTGACTTCCTGTTGTCACGGTGTGAATCGGTGTCTCTCGCTCCAAACTCTCTCGCTTTTTTCTTTAATCTCTTTGCTGTAACATCTGTTTTTAACACATAGGCACTTTTAAAACATTCTCTGTTGCTGCACATTGCGCTTGGGAACTCCTCGTGTCTCACACGGTTTGTTTTTTGGCGTGGTAAAAGGGCGCTAGCCTAGCCTAGCTTTAGCCTCACAATGGTTCCTTCTCCTATTACTTCAGCTTCTCCATCTCTGTCTAAGTCTCCTCCTATCTCCTGCTCTCTGTGTCAGATGTTTAGTTATTCCTCTGCCTCCTTTAGTGATAATGGTACATGTAATAAATGTAGTGTTTTTGTAGCTTTGGAGGCGAGGGTGTCAGAATTGGAGACCCGGCTCCGTGCTGTTGAAAAACCAGCTGATAGCCGCCCCTTTGCTAGCGCGGAGCCACATAGACCTAGAGTTACTTCACGTAGCGGTCTTCAAGAAGCAGCACCCGAGCAGCCGGGTAACCAGGCCGGTTGGGTGACGGTTCGTAGGAAGCATAGCTCTAGATTCCAGCCCCCAGGTCACCACCAGCCCGTCTGCGTTTCTAACAAATTTTCCCCACTCAGCGACACACCCGCTGAGAAGCCGACCCTGGTGATTGGCAGCTCAATAGTCAGAAACGTGGCACTATAAACACCAGGGACCATAGTCAAATAACTGCCAGGGGCCAGAACGGGCGACATCGAATCCTACCTGAAACTGCTGGCTAAGGATAAGCGTAAATACAGTAAGATTTTTATTCACGCTGGCGGTAATGACACCCGGTCACGACGATCGGAGGTCACTAAAGTTGGTGTTGCTTCGGTGTGTGAGTTTGCTAAAACAATGTCGGACTCCGTAATTTGGTCTGATCCGGAGAGACAGCATCCATCCCAGTTTGGATGGTGCAGCTCTTCTTTCTAGGAATCTGGCCGGATTTATTAGTTCTCCTAAATGCTGACAACCCAGGGGGCAGACCAGGAAGCAGAGCCGTAGTTTAACACACCTCTCTGCAGCTTCTGTACTGTTACCCACCCATTACCCTATTGAGACGGTGTCTTTCCCACGGCAAAAACTGAATAGATCAAAAACTGATCTAAAAGGAACAAATCATAAAAATCTAATAAAAATCAATACGGCTCACCTTGAACCAAAAAATAAAACTATTAAATGTGGTCTATTAAATATAAGGTCTCTCCCTCCAAAGACTTTGTTAGTTAATTAATTGATTTCCGATAATCAGATTGATTTATTTTGTCTCACAGAAACCTGGCTACAAGAGGACTACGTTAGTATAAATGAGTCAACTCCCTCCAATTATTTAAACTTCCATATTCCTAGATCTGTGGGAAGAGGAGGAGGAGTGGCAACCATCTTTCAGTCTGATTTATTAATTAGCCCCAGGCCAATTAATAACTACAGTTCTTTTGAACATTCAACCCTTAGTTTCCCTCATCCAAATTGCAAAGCAATAAAACCTCTTCTGTTTGTTGTTTTGTATCGTCCACCAGGCCCTTACACTCAGTTTTTGGATCAGTTGTCAGACTTCTTATCTGATTTGGTGTTAAACACTGACAAGGTTATTATAGTGGGGGATTTCAACATCCATGTTGACATAGAATGTGATAACCTTAGTGTAGCCTTTAAAACTATCCTATATTCAATTGGTTTTGCTCAAAATGTGCATAAACCGACGCACTCTTGACTCCATACTTTAGACCTTGTGCTGACATATGGCATTGATTGTGAAGAATTAACAGTATTTCCTCACAACCCGGTCCTATCTGATCATATTTTAATAACATTTGAGTTTAATCTGAGTTCTCCACCCCCAAAAGAGGGTTCCTTTTTTTGCAGTGTCCTGTCTAGCAATGTGGCAATAAGAATTAATGTCTTAATGCCAAATAGAGCTTGACAGAGTTTGCTTTCACAAGTGGAGCAATCAGCATTCGCCGTAGTGCTCCGCTTGATTTGCATGTAAATAGTTTTATTGTGATTCCTGCAGGGAGAATTTCAAATTATGTGGACACTACAATGGGAAAGTAGGAGAGTAAAGGAAGAACAAGAAGAGAAAAAAGAGAAAGAGAAGAGGTGAAAGAAAGAAGAGATAAACGGGAAAGAATGATAAAACGTCTTCCGTCCGCTTCATCACCTGGAAAGAAAGATGTAAAAAGAACAGCACAACCAACAGACATAGTGTAACAGATACAATAGAGTAACACCTTGATGCCATTGCTAAATCATATGTATTATTATTTAAGTGTAAAGTGATACCTGAGAGCCAGCTTCTGCAGCTTCTGTACTGATCCGTTGTGGTGAAGAGAGAGCTGAGCCAAAAGGCGAAGCTCTCGATTTACCGGTCGATCTACGTTCCTACCCTCATCTATGGTCACGAGCTTTGGGTCGGGACCATTAGAACGAGATCCCGGATACAAGCGGCCGAAATGAGTTTTCTTCGTAGTGTGTCTGGGCTCTCCCTTAGAGATAGGGTGAGGAGCTCAGTCATCCGGGGAGGACTCAGAGTAGAGCCGATGCTCCTCCACGTCGATAGGAGCCAGTTGAGGTGGCTCGGGCATCTGGTTAGGATGCCTCCTGGACGCCTCCCTGGTGAGGTGTTCCGGGCACGTCCCACCGGGAGGAGGCCCAGGGGAAGACCCAGGACACGCTGGAGGGACTATGTCTCCCGGCTGGCCTGGGAACGCCTTGGGATTCCTCCGGAGGAGCTGGCCCAAGTGGCTGGGGAGAGGGGCGTCTGGGCCTCCCTACTGAAGCTGCTGCCCCCGCGACCTGACTCCGGATAAGCGGAAGAAGACGGACGGACGGACGGACGGTGATACCTGAGAAAAGAAAGTGAAGAAAAAAAATAAGTAAATTAGTTAATTAATTAATTAATTACGGGCTTTTTGTATATAAGTGGACACTTAGTACCTGGAACCCAGCACCTGTGGGTGTTTGAGAGAGTGCACTAGTGTATGTGAAATTTATCCAGAAGGAAATTCTGGAGAGAAAATGGCGCTCTACACACCAAGAGGAATCCTACCTAATCTGGAAAGGTATTGTTGTATAAAAAGACCCTTCGCAGAGTTAGAGCAGCATATTTTTCATCATTAATTGAGGAGAATAAAAATAATCCTAGATTTCTCTTCAGTACAGTTGCCAAACTTACTCAGAGTCACAGCTCCGTTGATCCATCCATTCCCTTTGTAATGAACTGAGAAAGCGCACCCAGAATTTAGTTAGATCTTCTTTTAATAACAAAAAGCAAAACAGGGAAAAAAACAAAAAGGACCGTCAATCCAAAAAACGGCACAAAAATAAACAGACTAACGGGGCAGGCAGGACCGGAACAGACAGGAACAGGATGGCTCAGATCACTGGAGACAAGGGGTCAAAAATCCAAAAGCAAACCAATAAACAGAAACTTGCAGGAGGAGACTCACCCATACTCAAACAGACGACCTGGCACTAATGTCTGGTCTCAACAGTTTATATGGAGGAGGAAGCAGGTGAAACCGGTCAGAGATGATTGCAGCAGGAGTGGAGTAAGGCAGGTGTGCAGAGTAAGTAATTAGACCAGAGGCTCAAAACAAGAAATAAATCATTAATAAAATTGATGCCATTAAAAATAAAATAATTGGCATCCTCCCAAACATGATACCTTGTCCTCAGTAAGTGAGGCAGTGCTGGAGGAATCTTTAGACCCTGCGCAGTGTTTGAACTGTTTAGAAGCAGTAGAGCTTTCTGAGCTATCTAAAATTTTAGCTTCATCTAAACCTTCTACCTGTATGTTAGACCCAATCCGAACCAAGTTGTTTAAGGAGATATTCTCTTTGATCAGTGGCTCTATTTTAGACATGATTAATCTATCCTTAGTAAATGGATATGTACCACAGGCTTTTAAAGTAGCTGTTATTAAACCTTTACTTAAGAAACCTTCTCTTGATCGAGATGAGTTAGTAAATTACAGACCTATATCTAATCTTCTTTTCCTATCTAAAATTCTTGAGAAAGTAGTTGCTAATCAACTTTGTGAACATTTACAAAGTAATGACCTACTTGAGGAGTTTCAGTCAGGCTTCAGAGCTCATCATAGCACTGAAACAGCTCTGGTGAAGGTCACCAATGATATTCTCATGGCCTCAGATAATGGACTTGTGTCTATACTTGTCCTTCTAGATCTCAGTGCTGCATTTGATACAGTCGATCACAATATTCTCCTACAAAGACTTGAGCATACTGTAGGGATTAAGGGGAAAGCATTAGGCTGGTTTAAATCTTATCTGTCGGACAGATTCCAGTTTGTTCATGTTAATAATAAATCTTCTTTAAACTCTAAGGTCACTTGTGGAGTACCACAGGGTTCAGTCCTTGGACCAATTCTCTTTACTATATATATGCTTCCGATTGGCAAAATTATCAGACAACATGGGATTAATTTCCACTGTTATGCTGGTGACAGTCAGCTATATTTATCCATAAATCCTGATGAATCCAATCAATTACTTCAACTACAGGCATGTCTTGATGACATCAAAAGCTGGATGACTTTAAATTTTCTGCATTTAAAGACAGAAGTTGTAATCTTTGGACCAGAGTCTTTAAAAAAATAAACTTCTTAACCAATCACTTAATCTGGATGACATTAACTTGGCCTCTGGTAATAAAGTAAAAAATCTTGGTGTTATTTTTGACCAAGACATGTCATTTAAATCCCATATTAAACAGGTTTCCAGAGTTTCATTTTTTCACCTCCGGAATATCACCAAAATTTGAAACATTCTGTCCAGGGGCGATGCTGAAAAACTAGTCCATGCATTTGTTACTTCAAGGCTGGACTATTGTAATTCTTTAATATCAGGAAGTCCACAAAATGCAGTTCAAAGTCTTCAGCTGATCCAAAATGCTGCAGCAAGAGTTCTGATGAAAAACAACAAGAGGGATCATATTTCCCCAATTTTAGCTTCCCTTCATTGGCTTCCTGTTAAATCAAGAATAGAACTTAAAATTCTTCTTCTAACGTATAAAGCCCTTAACAATCAAGCTCCATCATATATCAGAGCTCTGATTACCCCGTATGTTCCTAACAGAGCACTTCGCTCTCAGACTGCAGGTCTGCTGGTGGTTCCTAAAGTCTCTAAAACCAGAATGGGAGGCAGATCCTTTAGCTATCAGGCTCCTCTCCTGTGGAACCAACTCCCAGTTTTGGTCCGTGAGGCAGACACCCTATCAACTTTTAAGACTAATCTTAAAACTTTCGTTTTTGACAAAGCTTATAGTTAGAGTGGCTCATGTTACCCTGAGCTACCTCTATAGTTATGCTGCTATAGGCTTAGGCTACTGGAGGACATCAGGGCCTATATTTCTCACTCTACTGAGTTCTACTGTTCTCCAGTCTACTGTTCTCCAGTTTTGCATTACTGTTGTCATTTCAGCTTTTAACTTTTTGTTCTCTCTCTTTTTTCTTCATAGTAGGTACACCTGGTCTGGCGTTCTGTTAGCTGTGGCATCATCCATGGAAGACAGATCACCTGCTACTACCATCTAATGTAGAACAGATTACTGGATCAATGTGTGCTTCTGTGCTTTTTTGTCTGTCTTGTTGTGTCTCTGCTCTGTCTTCTGTAACCCCCAGTCGGTCGAGGCAGATGACCGTTCATACTGAGCCCGGTTCTGCTGGAGGTTTTTCCTTCCCGTTAATGGGGAGTTTTTCTTTCCGCTGTCGCTTCATGCTTGCTCAGTATGAGGGATTGCTGCAAAGCCATGGACAATGCAGACGACTCTCCCTGTGGCTCTACACTTCTTCAGGAGGGAATGCTGCTTGTCAAGACTTTGATGCAATCAACTGATGCAATCAAATTCCTTATATAGGAATTTCTTTTTGACCCAATCTGTATAATCTGATTGATTTTGACTTTGTAAAGTGCCTTGAGATGATATGTTTCATGAATTGGCGCTATATAAATAAAATTTAATTGAATTGAATTAAAGCGGTGCAGCTTGCTTCTATCCTTAAAGAGAAGCAGCGTCTTCTCGGTTAGTAGAAATCAAAGTAGATTAAATTTAGTTTCAAAATTATGTGGCTAAATCATAAATACAAAACCTGTTTGTAAACCACACACACACCGACTTTCTCTGTAGCCACTGTAGTTTCTTTGTTTTTCTTCTGCTTTTGTTTGCTCGTTACAAAGAACTGGTTTCAAAGAGTGTTTTAACTGCATGTAATAAATAGTTCTTGTGGTAAACCTTGAAGCTGTCTCAGATGTTTCATATCACGCGTAAACTAAACCGGTGTGCCTTAAAAAGAAAGGTAATATTCTCTGGGTGAAATTCCCAGGGTGGTGTTGTTGAACATTTATTTTATACAATATTCCAAAATTTCACCTAGTGTCGCCACATTTTTGGCGTTGTTGACAGGATTATGCTTTTGTGAACATCTGAGACAAGTATTATTATTTTATTTTTTTCATATTTGTGGTTTGGTGTGTGTTCCTTTTTTTGTGTGCAGATTGATCGACTCGGAGACAGAGCAGCAGTGGTCCTGTTCAGATCTGTGAAGCGGTGGATGAGGTGTTAACTGTTTAAACTTAGGTTGTTTTTTTGTGTGTGTGATTATGGAAGCAGAAATTCGGGAACTTAAAAAGCTGGTAGCAAGCTTAAGAGCTGACTATGAGCAGTTGCGACAAGAACAGGCTATGGATCAGCCGTCCATTCTTCAGCATTACCTAATGCCCCTCCCCCGCCTAGTCTCCCTGTAGCAGAGAGACTGATTTTTGTGCCTAGAGATAGGAAATGTCCCATCTTGAGAGGAAGGACAGGTATAGGCTTGAGTGAGTGGATGGAGGAAGGGAAGGCGTGTATGAGAGCGCGACATTTGTCTTTGGCTGACCAAGCGTTTTTCCTTTTTGATCACTGGGAGGGAGAGGCTCGAGATGAAATTAAGTATCGCTCTAGCGCAGAGAGGGAGGACCCGGCTAAAATTTTTGCGATCATACAAGAATTATATGGTTGTTCAGAATCATATGTTGCTCTTCAAGAGGCCTTCTTCTCTAGAAGACAGCAAGAGGGAGAGAGTCTTCAGGCGTTCTCCCTCGCATTAATGGGTCTTATGGAGAGGATAAAGCAACGTGCGCCCGCTGGTATGTTGAATTCTGAGATGCTGCTAAGAGACCAGCTTGTTGAGCAGGTGTTGGACAGTTCCCTGCGTCGTGCAATGTACCGGAGGAGAGTCCCAAGGCCAGGTCAGCAATTAGCAGAGGAAATGTTTTCAAGGCCACCACCAGCGAACCAAGAAATCAGAACAACTCCAATTATGGTATACCAGATGTTAGGGAGTATAACGGAACTGTATACGTCATATTGTTCATGTGAAACCTTGTTAAAGTCAATAAAACGAGCCTGAGCTGGGAGTTGGGCAGAGTTGCTGCCCGCAGGGGCTGGCAGGTGCATCTCTCCCTTTGCAAAGGTGAAATCAAAGTCTGTGTTTCTGGCTAAGTTTTATGCACTATTACACTGAAGTCCTGCACAACGAATCAACGAATCTGGGGAAGCAAGACGGCTTCAACATTTGGGGGCTCAGTCCGGGATTCGGGGTGACAGGCTGAATTGGACATCAGATTGAAACGAAAGGACAAGGGACACTGGCTGGCCACAACAAAATAGGGTAAGCAGGACCTGTTTTATCGAATCTGCATTTTCGTCTTAGAAATATAGTCTAAATTAGGTGTCCCAAGTCTTAGTAGAAGTAAGTCTGCTAAATTAATTCTTTGGAGTGCCTTGGAGCAGTATTTGAATAAGTGGGGTTCAGAGATGTAGTGAGAATTTTGAAAAAGATTGAGAATAAGATCAGGCAACAAGAAATACGTCCTGTGAGTACAAGAAATCTAAAAAAGAGTCTTGAGCATGGCTGCTCACTGCGGTTCTCGACGGGGAATCGTATTTTGCTGGGTTAGAGGCCCGAGAAATGAGACAAATTCTCAAATTCTGAATATAGATTGAGAACAAGATCAGGCATATAAGATCAGGCAAATACACAATGATGTGAATGCGGAGGTTTGACGGAGGGTGACTCTGTCAAAACCCCGATTACAGATTTATAAAGTTCTGACATAAAATAGCAGAACTCAGAACAGAGCAGAAATTTTATAAGTTGTGCAGATAACACAACAAGAGTCCTGTGAGTTCAAGAGATCTTTTTATAAGAAACCGTGACCTGACGTAGAAACAGGAAGACCGGTATATGAGCCGTGAGCTGGAACACACAACCGGCAAGACCGGACAGGGAATGATAAAGATAAAAAGAAAAAATGAGCCGTTAAGCTGAGCACACAATCAGCTATAACAGACTAATTTATCAGGAAACAGTGTGAATGCTGAGAAGCGTGACTGGGGAAGAGCGACGCCCATGGCTGCGGGGTTTTCATGAGACATAACATTGAACAGCAGGACCTACTCTGATAAAATTAAACATTTAGCTACATGGGTAAAAGAATACAATGCAGGTTTGGGGGGAATCCAACAAACAAAAATAGCTAAAATTCCAGCTACAAGCATAATTTTGACTAGTGTCATTTATTGCAAAAGTGCATATTAAAATTCCCAAATGAGCTTTTATACTTCCAGAAATAAAAAGATAAAATACAAGATTAATTGAAATTAAAAGTTTTATAGCTTGAAAGCCATAGTTTACAGATAATACACCAGACTTATATCTGTTTTTTTTTAAAAAGAGCATGAATTAGCCCACTAACGGCTTCTGCTGATTAGATAGATTTTATCAGCCTAGTCATGCATCAGTTTTACAGTTACACTCAGATGACGTTACTGATGTTGAAAAATTTATGAAAAATGTTATTGATTTGAATCATTTTAGTACAGCAGTTGAACTTTGCAGAGCGGCAGAAATCAACAGGAACGAAAAAGGATTTGGAAAAACTAAAGGGCAGATCCCAAAGTATTTCTTTCATGTAAACACGTTCTCTAAATTAGATAATTTGACTAAAGGCACACATGATTGTGTGCCCTCTTCTGCTGCAAATTATATTGAAAATGATGCTCGAACGTTCCACATGCCAGATGTAACTTTGTTTTCTTTACTAATTTCTTACTTGGACGATGGAGTTATAAAACATTCTCCCTTAACACCCCAGCAGTGGTTCCTAAATTTGACTGGGAACCACAACAGCGGTGAATTATTCAGAGAAATGATCTTAAAAGGTGTGTCCTCTTCAGTATTGCAGCTGATGAAACTGAATCGTTATAGGCCGGATTGTGATTATGCTCGCTGGGACAAAACATTTGGTGCATAATTTTCCAATGTGGCTCAGGATGGGGAGAGGAAGAAAAAAAAGAAAAAAAAACAACAACAACTAGAACTGCAAGCAGTTATTAACGGGTTCCAAGCCCACCCACGCCCCGCCCCCTTGAGCATGTTCCTGGACTTCAGTTCAGCGTTCAACACCATTATCTTACAGCATCTGATGGAAAAACTGAAACATCTGGGCTTCAGCACACCCCTTAGCAACTGCCTGCTAGACTTCCTCACCTCCTGACCTCATTTGGTCCGGGTCGGACAGAACCCCTCTGATGTCATCACCCTCAGCACGGGCTCCCCTCAAGGCTGTGTCTTGAGCCCCCTGCTGTTCACCCTTATGACACACGACTGCGTCCCCAGACAACAGCCTGATCCTGAACGTGGAAAAGACGAAGGAGATCATGTTCGACTTCAGGATGAACCGGCCTTGCCACGCTCCACTGCTCATCAACAGCTCAGCTGTGGAGGTGGTCACCAGCACCAAATTCCTCAGGGTGCACATCACAGACAACCTCAGCTGGTCTGTGAACACCATGTCACTGGTCAAGAGGGCACAGAAGCGCTTGTACTTCCTGCGGAGGATGAGGAGAGGCCACCTGTCCCCGCCCATTCTCATGACCTTCTACAGACGCACCATAGAGAGCATTTTGACAAGCTGTCCCTCTGTGTGGTGTGGAGGCTGCAGCGCCTCCGACTGGAGGAACGTGAGGAGAGTGGTGAGGACAGCAGAAGGGATCATCGGGGCTCCTCTTCCCTCCATTAAGGACATTTTATCCCAGCGCTGCATGTCCCGAGCCCATAACATCATCAGAGACCCCTCACACCCCCACCATGGACTGTTCTCCCTGCTGCCCACTGGGAAAAGGTTCCACAGCATTCGCTGCAGGTCCACCAGGTTCTGAAACAGCTTTTTCCCCGTTGCCATCAGTCTGTTGAACTCTAAATAGCAACAGTAAAAGTGCATATGTATACATATATACCATGGGTTAAAGCAAAAATAATCAGTTTGACTGAAAAAATGTTCAAGTCAGCCCATATATTCCCGGGGCGTGGACATCATGCCACATCAGTTACCTCACTTGCTTATTGTGCAAAGTCAACATTAACCAAATCTGGTAGGTCTACAATATCCTTTGACCATTCCTGTATCTCTCCCACCTTTCAGCTTGAGGCTGCAGCGCCTCTGACTGGAGGCATGTGAGGAGAGTTGTGAGGACAGCAAGAGATCATCGGGGCTCCTCTTCCCTCCATTAAGGACATTTCATCCTAGCGCTGCGTGTCCCGAGCCCATAACATCATCAGAGACTGACACACACACACACACACACACACACACACACACACACACACACACACACACACACACACACACACACACACACACCTCAATCCGATGATTGGCATTTTATTTTTTTTGGTTTACCTGTTACCCGTGTGACAAAGCCTTTGGTAAATACATTTTGTAAGGAAATGTTATTGTGCACAGAATATCAATGGAGGACAAATTTGTGTATTTGTTTCACCACAATTTTATTGAAAACAAAAAATGTAAAGAAGCATCAACTGGATGGAGATGTAATTCAGAAATTCATTTTCCTGTATATCTTTGAATCTCAAGACAACTAAATTATATACATACTTATACACTCACACACAGATACACACTTAGTCCTCACAGATAACCTTGTGTCTTATAAATATTTAATAAGTGCTTTAACTTCCTGAGACCCAAGCTTTTATTTGGAGTTTGTTTTTTTAATTTCCAAGTTCTATGCGGATTAGTAGGACCTAATAAGTGTAATAACTAAACCCTGTCATGATAAAACAAATAGTTTTTGAAAAAAATTATGTCATCATATGAGGGCAATTACATAATCTTTGCATTTGATTGTTTTATTTGCAATTTGGGATTACAAGACCCCAATTACTATATACAAAAAATGTCAGCTTTCTACATTGAGTAATTCTCTAAAAAAGATATGTGCCCATATGAGGACACTGGGTCTATATTCCCAAATGACACAATAAAGACACGGTTGGGTGAAACATATAAAATCAGTTGGGGCATACAACAAAAAACTAATAAGAAGGGAGTATTTCAGGCAACTAGGATGGCTACCCAACTGTATAGCAAAGTAATGAAAAACCTCTGCAAAAAAGCAATCTGCATATCTAAAACACCCCTACTGGTCATCACTGAAACTTTCAGAGATGCAAACAGGTGTGTACCTCAGGCCCTGAACATGGTTCTGCAACAAGCAATTTGTCCTTCCTGAACTGGCCTTCGTGAAATGCTGCAAAGCAGTTGTGTTCACTCTGCAAGCACAGGAACAAATAGTATTTTTGGAATACAGTAACAAATCTCGTTCAACTTTCTCTCCATTAGACAGTAAACGAAAAGAGTGTGCTTAAAAACACATCTTACTCTGATCTGATCTTGGATATGGGCCATCGGTAACTTTCTGTGGACCATTTTCAACCATGTACTGCCTAAATGTGTCCACTGTTTTGTGCGGTAAAGGCCATTCAGATGGATCTTCTGAATAAAGCCTTGTCTCAGCACTGTCCTCTGCAGCTCTCCCTCTTCACCATCTAGACCTCTCTCCTCCTCTCCCTCTTCGTTATCATCTGGACCTCTGCTCCTCCTCTCCCTCTTTGTTATCATCTGGACCTCTGCTCCTCCTCTCCCTCTTTGTTATCATCTGGACCTCTGCTCCTCTCCCTCTTCTTCGTCATCTGGTCCTCTCTTCTTCTCTCCCTCATCTGCATCTTTCTGTTCCACATTCTCCTTTGTGGTGATTGACTCACCATATCTGCCTGCACTAATTTTCCCAAAAAAAACACAATGACATATGGTCATCAGAAATTCAAACCATCATGGTATATAAGGTTTTGTTTCCTCTCTAATGTAATTATTCCTACCTGATGTCATCACTTGTCCCTTCTATCACTGATCTCATGTTTGTCTCCTTCACCTCTTGTCTGTGGCGTTCTCCACTAAGTCATATGGTCAAAAAAGCACTATATATTAGTTGTAAAAATTACAGATTTTAATACAGTTTCAAATCATATTGTTTAAACTACTGCTGTCAGTTAAACGCGTTATTAACGGCGTTAACGTAAACCCATTTTAACGCCGACAATTTTTTTGTCGCCGTTAATCGTGCGTCAAAACACACACACCGTTCCCTAATGTTTTTCCCCCCGCCGCGCTCTCCGGACTGTGCTTCTTTTACCCTCGGCGCTTTCCGTAGTTTCAAGAGTGCTAGAAAACTGTAGCAAAACAGACCCGCGCTCACTGTTGCCAACAGTTTCTTTTACCCTCGGACACATGCGACTTTGGGCTTCTTTTTTCTAAAAGCGCTATAGAGCAATTTCATGAGTCACGGGTTGCGTTTTTTTTGGGCAGGTTTCTGAAAGTGAAATCGCTTATTTGGGCTCTAAAATAAGTGACGAAATAGGGGTTATTAGACCTGCCTGCACTAGACGCTTTGAGTGTATCCAGCTGAAATATCCCTCCGCCACAGGACGTAAAGGCAGACAGAGCAACTCTGCACGTATTTTCTGCATTTTACGGTGCAATAACCGGTGGTAACTGCTGAAAGTAGATTAGGCGGTGCAGATCACCATTTTAAGCAGATATTGGTTCTGAAGATGAGCTTTTACACGTTGATAACATTGCAGAAACCCCAACCCATAAACTTTAATGCTTATTAATTTGCTGTCTCTGTATTTGACAAACCAAGGATGAATCACGTTGCCAAACGAAGTACCTGGAGTTACTAATCAGTTCCTAAACAGTCTCTTTCAAGGGTATTAAGCTCCTGGCCCAGTTGCAAGCAAAGTGTAAGACTGGAATGACCTGGAAATTTAAAACCTTTCTATGAATATGGATAGAAACAGCAAGCAAAAATATTCAAAGAAATTATTGTTGTTGGTGTGAAAGCTCAGAATTAGATGTGTGAGAGAGAGAAGAAATGAACAAAACTTATGACTTTATTAAAATGTACAATTTTTATTAATTTATATGTTTATGCATAATACCATGTCTATCTTTGTTTAAGAGGCAAAAAAAATATATCGGCATGAAAACAGGTATTTATTTACACATTTGTTTACACACTGTGTAAACATCAGGGCGTCATGATTAGTCATTTAGCCATTATAGTCCAGAGTTTAACATTGGCACCAGGATGTTTTCATTCCAATTCTGAAAAGTGCTTGAAAAATAACAAAATAAGAATATTTTTTGTACAAGCATGTATTTTATTAGTGTCATTTATTGCAAAATTGCATATTAAAATGCCCAAACAGGCTATTACACTTTCAGAAATAAAAGGATAAAATATGCGATTAATTTGCGATTAATCTCGAGTTAACTATCGACATTATGCGATTAATCGCGATTAAAATTTTTAATCGTTTGACAGCACTAGTTTAACATTATTGCTTGGGATGAAGTAGTTGTTCCCTCAATTCCACCTAATATTAGACCAACCTGTCACTTTCCCCTGTCTGTCCTGATTCTTCTTCTGTCATCATATCTCCTTTCTCTCCATCCTCATAGCTGAATGACATTAATTGTGTGTTGTTAGGTAGGGTTAAAAAATAAAGCAGTCAAAACACAATAAAACTGAATCTTTAAATTTAAATGATCTCCTTGTTGGATAACAGTTACTGACTGGACACTGCATCTGATCTGACTTATCAGATACTTCACAACACCGCTGTAGTGATACTGAATAAAACATTTAAACTCAAGTGTCCCCCTGCCAAAAAGGTTGGTAACATGGGTCACCAACCTTTTTGAGTCTAAGGGCTATAGTGACAATGGCTTAATTTATCTGATACACACATAAACTTGTAAAACTCATTTTCAATTAAAAAATCCATGATA
Organism: Fundulus diaphanus; assembly: GCA_037039145.1. Classification (NCBI taxonomy): domain Eukaryota; kingdom Metazoa; phylum Chordata; class Actinopteri; order Cyprinodontiformes; family Fundulidae; genus Fundulus; species Fundulus diaphanus. The sequence continues at coordinate 52,952,151 of CM073134.1, forward strand.
ACAAATGTACATATGAGTGAATAAATTGCTGGAACATCTGGGCTTCAGCACACCTCTTCGCAACTGTCTACTAGACTTCAACACCAACAGACCTCAGTTGGTCCGGGTCGGACAAAATACCTCTGATGTCATCACCCTCAGCACAGTCTTTCCTCAGGGCTGTGTCCTGAGCCCCTTGCTGTTCACTCTGATGACACACGACTGCGTCACATCGTGAAGTTTGCAGACGACACGACGGTGGTGGGCCTGATTAGAGACGACAACGACCAGGACCAGGACTGATCTGAACGTGGAGAAAACGAAGGAGATCATCTTGGACTTCAGGAAGAACCGGCCTCACCACGCTCCACTGCTCATCAACAGCTCAGCTGTGGAGGTGGTCAGCAGCACCAAATTCCTCGGGGTGCACATGACGCACAACCTCACCTGGTCTGTGAACACACTTGTCACTGGTGAAGAGGGCACAGAAGCGCTTGTACTTCCTGCAGAGGATGAGGAGAGCCCACCTGTCCCCGCACATTCTCACAACCTTCTACAGAAGTACCATAGAGAGCATTCTGACCAGCTGTCTCTCTGTGTGGTGTGGAGGCGGCAGCACCTCCGACTGGTGGAAAATGAGGAGAGCGGTGGGGACAGCAGAAGGGATCATAGGGGCTCCTCTTCCCTCCACTAAGTTAAATTATTTCTGTATGTCAATTGTTGTAGTGCTATGTAAAAAGTTATCTAAATGACTAGACTATCAAAAAAGATATTTAATAAAACACACGAGCAGCATACTGTACCTTTTTTGTATTTTCGTGTTTAAGTGGAATTGCAAGGAAAACAAATCAAGTACAATTTACAAAATCTAAAAAAAAACTTAACCATTTCATATCTTATAATTGCACACCATACACTGCTTTAAATTATCCTGCAAATTAATATTTATCAAATCTAAACAATAGTTGCAAAATACTTAAGATAACCTTAAGAAGAAGCAAACTTTAAAACAAGGGTTACAAGACAACTGCACTTCAAACTTTTTTGTGTGTAAATTATGACACTGCCTTTTAAAGAAATTTGCACATCTGTGGATGTGTCATTAATACTATGTCTTATCAGGCGCGGGCAGAGGGGCAGATGGCCTCTGCTGACAACTGCGCGCAGTAATTGCGGAGCGCAATCAGCGCGCTCCGCCTCTTAGACAACCGATTTCAGGTGTGTTGGATTGTTAAAGGGAGAAAACCAAATTTTCTCTTTAATAAAGCTAATCAAAACATCACACATGAGCTGTCTTACTGTTAATCACCTTCACTCAATCCTGAGGATTTCCTCAGCTCAGAGTCTAACCGTGAATATTGATAAACTGTACAAAAATGACACACAACCAAGTGTCAGACTCTGCCTCAGATAAGTGAGCATCACAGGCCCACATGTGCTCTTTCTGCTCTCCTGTTTCCACTGTGCAACCAAAGCAGCAAACAAAATCATATTTTCTACAAAATATCATATCCTGACTGGTTTTACATCTAAAAAAAAGCACTCACCAGGATTATGCTTCAACAAAAAACTTTGTTGTCTTGCTTAAAAGGTTACAGGACTGAACTCCCACATCTTGTGCCTGTAGAGCACGCTAGCTCTGAGCAGCCAGGAAGAAGCAACGCTAGGTTCAGCTGTGGTGCATTCAGAGTTCATGGGACAATTCAGTACTCAACAAAAAACGTGATTTTCTTCAATCAATTAAAAAAAAAAAAAAAAAAAAAAAAAATATATATATATATATATATATATATATATATATATATATATATATATATATATATATATATCAATCATTTTAAAATTGATTGAACAAAAACATGTTTCTTCTTGAGTATTGCATTTTTCCATGCACTGTGAATGCACCACACCAGCGTTGCTCACAGCTTCTGCTTGATCTTTTTTATATTCAATTCAATTTTTAAAATTATGTGTTCTTCTCAAAACTTAAAGCTATCCTGCCTCTTCAAGTTTCTGCTCCGCTTAGAAAAATGGTATGGGCCAGATATGGGCAAAATTTTCGCCCTGTTCACAGTTCTGGATGGCAAAGCTCTGGATGATGAGAGCTGCGAACTGATCACAAAATTCATAAATTTGTTATAAATCAACGGTTTGCTCTAAAATTCTGAAAATATTTACGTATGTCCAAGAGGGCTTTATCTAAGTCCTTGATTCTTAATATGGTCATTAATGAAACGGTTTCAGAGAAAAAAACATTAAACTTTATAGTCCTATACATGTAAATTTAAATTTCTTGTAAATTGGTCTAATTGGCCTGGATTTTTACCAAACTGAAACACATGTTTATTCTGGCTGTGCTTTACAGATAGAGGCTAATTTTATTGGCATTGACCAATATTTGTGGAAAATACATTGATTTCTCCAGTTTACAAACTTTGAAAAAAACAGAGAGTGGCACTTTCAGAAACTGGAATACATGCAGTGAGAGAATTGTTGCACCTTATTCAAGGAATACATCCTGAAAAGCTGAGCTTGTTACACCACAAAAGTGATTTTAGGTGAATTTTTGAAGTTTTCAAGTTTTTTTCCACACTTTTGGAAATAGGCCCCGCCCACTTGTTTCAATCATTAACATTTTTTATAACTTTAGTTCAGGGTTATGACTGGAAGGGGATGAAGAAGGTTTTGTAAAAATCCGATCAGCCATTCTTGCGTAGTAGATTTCTTGACATCACAGCGCCCCCTAGTGATGGACGATCCTCAAACGCGGGTCACATGTGCAAAATCTTTTTTGGACTATGTGTTATGAAGGACACGTCAAAATCTGTTATGGTTTTAGAATAATCAGCAATTACATTTAGAGCTAGCTAGCTAACAATCACTTATTTTAGCGTTACTTTCCGAAAAGGTAAAAATTCAAAAATCCGCCGCGTTAACTTTTTTTATTTGTCCATTACACGCCTATATATGGAGTTTTGCGCGGATTGCATAAAAAATGTAGGAGGAGTTTAACAAGAAAGGTTTAACCTTTGTAGCCATGTAGCGCGAAAACTAGCTGGGAAACGAAGGGTGTGCCAATTCCCTTTATTTTGCAGAATCATCCAATAAACAAAGTGATGTGAAGTTTTTGAGTGTGGCACCAGTAGTTTGGTGGTTATAGGCCAAAACGCATTGTCCTTTGTTATAGCGCCCCCTAGTTGTTGAGGGGTCTGAATTTCTGGGTTTGAGTAGCGGTGCACATTCTGTACTTGGATACCTGATTCAATAGGTTCGTTACAAATCCGCATGGGCCGCCCAACGCGTTTTAGCGGAGAATAATAATTACCCGTAATAATAATAAATAATTTAAAAACAGACGAAAAACAATAGGGTTCTCTGCTCACAGAGCTATGCCGTTCGTCTGCGCTGCGGGCTTGGAACCCTAATAATAATAAATAATTTAAAAACAGACGAAAAACAATAGGGTTCTCTGCTCACAGAGCAGACGAACGGCATAGCCGTTCGCCTGCGCTGCGGGCTTGGAACCCTAATAATTTAAAAACAGACGAAAAACAATAGGGTTCTCTGCTCACAGAGCAGACGAACGGCATAGCCGTTCGCCTGCGCTGCGGGCTTGGAACCCTAACAACAACAATAAACAAAAGGTATTTCAAGATCTGGGGCCTGTTTCAATAAGGAGGTTCAACCAACTCTGAGTTAAAACTTGAACTCTGAGTTGACTTATCCTGAGATGGGAAACTCTGAGTTTTGGGTTTCAGAACAGCTGAAATGAGTTAGTTCAATCAACTCTGAGTTGACTGACTCTGAGTTAAGCGCGTGCACCACAACTATAAAAAGCCATTATCAATGGAGCGCAGATATTACGAGTCACCATGGCAACAGCGTCAGACAAAAAAAGGTGTGCATATTTCTCACCAGCAGAACTGGATGTGCTTATGCAAGCATATGCAGAATTTGAACATGTATTTAAAAAAAAAAGCAACACGGCTGCAGCAGCGAAGGAGAGAGAGTTAGCTTGGGAGAAAATAGCTGCTCGAGTCAATGCGTAAGTTTACATTTTAATTACTGTTATACAGTGTTGGGTGTAATGAATTAAGTTACTAAGTCATCTAAATACTGTAATTAAATTAAAGACTATAAAACAATAGTGGATTTAATATCAAATTGTCAAAGGTATATTTTTAATTAATTTATTTATTTATTTTTTCCCCAGTGTCCTGTCTAGCAATGTGGCAATAAGAATTGATGTCTTAATGCCAAATAGAGCTCGACAGATTTTGCTTTCACAAGTGGAGCAAACAGCTTTCGCCATAATGCTCCGCTTGATTTGTGCATGTAAATAGCTTTATTGTGATTCCTGCAGGGAGAATTTCAAATTATATGGACACTACAATGGGAAAGTGGGAGAGTAAAGGAAGAACAAGAAGAGAAGAAAAAAAAGAAAGAAGAGGTGAAAGAAAGAAGAGATAAAAGGAAGAGAATGATAAAACGTCCTCTGTCTGCTCCATCACCTGGAAAGAGACGCAAAAAGAACAGCACAACCAATGGACATAAAGCAACAGACACAATCGAGTAACACCTTGATACCATTGCTAAATGTATTATTATTTAAGCTGACATGTGTAATGTGATACCTTAAAAAAGAAAGTGAAAGAAAATAAATAAATAAATTATAGGCTTTCTGTATATAAGTGAACATTTAATACCTGGGACCCAGCACCTGTGGGAGTTTGTGAGAGTGCACTAGTTTAAGTGAAAATTATACAGAAGGAAATAGCTCGATAGTGGTTGTGGAGAACCAAAGACCCGCCTTCCCCGAGCACAGAGGCAGGGGTCAGGGGACCCACCCGGGAAACCGCCCCAAACCCGAGGACCGTCATAGCGCCAGAGGGCCAAGGCGCCCGCCAGCGCAGCGGAGGAGGGCAGGACGTGGGGGGATGGGCTCCGCACCTAGAGACTTGAGATGTTCTTGGGAGAGGGAGCGGACCACACCCATACCTGGGGAAGAAAAACAAAAAAAAAGGAAAACTCATTCACACCATCCCTCCCTTGTGTTGTGCCCCACTCACCACACAGATTTAAAATAAAAATAAAAAAAAAAAGATGCTGTACACACATTCCCACATAACACTCGCATCCAACACTGACCAGAGGGGGGGGGGGGGTCACCCCAAATCGACTATACGACTGCTTGAGCCCGACCCCCGGCCCCGCCCCCAGACCAGACGCCCCCCGGACCGGGCCCCCCAAAGAGGGCGGGCCAACATGACCCATTCGAGCCACCCAGCCAGAACCCCCCCTCACTCCCTAAATACCTAATAAACCCCCTCCCTCCCCCAGTCAGCCCCAGACCTGGAAAGCCGCTGACTACCCGTTGCAGCCCCCCGCCAAGACCCCGGACACAGTGGCCCGCACCTCCTCCAGGCCCCAGACTCCTTGCCGCCATCGGAGAACGGGGGTGTGCAGAAGACCCCGATCCTCCCTACGCCCGCTCAAATGTTGTGTTGTTGCATGTTGTTCTCAAGTGCGTTGAAAAACTGGGAGCGCCGAAGGGGTGCACGGCACAGCCCACCCCCCCTCCGGAAGGAAGCTGGTGCCAGCGCCCCCCCTCCAATCAACTACCCAGAACCTTCAATGTCTAAATGCGAGAGGGGGTGAAGGAAGCCGTCCGAAGAGAGGCTCACACAACATAAGCCCCCCCCCAGACGTCTTCCCCCACCCCCCCATATCTTGGCCTACATGAATGTGCGTTGTGAAAATGTTTGAAGTGAAAGTGTCTAAAATGCATGATAAAATTGGGGAGAGGGACGTCACCAGAAAGTGGCAACCTCCAGTAACGGCCCCTCCCCAAGGACCTACATGTGTGGCGGCGTGATGGAGCAGGCAGAGGGAGGAGTCCGGGGATGGGGAGCAAATGACTGGGGAGCCAACCCAGGGAGCCAGCTCCCCTACTGACTCCAATAGGCACCCCCGCTCCCCGAAAGCCCCACCCGGAGAAAGGGGCCCCTCCAGCGGCACCACCGTAGCCCGGGGAGAGGCCGCAGGGCCCGCCAGCCAACCACCCACCAGGACCAACACCTCCACCTCCCCCAGCCCACCCACCAAGCCTACTGGCTTTAACCCCCCCCCCCAAAAAAATAATAATAGTAATAATAATAATAATATATATAAATAAATAAAAATAAATAAACAAATAAATTAATAAGATGGGGGGACCCTGGCCAGCCAGCCCGCACGAGCCATCCCAAACCCCACCCCCAGGCGAAACCCGCACCGGGAGACTACACGGACCAGGACCGGGACAGGGGGCCGGACACAAGCCCACCAGAACGTCCACCCCCCCCCCCCCACACCCGTACACTTAACCCCTCCCCAACACCAACATTCAAACATCTCACCATACATTCGACAGTAGACATCCAGGCTGGGTAAGTCACTACTCCCCCTCCCCCCACTAGCAGAGTGCCAACCCAAAGAAAGGGAAGAGCATCTGCCCTGAGATGTTAATGACCATGCCCCCCTACCAGCTCAATAGGCCCCGAGGCCCCCCAGCGCACCAGAGGCCCCGTGCAGGGGCAGACACCCGGGCGCACGCCGGCCCAGACCCCAAGTGGCACAACCCCCGGAACCAGAACCCCCGAGGCCCCGCCGGGGCCCCCGCCCGAGGGCGGCGCGCCCCAGGGACCCCAGGCCCCCAGACCCACCCAGGACCCACCCAGCGACAGCACAGCTACCAGGTCAGTAACCCACGTCCGTCACTGTGTAGCTCCCCAAGAACGACGCAAGCGGCGCTGTAGGCCACCCGTAGGCCTCCCAAGCTCCTCCCAGATGGGGGCAACAGACCCTGGAGTCAGACTCACCAAGCGCCCCACTCCGAGTGCTCCCAGAGTCCCAGGAACCCCTCCACCCAGCCACTACGCCCTGCAGGAAGCAACCCACTGCCCCCCATTCCACTAAGTGATGGTGCTAATCAAAGGAGCCCAAAGAGATCGATCAGATGTGGAAGCAGATGCTGTCTCAAGATTAATATGATCCAACAAAAGATCTCTATACTGATTGATACTGAGATTCTCCTTACTTTTCCAATTCATGAGGATAGTTTTCTTTGCGATACATAGTGCAGTGAAAACCATGTAAACTATTTTATTCCCCAGAGGGCTTTCCTCAAAATTACCAAGCAAGCAAACTGATGGGGAAGGTGAAATTTTACAGCTCAAGCACTTTGATAAGTCCTTACATATCTGTGTCCAGAACCTCTGGACTGGTGTGCATAACCGTAACGCATGAATATAATTATCAGGAGGATAGCCTATGCAGTGTGGACAGATATTAGATTGTGCCAAACCCATCTTGAATAATCTTTGTCCTGTGTAGTGTACTCTGTGAAGGATTTTGTATTGTATTAGTTGTAAGTTGGTGTTTCTAGTCAATTTGAAAGTTCTTAGACATATCTGAGCCCAGAAGTTTTGTTCAAAGCTAACTGATAAATCCTCTTCCCATTTCATAATAGGAAGAGATACTGAATCATCTATTTTAGTCAGTGTCCTGTATGATTTAGACAGTAGTTTGGGGGGGTTTAAATCTAGGAACCCTAATATATTACTTGGAATTTGTAAACCACCTTTAATATGCTTAAATTTTTTTCTAATTATTTTTTTTAAAAAATTATTTTTACTAATGCCATATTGCATATTTAGTTTGGAAAAATTTATAAACTCGTTTCCATCAAGTAAATGTTCCAGATATTCAATACCTTTATTCTTCCAGTATGTAAAGTTTATCATATTATTATTTTGTAGGATGTCAGGGTTGTTCCAGATGGGTGTACGACTGCATGGGATAAGTGATGACTTTGTCATTGTAAGAAACTCTCACCATGCTGTCAGAGTAGAGCTGATATTGATATTTTTAAAGCATGTATGCCGTTTTATATTTGAGCTAATAAACGGCAAATCTGAAATCGTGATATTATTGCATATTTTCTGTTCTATATCTATCCAGGGCTCGTCTAAAGGATTATGCTTTATCCATTTAGTGATATATTGTAGTCTATTTGCCAAGTAGTACTTATGGAAGTTAGACAGATCTAGTCCACCTCTGTCTTTAGTTTTCTGTAGCGTCTGTAAGCTGATACGGGGTGGTTTATCTTTCCACAGAAATTTAGAGATTGAAGAGTCTAGAAATTTAAACCAGTCAGATGATGGTTTATTGGGGATCATTGAAAATAAGTAATTAATTCTAGGTAAGACCATCATTTTAATCGAAGCTACCCTACCCATGAGTGAAATTGGAAGCGATTTCCATCTATCCAGGTCATCTTCTATCTTTTTTAAAAGTGGGATGTGATTAGATTTTACTAAATCCGCAAGTTTAGATGACACAGTGATACCCAAATATGTGATATTTCCTGAGCGCAAATGTAAATCTAGGGGGTTTTGGAAAGAGCAATTAATTGGCAGTACCGTAGATTTAGACCAGTTTATAGAGTAATCAGAAACCTTTGAGAAGGATTCTAGTAATCTAATTACTTGAGAAAGGGAAGAGTTTGAGTGCTGAAGATAGAGTAATACATCATCAGCATAAAGACTAATCTTATGCTCTATATTCATGCATTTTATACCTTTAATAACCTTTGTTTGTCTAATTGTTGCTGCTAGAGGTTCAATAAAAATGGCAAAAAGTGAGGGGGAAAGTGGGCATCCTTGCCTAGTGCCCCTCTGGAGACAAAAGCTGGAAGATGTTTGATTATTTGTCCTGACACAGGCTGTAGGAGAGCTGTATAAAATTTTTAACCAATTTATAAAAAAAAAAATTTGCCAAAACCAAATTTATGCAGAGTAGCGAATAGAAAATTCCAATATATTTTTAATTTAACTTTCTCCCTCTAGTTACACTTTGGTCAATTTAAGATTAATTCATGCAATTGAATATTGTTTATTTGAAAGCATTAGAAGTGCAGTTTCTTGTCTCTCCTTGTGTTGTTCAAGTGGTTGTGGTTGATTTGGGATTTAGAAAGTAATTAATAAGTAAGTAAAACAAATTAGTAAGTAGACCAATACTAAACAGTAATTATTACATTAATCTAATTAGACTTGTTGAAGATAAAATTTGTAGTTAGTAATTAAGAACTATTTAGAGTAACTTACCCAACTGTTATAATATCAGAGGTGAAACAGTATTTTATTAAACCTAATTTAATTTTCATGGATAGGTGCATTCCTGCAGGCATCAAAAGAACATGGCAGCAGCTGAAAATGAAATATAAAAACATACTTCAAGCAGGTAAGCCTTGAGCACATCATAGGAGTAGAGTAGCTACCTGGCTTTACAAACATTTGACATATTAAATGACTAAATGACATTCAGTGTCTAGCAGTGCCGCAGCATTTTTGACATAGGTCTAAATGTTCATTCTCATTTGACTTCTACTCAGCCAACAGAAAGAAGGCAGAGGCTCGTAAAACAGGGGGAAGACCTGCACCACCACCCCTGACAAATGCAGAAGAGTATGGGGTGCCGAATGTAAAATTTCAGATAAAATTCTATAGCTGATATATTTTGATTATTTAGCTCACTTTTCTCACATTTAACTCCCTTTTCTCAAATTTAAGACAGAAATTCACAATAAACAAGATCTTATATGCAATTGTCAACAATATGTTTATAACGTAAAATAAATAGTTAAATGTTAAATCTAAATGTTAAATCTATATCTAAATGTTAAATGTTAAATCTAAATGCTAAATCTATATTTAAATGTTAAATCTATATCTAAATGTTAAATCTATATCTAAATGTTAAATTTAAATCTAAATGTTAAATCTATATCTAAATGTTAAATTTAAATCTAAATGCTAAATCTATATCTAAATGTTAAATTTAAATCTAAATGTTAAATCTATATCTAAATGTTAAATGTTAAATGTAAATGTTAAATCTATATCTAAATGTTAAATTTAAATCTAAATGTTAAATCTATATCTAAATGTTAAATGAAATGTTAAATCTATATCTAAATCTATATCTAAATGCTAAATCTATATCTAAATGTTAAATCTATATCTAAATGTTAAATGTTAAATCTAAATGTTAAATTTAAATCTAAATGTTAAATCTATATCTAAATGTTAAATGTTAAATGTAAATGTTAAATCTATAGCTAAATGTTAAATTTAAATCTAAATGTTAAATCTATATCTAAATGTTAAATCTATATCTAAATGTTAAATTTAAATCTAAATGTTAAATCTATATCTAAATGTTAAATGTAAATGTTAAATCTATATCTAAATGCTAAATCTATATCTAAATGCTAAATCTATATCTAAATGTTAAATCTATATCTAAATGTTAAATGTTAAATCTAAATGTTAAATTTAAATCTAAATGTTAAATCTATATCTAAATGTTAAATTTAAATCTAAATGTTAAATCTATATCTAGATGTTAAATCTATATCTAAATGTTAAATTTAAATCTAAATGTTAAATCTATATCTAAATGTTAAATGTAAATGTTAAATCTATATCTAAATGTTAAATTTAAATCTAAATGTTAAATGTAAATGTTAAATCTATATCTAAATGCTAAATCTATATCTAAATGTTAAATCTATATCTAAATGTTAAATGTAAATGTTAAATCTATAGCTAAATGTTAAATTTAAATCTAAATGTTAAATCTATATCTAAATGTTAAATCTATATCTAAATGTTAAATTTAAATCTAAATGTTAAATCTATATCTAAATGTTAAATGTTAAATCTATATCTAAATGTTAAATGAAATGTTAAATCTATATCTAAATGTTAAATCTATATCTAAATGTTAAATCTATATCTAAATGTTAAATGTTAAATGTAAATGTTAAATCTATATCTAAATGTTAAATCTATATCTAAATGTTAAATTTAAATCTAAATGTTAAATTTAAATCTAAATGTTAAATCTATATCTAAATGTTAAATTTAAATCTAAATGCTAAATCTATATCTAAATGTTAAATTTAAATCTAAATGTTAAATCTATATCTAAATGTTAAATGTAAATGTTAAATCTATATCTAAATGTTAAATCTATATCTAAATGTTAAATCTATATCTAAATGTTAAATGTTATATCTAAATGTTTCGAAAATATGCAAATTGACCACGCCCCCTATCGGGTTCTCGCCCACACCACCGACCTTGGATCAGCCATGAGATCCATCTGTGGAGGACACTGTAAACATGCCGCACAGACGGCTGACAAGGCAAATTCCTATAACTATATAACTTTCTCCCTTTAACGGCAAAGTTTCTTGTTTTAATGAGAGACTTATCTTGCTTAAACGACATAATTATCGTCTCATAACAACGCAACATAACCCGGCATCAGCTCGCGGGATATTTGAGTGTCATGGAGAAGAGGAGAGACGGAGGGGCGCCTTTTATTACTTTTTAAGAACTCGTCATTTGTCGGAGGAATGTATTTCTGCACTGAGGAGTGACAAGGTAAGTCATAAATATACAGCAAGTCCTCTACTTGAAATTTAACCAATTCGGCAGTTATTTATAGTTAACAACTCTGCTTTGGATACACTTGCATTACTGTAGTACAGTCTCTGGCTCTGTTTACACGGTGAAAACAGGTTTGCGTTGCCTTTGTACTCTCCATTTACACACTACAAGGTTTAACTGTTGCTTAGGGGGGCTTTCAGCTATAGCTGTGGGTTTATTTACAACAGTTTGCAGCCGAAACAGTACTCCGCCAGCCGCTGTTTTCTTCTTCTGGGCAATTTGACGCGGAGCTTCAAAAATCACAGCGCTACTAGTGGTGCGACATGGGAATTACACCGTTTAAGTACTCTGTAAACAGGGCCTGTGACTGCAAATGTTCTACATGGATGTTAATGAGATAGAGATAAGGATAAGCAGCTTAATATTTTTAAAAACATGTCATGCATTTAATCATAAATTCTGCTGTAAAGATTAATAATCATGTGCTTAAAAGAGTCTTTTTAGTTTTTTACGGTTTTTATATTAACCATAATTTCATTGTGCTTGTAGACTGACATATCAGCTATAGCAAGCATGGATGATGAGAGCTTGGCCATCTATATTCCCACCTATGCTGACAGAATTGCCACCCAGAGATTTTGCTTCGAGTTCCAAGGAAAAGGTGAAAGAGATGTCCTTCAACAGACGTGGCTTGAAAAACTCTTTACATGCAAATCTTCATGGAAAAAGTCCAATTTGATCTAAAATGTTTTTGGTTTCAGGTAATATCACTATGTAATATATTTAAAAAGAAAGCTTACCATTTGACTCAAAATGTGTTTTCAATATGTTTTCAAGAACATATGGAAGTGAGCCACAATAGAGTGAGTTAGCTTTTGTTTTTGTTGACAAAGATATAGAGCAAAAATACTGATTAAAAAGATTACTCCAACAACATTGTGAAATACAATTTTTTGAAGTGAAATTATTGCTGTTGCTATTAAGCTTCTTTAAGGTAAAAAATTTTAAAGCATGTGTTTAAACTGTACTTACTTTTCTTTCCATAGGGCATTATTTTTCTTTTATATTCTTTAAAGTTGATTTTAAAATAGATAAATGCTTTGAGCGCAATAGTGCCCAGATTTCTAACGACGACTTTTGTCATATGTAAAAGGATTTTCTCATGTTCAATTTTGAGATCCATGTATTCATCTTTCTTAATACTCATAGATCACGTTCTAGTTAGGTCATTATCTGGAGGTAGAGAACTTCACTTCCTTTCAAAAGGATCTTTCAGAGCACTTGTTAAAGGTACTTTTAATGTATGTTCTTCTGTGAGTTGATGTAACATTGCAATATAATGTTATGTTTCTAAGGAAAGAACGAGTTGGTTTGATCACAAATCATTGCACTTTATTTTGTAATGGGTTTTTACCAAAGATTCATTAAAAGTTTTCATGTTGCACATAAGCATAGGCACTTTATTTTTCATATATCATTTGACCATATCATCATTGTCAAACAGTACATAACTTGGGTCTCAGTGTTCAGTAACAGAGAACTATAAGTCTTGCTGTTATAAATATAAAAAGTATGTCTTGAATATGAGGAGCAGTGGTGGGGTTTACAGAACATGTCATTTAAACATTTTGTCCTACATGACAGATTACAAGGCAAATGTGAAGTTAAATTTCTTGTTATTGTCCTAATATATTTAGTAGTGTATATTTGCTGTCACACACAACAAGAATCACATAAAATATAAAACCTGTTACCAAAATTCAAAAAATTATGTACATCATGATGAAACATTTAAGTACATGGGAGTCAATGAAAACAGAGGTCTGTTTTTTTTTCCTCCATCTGTATTTCTTTGACTGCTTTTCCTTTATTGGTTGTGCAGCTGCCTAATTATGACTGTGTCGGAAAATGTTCATTCTGGACAGGCTCACAAGGTCATTTGCTCCACAAACTCTTTTTTACAAGAAAATGTCACACGTGTCACAGGTTTGTGTGCATACAAGCTCTTAAAAATAAGCATAACTCAATTGTTTCATCATGTGTGGACGGTGCATGAAGAAAGTTTTCCGTCATCAGAAGGTATGATAGTTCGAACTGTCTCATAACATGTGAACGGTCCTCTGAAGACGTTGGACTGTGCAAGTTTCTGCCGCTTGCTTAGAAACCTGTTTGAGATGATCTTGTTCACCAAAAAGCCGTGGAAGGGTTCACAGGTGTCAAAGTCCAGTCCTCAAGGTCCGGTGTCCTGCAACTTTTAGATATGTCCCTGGTCCGACACGCCTGAGTCAAATAATCAGGTAATTACCAGGACCCTGCAGAACCTGACTGCATACTGAGGAGCTAATTGTGTCATTTGATTCAGGTGTGTGGGACCAAGGAAACCTCTAAAAGTTTCAGGACACGCCATGCAGGACTGGAGCTTGACACCCCAGGTATACATAATGTAGGGCCGGCCACTTGGAGCCATTGCATCTCTAATCTTACAAATGATGTTCCATAAGTGAACCACTTTTTAGAGTTGTTCCTGGCAGACAAGAAAATAAACAAGTTCTTAAAGTACATACTCCATATTTAAAAGCATGTATCATATAGTATTTATATTTTACATTCAAACATACCTCAGTGATATTTAAACAGGTGAGCAGAATTGGCTGCTTATCCAAGAAGTCACCAGTAAAGTAATCTGAATTCTTCAGTTTTTGAAAAAGGTTCATCCAGTACTGTGCACGACGTTTCCTTAAGAAATCCCACCAGCCGTTGATGTGCTGGCTGTGGGTGCTGGATCCCACAATGAAGTAGTTTTCAGGATAGCTGTCATGAAGACGCAAAAATCTTTGAATGTCTTTCATTGTACCATTCTCTGTCTCCATGTCAATATGAATTCTGGCTGTGGTACCCCCTCTGTTACTGCTGGAAGAAAATATCCAGCAGTAACTTTTGGACAGCACCATCCATGTATTCAGCTTTAGAGATGCCAACCTGTAAACACAGCAGAGATTATGTTATTGTTTTTTCAAGTTTTTTATTTTAAACAAACTGTAAAAATAACATAATTTATTCTTTCTAAAAATTGAGCACGTTATTCTGCTAAATGTGAGAAGCTAAATATTCCAAATTCATATTCCAAAAGTTTTTAAATATTTAAATTTTGAGTGTCAGATCAAATGCACCGGCATTCTAAGATGTAAAAGACAACATTCATTTTCTGGCTGTATTTTTAATGTAGCTATCTTAATACTGGTCCTCCTACCTTAATGTTTTTGTTTATGGGAATTTTAAAAAGTACTTTTACAGAATTCCCATCAGAAGGAGAATAGCTGCTGTTTAAAATTGTGATTTAAGGTTAGACTGGATCAATGTTAAAATTGCTTAAACCTAGACTGCAATGGAACAATGTTGTTGATTAAGATTTGTTTTCTTTTCTGAGTAAGTTTAAAGACATCAGAAAAAACAAATGGAACAACAAATAAACTGAGAACAATGGTGCCTTGCTGCCAGCAGCTTTCATTGATAAATTCTGATATTAACTTTTGAATTTGCAGCAATGATAATCGATTATCAGTTTTTGCTTTTCCCCTTATTAAAGCATGTCAGTAGTTGACTGGGTTTATTAATGAAGTTCATATAAATAGTTGTCCTTCACTGGCTTGTGAATTGTCCCATTAGAAAGCTCTGTATTCATATATTTGTTTTGACACAATAAAATATGGATAAATGTAGCTTTATCTAGCCTCACTTTCATTGTGTAGAATACACATACTTTTAATTAGCCTTACAAATGTCGGATTAAAATTTATTTTAATCATATTTGATTAAAATACATAAGGGCATAGATACGTACATTCGCAGTCACAGGCCCTGTTTACAGAGTACTTAAACGGTGTAATTCCCATACCGCACCACTGCGCTGTGATTTTTGAAGCTCCGCGTCAAATTGCCCAGAAGAAGAAAACAGCGGCTGGCGGAGGACTGTTTCGGCTGCAAACTGTTGTAAATAAACCCACAGCTATAGCTGAAAGCCCCCCCCCTAAGCAACAGTTAAACCTTGTAGTGTGTAAATGGAGAGTACAAAGGCAACGCAAACCTGTTTTCACCGTGTAAACAGAGCCAGAGACTGTACTACAGTAATGCAAGTGTTTTTCAAAGCAGAGTTGTTAACTATAAATTACTGCCAAATTGGTTAAATTTCAAGTAGAGGACTTGCTGTATATTTATGACTTACCTTGTCAATCCTCAGTGCAGAAATACATTCCTCCGACAAATGACGAGTTCTTAAAAAGTAATAAAAGGCGCCCCTCCGTCTCTCCTCTTCTCCATGACACTCAAATATCCCGCGAGCTGATGCCGGGTTATGTGGCGTTGTTATGAGACGAAAATTATGTCGTTTAAGCAAGATAAGTCTCTCATTAAAACAAGAAACTTTGCCGTTAAAGGGAGAAAGTTATATAGTTATAGGAAGTTGCCTTGTCCGCTGTCTGTGCGGCATGTTTACAGTGTCCTCCACAGATGGATCTCATGGCTGATCCAAGGTCGGTGGTGTGGGCGAGAACCCGATAGGGGGCGTGGTCAATTTGCATATTTTCGAAACATTTAGATATAACATTTAACATTTAGATATAGATTTAACATTTAGATATAGATTTAACATTTACATTTAACATTTAGATATAGATTTAACATTTAGATTTTAATTTAACATTTAGATATAGATTTAGCATTTAGATATAGATTTAACATTTAGATTTAAATTTAACATTTAGATATAGATTTAACATTTAGATATAGATTTAACATTTAACATTTAGATATAGATTTAACATTTAGATTTAAATTTAACATTTAGATATAGATTTAACATTTAGATATAGATTTAACATTTAGATTTAAATTTAACATTTAGCTATAGATTTAACATTTACATTTAACATTTAGATATAGATTTAACATTTAGATATAGATTTAGCATTTAGATATAGATTTAACATTTACATTTAACATTTAGATTTAAATTTAACATTTAGATATAGATTTAACATTTACATTTAACATTTAGATATAGATTTAACATTTAGATATAGATTTAACATTTAGATTTAAATTTAACATTTAGATATAGATTTAACATTTAGATTTAAATTTAACATTTAACATTTAGATATAGATTTAACATTTAGATATAGATTTAGCATTTAGATATAGATTTAACATTTACATTTAACATTTAGATATAGATTTAACATTTAGATTTAAATTTAACATTTAGATATAGATTTAACATTTAGATATAGATTTAACATTTAGATTTAAATTTAACATTTAGATATAGATTTAACATTTACATTTAACATTTAGATATAGATTTAACATTTAGATTTAAATTTAACATTTAGATATAGATTTAGCATTTAGATTTAAATTTAACATTTAGATATAGATTTAACATTTAGATTTAAATTTAACATTTAGATATAGATTTAACATTTAGATATAGATTTAACATTTAGATATAGATTTAGCATTTAGATTTAACATTTAGATATAGATTTAACATTTAGATTTAACATTTAACTATTCATTTTACTTTATAAACATATTGTTGACAATTGCATATAAGATCTTGTTTATTGTGAATTTCTGTCTTAAATGTGAGAAAAGGGAGTTAAATGTGAGAAAAGTGAGTTAAATAATCAAAATATATCAGCTATAGAATTTTATCTGAAATTTTACATTCGGCACCCCATAGAAGAGATGGCCCTGAGCCTAAATGCTGGAAGGCCAATGGCTGAGGGATTTCCTGGAGGGACTTCATCAGAGCCAGTCACTCCAGAAGATTTAAGTGCCTTCATAAAATTTAAGAGGTCTACCTACAGTGTTATTTTTTTATATAGACTAAATGTGATATTTCCATTTATATTACTTTGGGTTGGGTTTTTTGTTGGTCCCAACAGATTCGGATGGTAATATCTGCCTCTTGGAGCCTCCTGTCCCAACAGTACCCCATACAGTTGTCAGTAGCCTACTCCATATACCATCAATTATGACAAATAGTATTATAAAGGGTACTCTATGAAATGCTCATCTTCACAGGATGATGGGGATGAAGAAACGGTTTCTGCTGCCACAGACAGGCCTACAGAGGTCATTTTAATATTATATGTCTACACATCAAACAATCTACACATTCACATTTATATGTGGAGTAGCCTATAGAATCCAAGTTTATATCTATAAATGGTCATTCTTATCTCTACCCCCCAGAGTGTGGAAGAACAGCAGGAGGAAGGTCCATCAACTTCAGGTGCACAGATGGACACAGTTCAGTGATTTACAGTAAATGCCACAGTTTCATTCCCGAATTTTAGACTACATTCATGATGTAACTCTAATCTAATGTATTTTCAGTTGCCAGTTAAAGAGTTATATAGACTTCTTCTTATTAAAAAGATAGAAAAAAACAGCAAAGAACTTGTATACTTGGATCGCCAGATCCAAAAGGCAGATCTGGAAATCGATATTCTGAAACTAAAGCTAGAGGTGAGTGTATGGTCACAGGTGAATTCTAGGAAGTGTTGAAACTATTTTAAAATCTTTTTTTCTTTTTCTTTTTTTTTTAGCAAATGAAGAACACCATATAAATTGCTGTGATTTTGTTTATTAATTATTTTATTTTGTGGTTGCATTTGTATGAAATAAAGAACACCATAAATTGCTGTGATTTTGTGTTTATTCATTTTTTTTGTGGTGGTGGTGGATATCATGTGTATTAATCTGAGAAGACATTGCGGCATATCATATCCCGGACTACCCTTCCATCCTGGAAATCTGCAGGGTTGATGGGGTCTTCCTCAGGGTCTTGTAATTGTAGGGCAGGGTGTTGCTCCCCTCTAATTATGGCAATATTATAGAGAACAACACATGCCACAATAATGTCGCAGGCCCTTTCAGGGGTTACCCTGAGGTGACGTAGGCACTGGAAACGTAGTTTCAACAGGCCTATGGTCATCTCCACCTGGGCTCTCGTCCTGCAGTGTGCCACATTGAAGCGCTGCTGTGGGCCTGGTTCAGGTTCTGGGTAAGAGGCCATAAGATTTGGTCGGCATGGGTAACCCCTATCTCCCAGCAGAAAGCCATCAATCTCTCCTGTAAGAAAGTTCACATTGCTTTAGAGCTGCATAGAAATTCCCCTGTAAGTGTTTAGTGCATACATTGAAATATGTGTATAGGATATACATTTACTTACCCCTTTCCAGTCTGTTGCTCAGGGTTGACTCCCGATAGATTCTTGAGTCATTAACAGAGCCAGGCCACTTGGCCTCCACATTTGTAATTATATGTGCAGCATCACATATGATCTTGACAGTGCAAAGAATGAGAGATGTTACAGTATTGTGGTGTAGTCTTTGACCATTAGAAACAGTAGGCTGTCAGTGTACCTGCACATTAATACTGTGGATGGATCTCCTGTTCACATAGTCCGCTTCATTTTCAGAAGGTGCAATGATCGGAATATGTGTGCCATCAATGCATCCAACCACATTCGGAAATCCTAAAGGGAATTCTAATTACTAGGTTACTTCCAGGGGTCGCAGCAAGATATTCTTAACTGAATGTAATTTATCAGGTTAGCCTCATTTAAACCGATTTATACACCACTGACCTGCAATCCTGTGAAACTCCTCTTTGATGACTCTCACTGGTTTGTGCCCAGGAAACAATACAAAAATTCTCAGAAAGCGCTTAAGAGCGAGGCACACTTTCCTTACCGCTCTGCAAACAGTAGCCTTACTAATATGTTCAGCATCCCCGATGTTATAAAGAAAACTTCCATTCGCAAAGAAACGTAAGGCAACGCAAAGAATCTGCTCGGATGTAAGAGCCCGGCCGCGATGGTTGATGTTTCTGATGTAAGGATGGATGAGCTTATGGATGTATCGACTGTAAAGAAAAACGGTAACGCTCAAATAAAAATGGATAGGGATATGACAAAAAATCCACTCTGGGCCTCAAAATCCTTTCCCGACGTAAATGTAACTCCCTACAAAGTAATACAGCCTCTTCGTCAACAGGATCATCCATAAAAGGACATGCCATTTCATTCCCTTTGATGCGCTCTGTGTGACTGAAATGTGCGCAATGAATATGTCCCCAAAGAATCAATGAGGTGTTTAAACACCACTTCCTCTTTAAAAAAGGGGAGGAGACCAAAATAAACTCTGGGTTTTCTGAAGAAAACCTGCTCCCGACCAGGTTAGGTTCACAGAGTAAATTGCCATGGTAACTGACTCCGCTTACCTCTCTTTCAGAAACGGGCTTGACTTACTCTGCTTTCTCAGGTTTAACTTACCTCCCTTTCTGAAACAGAAAACCCAGAGTTTCCCTCATTTCAGGGTTAACATACTCAGAGTTTTCACTTAACCTCCTTTCTGAAACAGGCCCCTGTTATTTGAATTGCAATTACAGGGAACAAAACAGAAAGTGAGTAAAAGTGAGTCATCCTGACCACCCAAAGAACTAAGTGCGCGCTAAGGTCAACAAAGGACAGATGTGGGGGTTGTGATTTAGGGTGCTCTGACCAGAGTGCGGAGCCGTGAGGTCCCACCACAGGGTGCCAAAGGAAACACAGAGACAAGTGCAGAACCAGAGTGGGAACTCCTGAACGTCATCAAAAGAAAGTGGTCACAGCCAAGGTGGGTCGGACCCTACCAGGTGGTGGAACACATGGCACACGCGGTGAGGCTGAAGGGAAAAGGCGACACGTGGTATCATTGGAGTCAGTGCGCAGCAGCAGAGGAACCTCAGCGCTCTCAACACCAGGTTTACCAGGATTTACAGGATAACACCACAACGCAGTGAAAGGGAGCCTACCGGTGAATCCTCTACTCAACCAGGGGCATAATAATACCCGTAGAGAGATTCAGTGAGCTTAAACTCACCCGAAAACGGAGGAAAGGAGACAGAGCAGAAGAACAAAGAAGAAGAGGCGGAAGCACGGTCAAATTCCAACCAGAAAAGACAGTAGCATTAGTGCTACAAGGGGGACAGAAGAGGCGGAAGAAGTGGTTTTTCCCTGACCACAGGGTGTTGGAGCAACTGTCACACCCAGAGGGAAGAGGAAAACCAAAAGAGACTCAGAGAACTAAAAAAAAAAAAAAAAAAAAAGTTTTTACCTTTGTATTTTTGCATGTCTTGTTGCAATTTGTGTGTTTCTCCACAGGTGTTTTTCCACAGTGGCACTAAAATAGCATAAAGCAGGTGGGCAGGAAGAATTGTGACCAATAAACAGGAGGTTTATTATTGTCAGTTGTTATTGTAACAGGTGTGTTGTGGTATTTTTGCGACCTTCCATTCCAAACATGTCCAGCTGATCCTCCTAAAAAGACCAGAAAACGCGCTATTACAGCAGCATCCATAAAACAATATGGTGGAGTGGGATTAAATTACACTCTGGGGGCGACAACCACCTTTCAGGTCGACCTATGTGATATTATAAAGTGCGGTAGTAAAAATAATTATGGACAGTGGAGCAGATAATTTAAAAGATGAGTTGGCAGACACTCCTGCATTTCACATCAGATTTTCCTGTACACAATTAAATAACAAAACACACATTAGAAACTAACACATTGGCGGATGCGCTTAGGGGAAAATTTTCATATTAAAAGCAATCAGGATTGCTATTATTAAACCCCTAGGATTCTAATTGTTTTAAGTCAGAGCTGTTATTAGTGAGCGATAAGAGGGTCAAACGCATTCGGACAAGAGGTTCTGGTCTGGACACAAAGATAGTAGAAGCTTGCTAATATGAGGGTTTTTTTTTTTTTACTTTTCTAACAAAGTTTTTCTTTAAATCATCTAATACATATATAGATATGTTTTGGAGTTTATTGACCCCACAGGGGGTTTGAATGAGATTCAAAGAGGCACCTTTAAGATACAATGTGCTTCGCAAAATACAACATGCATGAGAAGAAATAGGGGACACCGCTAAAAGAAATTCATTTTGCACCAAAATGTAAATATACGTGATGAAAGCATAGAGCAGCTTAAGAAATTATTCAAACGGCTACATCTGGATTGTACTATTATTGTGGTGACCATAATAACATGTATCCCCAACAACCTGATGGATTAGTAATAAAAGCATTAGAAGGATTGTGTATACTCTCAGAAACCATGCACAAGCACTTAGGAATCTCTAACCCGTTCGAGGAGTGGATGACTGGTGTGTTTGGCAAGTGGAAAGGTCTGATTATGTGTCTTTTATCTCTCTTGCAGTATTTGTAGCAATATTGATTACATGTGGTTGTCGATGCATTTCATGCATTTGCTCATTGACAGTCCGCCTCATATCCTCCACCATTGAGGAACGGGACCCCAGAGTTATGATGCCTTTGTTAGTCACAGCACCGAGGAGGAGAACGAGGACACTGGGTTTGAGCTGATGCATGTTTAAGGTTTCACCTGAAGTATTGCTGTTGTTTGGGAATATATGCGTTTTTTGTTTTACTACTTATTGTCGTTACAATACAATCAAGTATTTACCATAGGTGTCATAACAAACCAGCAAATTGAGGGTTTTCTACTGCAATAGCTTATGGGTGAACTCTTAAAAGAGTTCAAAAGGGGGAATTGTGGAATGTATTAACTTTGATCCGTTTTTATACACTTGTATGTAGGTTTAACATGTTTTTATATGCTTCTATATGCTTTTATGCTTCAAAGTAGAATGTGAGTAGATTAGGGTAAAATGTGCTGTTTGTGCAAGGTACCAGAGGAGAGTCCCAAGGCCAGGTCAGCAATTAGCAGAGGAAATGTTTTCAAGGCCACCACCAGCGAACCAAGAAATCAGAACAACAACTCCAATTATGGTATACCAGATGTTAGGGAGTATAACGGAACTGTATACGTCATATTGTTCGTGTGAAACCTTGTTAAAGTCAATAAAACGAGCCTGAGCTGGGAGTTGGGCAGAGTTGCTGCCCGCAGGGACTGGCAGGTGCATCTCTCCCTTTGCAAAGGTGAAATCAAAGTCTGTGTTTCTGGCTGAGTTTTATGCACTCTTACATTGAAGTCCTGCACAACGAATCAACGAATCCGGGGAAGCAAGACGGCTTCAACAGAGGTCAGGGCTGCAGCAATCCAGTGGTGCGAGGAGCCGTAGTCAGTCTGTTCCTTTAGTTTATGGTGTCCAGTATGGGGTTCATGGTGGTCCTCAGGTAGCCCCTTTAACATCAGCCACGGAAATGAGTCAGATAAGAGAAATGCTAAAGCGCCAGCAAGAGCAGCTCCAGCAGCTTAGTGAGAGCATTTCTCAGTTGCAGATTCTCCGTCGTCCTAACAATTCACCCTTTACTGGTCCAGTAATTTGTAGGCGGTGCAATCAGCCTGGTCATTTCGCACGAGAGTGTGACGGGGTGTGTCCACCCCGTCGAACCCAAATCCCATCAGAGTTAGTTGCTCAGTCCGATTCTGCTAACATAGCGGAAAACTAGTTCCCACCGAACGGCCAAGCCACAGTTTGGGTGGGGATGCTACTGGCTCACAGGTCACTATTGGAAGTTTAGGAGCTTCTAAATTGATTTCAGTTTGTCCTCATGCAGATCATGGGCGGAGTGACAGTCACATGTCTGGTGGATACTGGTTCAATGGTGTCCACGGTTTCTGAAAGCTTGTTTCGCCGGCATATGGAGTCTTGGGGTTTAGAGCGCCTCCAATCGTGTAACTGGTTGGAGCCGAGTGCTGCCAATGGCCTTAAGATTCCTTATGTTGGCTATCTAGAGCTTGATGTACACCTCTGTGGCAAATTGATTCCCCACTGTGGTGTTTTGATCGTGCAGGACCCTTGTGGTGAGGTCCCAGGTAAAATCCCAGGTATGAAAAATTAAGTATTTTCTCAGGGAGTTTGGCTGAAATCGAGTGTTTTGCAGATTCATGGACCTTTTTTCAGGTTTGTGGCTTTGAAACTGTTGGTATTCTATGCCATTAATAAACTCAGAGACCACACAGACAAAGTTTCAGGATTAGACAAACAGCAAATCAGAATCTGTTTAATGGGTATAATTGTCTGTCTCCATTAATGATGTAAAGTGTTGATAAATCTAGACATTAGTAAAGATGAACTTTTCACAAAATACCTTGCTCCAACAGGAATTAAACAAGACTCTGCTCTGGGTCATGTAAATAACATTATCTGGCATTGGAACAATACAAACACAAAAACATCAGATTAAAGCTTGAAAGCAGGTGGGGCTTCCTCCGTCAGTCGTCTGGTTCAGCAACACACTGCTCCACAATCTCTCTGAGGTTGGGGTTTTCCATGGCAGCTGCTATTCGCTCCTTATCGTTGATCTGTTTGTTAACTGGAGACATAAACAGAAGGGTCTCACTGCATTAATGTGCAACAGTGACAAAAAGGAGAAGCAACATCTATTTGCTGGAAAAAAAGTACTTGCCCCCTGCAGAGTTCTTCTGTTTTTGCTTTTTACTCTTACTTTTATAATTTAAACGCACCTTTGAGAGCACTTGTACAGAACACGCAGCATAAATATTTTGTATAATTAAATGTTATAGATAATTAAACATGTTTGAATATCAAAGATAATGAGAGTAAATACAAAAGGCAGTTTTCAAGTCTTTCT
Organism: Fundulus diaphanus; assembly: GCA_037039145.1. Classification (NCBI taxonomy): domain Eukaryota; kingdom Metazoa; phylum Chordata; class Actinopteri; order Cyprinodontiformes; family Fundulidae; genus Fundulus; species Fundulus diaphanus. The sequence goes on from CM073134.1 coordinate 52,976,266, forward strand.
GCATGGAGTTTGCATGTTCTCTCTAAACATGCATGGGTTTTCTCCAATTAGTACAGTTTATTCCCACAGTCCAGAAACATGACTGGTTAATTGGTGAGACTCCACTGTCTTTACATTGTTTGGTATGTGTTTTTCAGCCGACCTGCCCAGGGTGTACCCAGTGTCCGAAATTAACTTCCTGATTCACCGGCCAAGTTGGCCGGTAGATGCATAAATCAACCGGCCAGGCATATTTTTTACCGGCCAAAATATTAATCCTGACCAGACCTCAATTTTTATCAAAAATTAAGAGTGAGATTATGTTAATTTTCGGGGGGCGTGGCTGTCTGGACCCTGGAAGAGAAATCTTTGTTTTGTGACTTTAAGAAAATATTGTAGTTGATTATAAAAGACACAATAAGAATTATCACGTCCAGGCAATAAAAACACTACAGATTATCATTATTCTATCCGTGTTGGTCTAATTTGTGAATGAGGCAGAGTTTCATCAAGCCTGTATGGTTCAACATTTTTCTCTCAGCTGCAACACTTAAAGCACGCAGGGGTTCACGCTGCGTCTTTACGCTGATCCAGCTGCTGGATTTTACCCTCGTGCGCTACGCGCGAGGGATAAACAGTAGGGGAAATGCATAAATAAAGACTGTAACGGGCTCCTTTAGAGGGAAGAGAATGAATAATGGGTCTGAGCTGAAGCCCCTGATTCCTTAAAAAGTCCGCACCTATATTACATGTAACGTAATTTTGCGCACCTGAATTCAAGAACAAGGCAGCAGCCCACCGAAGCACCACTGGCTCTGTGTCGTTAAATACAAAAGAGCATTAAACACAGCTACTGACTCTCCTATTGATTTTAATTGGGACATTTTGGTACGAGTGGAAGGACATTAAACGCAGTGATTCACGTTTTGAAGGCTGGTCGCTGACAAAAGCACCTGGCTCAGAGGGAAGGGAGGAGAGAGGCGCAGTTACAGCGCTGAGGCACTGTAACTGCGCCTCTCTCCTCCCTTCCCTCGGAGCGCACGTAGTTAAATGCAGAATTAATAAAAACGAAACTTATAAACAGACTAATGGGCGTTTTAGACTGTATCTGGTTAGCAGATCTGTTTTCTAATCCAGCGTGCAGCCATGACTGGTTTTGAATGAAAGCTTTATCTGGGAGCCGCTCTCCCCAGAAATAAGATGTGAAAGAAGCTGAACCAGCTCCGCAGAAGGCGGGTCTAGACTGAGCTCTGTGAACGGATCATCCGCAGCCCAGATGGGCTTTGTTATTTTTATTTTATTTTAAATTTATTTGGTACAAAGATTTACTCGCCATGTGGCAGCTAGCCCTCTGAAATTCACTCGCCAAACGGGAAATTTACTCACATTTGGCGAGTGGCGAGTGTTAATTTCGGACCCTGGGTGTACCCCGTCCCTCGCCTAATGATCACTGGAAACAGGCACCAGCTTTCCAATGACACTGCAAGGACAAGTGGGTATAGACAATGGATGGATTTACTTTATTATGGGAAAAAATATCTATCCAAACCAACCTGGCCCTACCAACCTTCTTAACCGCCCCCCCCCAAAAGAAAAGCATTCCATAGATGGAGTAGATGCAAGTGCTTGGTGTCTTTGTAAAGGTAACACTTTAAATTTTTTTTACTTTATCCAATGGTAACCAGTGTTTTGTTACTGAGGTTGGAACAAATAAATTATGCATTTTTTCACCTTTTTCCCCGCCTCTTTATTTGTCATGCAGCTGCATGGAGGTACTGGCTGAAAAATGAAAGACCCAAAAGAGACAAGTCTTTTCTGTGACAAGTTCAAAATCGAATGGCTATATCATAAAAAATTATTATTTCGGATCTGTTTTTCTGTGGGTATGTCACACAGGTAAGAGAGAACATGAACGTGTGTATTATGTCAAAATGCATAATTTCAGCCTAATGAGAAAAAAACACATTCTTCAAATAAACTATGAAGTCCCATAACAAACTCACCACACATGTGTGCGCACACATGCACATTATCCTCAGGACAGGATTTGATTTGAAAAAAGTAACCACATACAAATGATGCTTATAAAACAGTATTTAGTTATCAAGGACGACATCTGCTCCAACAAAAGAGTCAGCTGAGGAGATATCGCAACTTATTTCTGAGAAGTAATCAGAAAAATGATTGTCCCTCCTGGTGACAAGCTCCTCCACTTCTATTATTTATCGGGTCTTCAGAGGAGCTTTTGGGACATTTACTGGTGAAAATGTACACTTCACACATGGAAAAGGTGTCAATCAAAGGAGGAGGGACTAGACCACCATGTTGAAACTAGAGTCCTTGAAATAGAAGTCTCCATTATGAACTAAATGCTTAGAAATCGGAAAAATGTTTAGATGGGACACCGGTGCCCCCTTGCCAGTTACTTAAAGCTCTAACGTGTAAGATTTACACAATGGCGCATCATCTATTGGTGTGCTGAGACGGTCCACTGAATGAATTACAAACGACCTTGCCATTAAACACGTAATTACTACAGAAGCCTCAGTGTATTTGATACCAAGCTACATCATTGTGTGAGATGTTTTTTGGCGCTGTTGCAAAGTCTGCTTATTATAAGTGGCCGTGGGCTTGTTTTTTCTAAAAAGTAGTTTTTAAATTCTGTGAGTCACGTTTTTTTGGGCTCATTTCTGAACTTGAAGTCGCCAATTTGGCATGAGTTAGAAAGAAACCCGCTCTTGCGCTACAGATAAGAGTGAACCGGCTGATATCACTCTGCCCCTCTGCGTTCACACATACTCCCTGAGAGGGAGACAAAACTAAAACTGAGAGGGTAGTAGCTGGACTACAATGCCCTGTTTCTAACATAACACCAAAATAAACTTCACTGTTCTACTGAATTAATTTATCTGTCCAGCAGAAAGCCTGCAACCACAACATCTGTTTTTAATCCATGCTCCCTCAGGAATTGTTTCCACCTGGTAATAACAGCTATGCCAATAGACTTTAATTTTCTCCCGGTTATTACTTATTTTACTTTTCACGGTTACTTGTTCCTCCCTCTTGCTGGGCAAAGGGTATGGATGGTCCACTATTTCAACAGAAGACGGCAAATATGGTCGTCTTTGTTTGTTTTCTACTTTTCCTCCACTGACAGCACGTCTTCATATAGAAGACAGATAGGTAAAACATGTATGGCTGACAAGTTTTCCCCTTTCAGTAACTGAAATCGGAAATAGCAACGCAACATGCCGTCTCCCAGTGGGTGCAAGTGCACCGCTACATATGTATTTATACACTACTAATTCTAAGCTATAAGAACGCTTTCATTTTTGATGTGACATTAGACTGTCAGATTATGTATAAACGTAATACTTTTTTTGATTTTTGATAATTAAAAGCCAAATTTGCTAAACACTCTCCCTTTAACACACAGTGGCAAATGGAAAATGGAAGGGTAGAAACATATCGTTTTTATACCACTACTAAATTGTAACAAAATGTAGTTTTAAGATGTTTTCAGGTGAGAAAGTAGACCTCAAAACACAATCTATGCAGTCAGTCTATCAACAATATTTTTAAATGTGCTCTGGTGTATTCAGAATGGGACAGCTCCACTAAAATGTCATGCTAGCTTACCACCAAAATAAAGCCGAAGCTTTTTAAAATTAGTGCCGAATGTCCGCAGGCCTAATGGTATTAGGTTCCGGATAACATTCGTTTTTCCAAGACACGCGACTACGGTTCGTTTCAAACATAAGGTTTGTTTCGTTTTGCTCCACCATCGTTCGATAGTGCTACAATCATTAACCACATTAGGGTACATTACGTGATCCGAAATGTATAAACAACACCTTCCGAGATTTCTACAAATCTTTATACTAGGGCTGTCAAAATAACGCGTTAATTTCGATTAATTAATTAAAAAAAATTAACGGATAAAAAAAAATAACGCAGATTAATCGATGTCATATAGGGGTTTTCAATAGGTGAGACGCGCCTCCCCTGGGGGGCGCCAAAGAGTCACAGGGGAGGCGCATGAAGACAGAGAAGAAGACAGCGCTGCCGCTCAACTCTGTGAAACAAAAGTAGCGATATTCGTGCATTCTGTTTGAGCGCGCAGGAACCAATCCAAGCGCACAGTGAAACAACTCAACGCTCAAAACCGGTCTGGCACGGTCTGAAAAACTCTTCTCAACCCGTTGTCCTCGCGGTGAGTTCCATCTCTGCTCGCGCGCTACTTTGCTCGCGCACACCTGCTCATTACACACTCAACACCAGCTGTGCACTCGCTCGGCTGTTAAAGCCAATCACAGACAGTTTTTTTCCCCATTCAATCAGAGTATGGCTTGCAAATACTGCATTCAGATGAATTAAATCAAAATGCTGCAGCCTTTGGCAGAAATTACTAAACATCACCGAGGGATTGAAGAAAAACAAATAAAAAGTGTAATATTTTAGCCTAAAATATTTAGGCTAAAGTATTTAGACTAAAATATTAGAGTTACTAAGTGAGCTGTGAAAAATGTTTTTGTCTCTTTTCTTTCCAGCTTCTGGGAGGTTATGCAAAAGTTTATTCTGATCATAATCATCATGAATGTCATTATTATTTAAAGAGCACTTTAACACGAGGTAAAACAAAGTGCCAAACATCAGAAATACATCAGATAAGAGATAACAACTAATAAAATGCTTGTCTGTTAAAATAGCACTAGGTCTAAATTATGTATAATTAGCCTAAAAAGTAGATTGGAATATGGAATATGTTGACGTCTGTTAAATTCAGGTTATCTTTTTTATTATCATTTCAGTTGACGTTTCCTGTTGACGTGAGTTCAGTTTGACATTGGCATCTGTTTAGTTCAGTTTGACTGCTGTTGAAAACAGCACTTTAATGTATCTAATGCTGATTATTCATTGAAACATTTGAATTTAAATATTTTAAATACTTTCACAGCAAAAAAATTATATGCGATTAATTTAGATTAATTAATTACAGAGTATGTAATTAATTAGATTAATTTTTTTAATCGATTGACAGCCCTACTTTATACACATCACAGATAAATCCATCAGATAATGACATCAAGCAATTTCTGGATAAAATAACACTTCCTAAATTATCAGATAGTCAAAGAATGTCCCTGGATTCACCGCTGACAACAGTAGAAATTCAGGAAGCTCTAAAAAGCATGCCCAATAAAAAATATCCAGGTCCAGATGGTCTCCCTACTGAGTTTTATAAAGAGTTCTGGAATATTCTGGCACCAACGTTCCACAGAATGTTACGGGAAACTCAAGAAAATGGCAGATTTCCAGCCAATATGAATTCTGCTACCATTAGTCTTCTGCTTAAGCCAGGCAAAGATCCTATGTTTCCCACCAGCTATCGTCCCATATCCTTAATTAATGTGGATATTAAAATAATCTGTAAAGCTTTTGCAAAACGATTAGATAAAGTCACTCCTCTCATAATCCACCCTGATCAAACTGGTTTCATCAGAGGAAGGCAGTCATTCACAAACACACGCAGATTACTTAATTTAATAGATTATTCCTACATTAAAAATATTAAAACCAATATACTGTCTCTAGATGCAGAAAAAGCAGTTGATAGAGTAAACTGGATTTTTTTATTCGCTACTCTACATAAATTTGGTTTTGGATATTTTTTTATAAATTGGTTAAAAATTTTATACAGCTTCCAAACAGCCTGTGTCAGGAAAAATAATCAAACATCTTCCAGCTTTTGTCTCCAGAGGGGCACTAGGCAAGAATGCCCGCTTTCCCCCTCACTTTTTGCCATTTTTAATCGAACCTCTAGCAGCAACAATTAGACAAACTAGTGTTGTTAAAGGTATAAAATGCATGAAAATAGAGCATAAAATTAGTCTTTACGCTGATGATGTATTACTCTATCTCCAGCACTCAAACACTTCCCTCTCTCAAGTAATTAGATTACTAGAATCTTTCTCAAAAGTCTCAGATTACTCTATAAATTGGTCTAAATCTACGATACTGCCAATTAATTGCTCTTTTCAGAACCCCCTAGATTTACAACTGCAATCAGGAAATATTAAATATCTGGGTATTACTGTGTCGTCTAAACTAGCGGATCTACCAAAATTGAACCACACCCCGCTTTTAAAAAAGATAGCATAATCCTTTAGACGAGCCCTGGATAGATATAGAACAGAAAATATGCAATAATATCACGATTTCAGATTTGCCGTTTATTAGCTCAAATATAAAACGGCATACATGCTTTAAAAATATCAATATCAGCTCTACTCTGACAGCATGGTGGGAGTTTCTTAAAATGACAAAGTCATCACTTATCCCATGCAGTCGTACACCCATCTGGAATAATCCTGACATCCTACAAAATAATAATATGATAAACTTTCCGTACTGGAAAAATAAAGGTATTGAATACCTGGAACATTTATTTGACAGAACCGAGTTTATCACTTTTGCGAGATTAAATATTAAATCATTCTTAGAATATGAACAAATGAAATCTATAATTAGAAATAAATTGAAGCATATTAGAGTGGTTTACAAATTCCAACTAATATTAGTGTTTCTAGAGTTAAACCCCCCAAAACTACTGTCTAAATTATACAGGACACTTATCAAACTAGATGATTCAATATCTCTTCCTATTATGAAATGGGAAGAGGAATTATCAGTCAGCTTTGAACAAAACATCTGGGCTCAAATATGTCTAAGAACTTTCAAAATGACTAGAAACCCCAATTTACAACTAATACAATACAAAATCCTTCACTGAGTACACTATATAGGTCAAAGATTTTTCAAGATGGGTTTTGCACAATCTAATATCTGTCCACAGTGCACAGGCAATCATCCGGATAATTATATTCATGCGTTATGGTTATGCACACCTGTTCAGAGGTTCTGGGCACAGATATGTAAGGACTTATCAAAGTGCCTGAGTTGTAAAATCTCACCTTCCCCATCAGTTTGCCTGCTGGGTAACTTTGAGGAAAGCTCTCTGGATAAAAAAAATAGCTGGCATGGCTTTCACTGCCTTATGCATCGCAAATAAAACTATCCTCAGGAATTGGAAAAGTAAGGAAAATCTCAGTATCAATCAGTATAGAGATCTTTTGTTGGATCATATTGATCTTGAGACAGCATCCGCATCAGATCGATCTCTCTGGGCTCCTTTGATCGGCTCCATCACTTAGTGGAATGTGGGGCTGTGGGATGCATCCTGCGGGGTTGCGGGGGTTGGCTGGGGGGGTCCCTGGGTCTTGGGGGGCACTCGGAGTGGGGCGCCTGGGGGGTCTGTTGCCCCCATCTGGGCGGGACTTGGGAGGCCTTGGGGCGGCCGCTTGCGGTGCTCTTGGGGGGTTCCGCGGTGACGGACGTGGGCTACTGACCTGGTAGCTGTGCTGCCGCTGGGTGGGTCCGGGGTGGGTCCGGGGGTCTGGGATCCCTGGGGTGGGTCGCCCTCGGGCGGGTGCCCCTGCGAGGCCTCAGGGATTCAGGTTCTGTGGGGTATGCCGCTTGGGATCCGGGCCGGTCTACGCCCGGGTGTCTGGCCCTACTGGGGCCTCTGGTGTGCTGGGGGGCCTCGGGGCCTGTTGAGCTGGTAGGGGGGCATGGACATTAACATCTCATGGCAGATACTCTCTCCTTTATGGGCTGGCACTCTGCTAGTGGGGGGAGGGGAGGGAGGGGTAGTGGGGACTAACCCAGCCTGGATGTCTATTGTTCTATGTATGGTAAATTGTTCGAATGTTGGGGAGGGATTACATCTTCGGGTGGGGGGGGGGGGGGGAGTGTGGATGTAGATGTTTGAAGGGCTCTGTGTCCGGCCCCCTGTCTCGGGCCTGGTCCATGCTGTGTCCCGGTGCGGCTTTCCTCTGGGAAGAGGGGTTTTGCATGGTTCGTGCGGGCTGGCCAACCATGGTGTTTTTTGTTGTTTTTTTTACCTCAGGGACAGCCAGGTCCCTGTGGTGGGTGGGTTGTGGGGATGGAGGTGTTGGTCCTGGTGGGTGGCTGGCTCACAGGCCCTGCCGCCTGTCCCTGGCCCCCGGGCTATGGTGGTGAGACTGGCGGGGCCCCCCTCTCCGGGTGGGCTCTTGGGGAATGGGGGTGCTTATTGGAGTCAGCGGGGGAGCTGGCTCCCTGGGAGTGCAGTAGGCTACCCAGTCCTTTTCTCCCCATCCCGGACTCCTCCCTCTGCCTGCTCCATCACGCTGCCACACATGTAGGACCTTTGGGAGGGGGGCGTTACTGGGGGGTCCCACTTTCTGATGACGTCCCTCAAACAAATATACACGCACATATATGTAGGGCATTGTCTGGGGGGTGGGGGGTAAAGACATCTGGGGGGAGGCTTATTGTCTGGGCCTCACCTCATATGGCTCCGTCCAGCCCCTCTCGCATTTAGACATTGAGGGCTCTGGGTAGTTGCTTGGAGGGGGTGCGCTGGCACCAGCTACCTTCCGGAGGGGGGGTGGACTGTGCCGGGCACCCCCTTTGGTACTCCCCGTTTTAAACACACTTGAGAACAACATGCAACAACACAACATTTGAGTGGGCGTAGGGAGGATCGGGGTCTTTCTCACACCCCCGTTCTCTGGTTGCCGCCCGGAGTCTGGTGCCTGGAGGAGGAGCGGTCCACAGGGTCCGGGGTCTTGGTGGAGGGTTATTGTGGGGCCCTGGTGACTTGGCGAGATTGGGGCTGGCGCTTCTTCTCTCCCGAACAAGGGGTGGGGGGAGGGGTGGCTAGGGTATGGAGTGGGCCTGTTAGGTATTTTGAGGGGGGGATTCTGGTTGGGTGGCCCGCACGGGTCGTGTTGGCCCCGTCCCTGGGGGGTTTGTGCCGAGGGTCGTCACCGACGCAGGTAGGTCGGATTGTATGGTGATGCGGACCCCCCCATCTGGAGTTCAGGGATGACCTACTGGGTCCGGGGGCCTGGTACCCCTTTGGGGTGCCGGTGCCCGGACCTGGGATTATTGGATGTGAGTGTTATGTGCGAATGTGTGTACGACGGCTTTTTTTTAGATAGTCTGTGCGTTTGAGTGGGGCACTAGGGTGGGAAGGTGTGAATGTGACTGTTTTTTTTTTACTTGCCAGGTTCGGGTCTGGACCGCTCCCTCTACCAAGAACATCTCAAGTCTCCGCTAAGTGCGGAGGCCATCCCCCCCGTCCTGCCCCCCTCCGCTGGCTGGAGCCTTGGCCTGCTGGTGCATTGGCGGTGTTCGGGTTCGGGGGCTCATTCCTGGCGGCTGCTTTGCAGGGCCTGGCCCCCCTGGGGCTCGGGCGAGGCACCCCTGGGGCCTCGGGTCCCTGGGGCTCATGGCCGGTTCCACTTCAGCGTAGCTGGCTGCCAGCGGAGCCCACGGGCACGCCCCCGCGGCTCCTGGGGGTTCGGCATTGCGGCGGCTGGGGGATTTCCTCTGGGCCTTCTCTCCTCTTCCCTTGGTGGGGGGGGGGGGTGGATTTCCTGTGTTGGCCCCTCTTGGGCGCCCTTGCTTTGGGGGTCCCTTTGGGCGTCTGGGGTTTTGGGTCCCCCGGCACCTGCTTCAGTGCTCTGGGGGGAAGGGTCTTTGGCTCTTCACAACCACTATTGAGCATTTTTCTTTTGGATAAACTTTACATACACAAGTGCACTCTCACAAACACCTACAGGTGTTGGGTTCCAGGTACTTAGAGATTCACTTCTATACAGAAAGCCTATATTTTTTAACTTCAGGTATCACATTATACATGTCAGATTAAATAATAATACATATAATTCAGCAATGGTATCAATGTGTTACTTTATTGTATCTGTTATACTATATCAGTTGGTTGTGCAGTTCTTTTTACATCTCTCTTTGCAGGTGATGAAGCACACTGAAGACGTTTTATTCTCTCCCTTTTATCCCCTCTTTCTTTCACCTTTTCTCTTTTTTCTTCTTCTTGTTCTTCCTTTCCTCTCCTACTTTCCCATTGTAGTGTCCAGATAATTTGAAATACTCCCGGCTGCATGAATTATAATAAATATATTTACATGCATAAATCAAGCAGAGCACTATGGCGAAAGCCGTACTGCTCCACTTGTGAAAGTAAAATCGGTTGAGCTTGTTTTGGCATTAGGACAACAATTCTTATTGCCACATTGCCAGACAGGATACTGGGGAAAATAAATAAATAAATAACTTTAAACAGTGTGTAATAGCACAACAAGTACATGTGGTGGATAATTGTAAGTACCTGAACATGAAGATGTATTTTTTTTTCTGAAAGGTTTTGACATTTTAAGTAATTCAGGTATTTGTGTTCCAACTTCTTCCTTAGTATAATAAATGTATTTGTCTTTCAAGCAATTTATTGGCATGTACGTACATTCATAGTTAAGAAGGTCACTTGGTACAACTGCAGGCCAAGGGACTGATGCTCCACCTCTGGGGCTTAGGAAAATGTTCAGAATTCCTGCTGCTTGCAGGTTTGAAGTGTGCGAAGACGTTGTCTAAGGTGTCAGGGACAGCTGGGTCATTGCTGAGCTGCTGGTCACAATGTTTATAGTCTGTGATGGTCCTGATGCCTCTCCACATGTTGCGTGGGTTGTTGCTGCTGAAATGGTCCACGATGCCCGGCTTGTATCTATGCTTTACCTTTTTGGTGTCTTTTTTCAATTCACTTCTAACCCCTGCTATGGGCTAGTCTGTCCACTGAAATGAATGCTGCATCCTGGGCCTTCAGCAGGGACCACACTTTGCCGTCTACCCATGGTTTCTGGTTAGGAAATACTGGTTGTTTTTTGTGGCTAGGACAGTGTCAGTGCAGAATTGAATATAGGACACCACAGATTATGTGTAATCATCTAAAGCAGCAGCCCGCCCCCAGCCTGATGCAGTGTCTGCCACGCCTGCCACAGCATGTTTTTCACCTGCGCTGGAATTCCCCTCCTTGGTGTATGCTGCACTTGGCTTCTGTTCGGTTTGTGTTATCCGTTGCAGTTCGGGCGGAATAGAGTCCGGTTTCGGTAGTCTGCTGTTTCGAGGTTTAACGTCAGCTCAAGTAGGTTTTCTCTCCCATACTGGATTAGAGCTTGGAGATGTGATAACACAAACAAAAAGGACAAACAGATGGCTTCATCGCTCAGGAAGCAGCCAGCTGTTTGTCCTTTTTTGTGTTTGCAGAGACCGGTGCAATCTCTAACCAGCGGCTCATGCTGGTTAGAGATTGCACTGACTATCCAAAAAAATAATAAAATAGCACAAGACTTGACACATCCCAAATAAAAGTTATCTTATATTACCTAAATGGATACCTAAATAAGGATCAGTAGATTCAGTACATCAGTACATACTTACTCTTTTTAAAGTGGGTGCAGACAGAACAAAAGAAATGTATAGAGTGGGGCAAACTCAACATATTTACAAGTAATCTTAAATTCTGTGTGGTAAAACTTACTGTCTTCTTCGGTAGAATGGGTTCCTTCTGAAATGTAAATTTCCAACTAAAGAGAAAAAAAAAGACAAATAAACTACTGCACATTTTTGTATTAAGGCTGAAACAAACCAAACCATCCGATTTGTCCGACCAGACGATCAGATTTGTAGGGATAGAGAGACAAGCTTTGAGCCGATGTCAGGCGGAGCGGGGGGGGGGGGGAGACAAGCTTTGCGCGACCGGCGGAGCGGGGGAGACAAGCTTTGCGCGCATATCGAGTTAGTTTTTTTTTTTTTTTTTGAATGTTGGGAGGCGGTAGCGTGAGGGAAACCCTACAATGTTACTTACAATCGCATCAGCAGAAACTTTCTTGCCTGCTCCGACATGGGCTTTCGCTGTTTTATCGCCGGTTCCGCCATGATAACTGCACAGATATCGCCACTGCGCTAGCAACAAACATGTTCTCGCCGTAAAGCAAGACCGACTCTCGCGATCTTGCACGAGATTCTGAGCCTGTGGGCGCGGGCCGAGGGCTCCTGCAGTTGCAAGTGCGGTATTTCCCCCACAGACCACCAGGGGGAAGAAAACCTTTGTTCAACCTGAAATGACTCATTTAATCATCCAAAACGATATGGAACACATTAATTAAGTGAAAAATGTTGCATAGTATGCCTTTAAGGTACACAGTTTATTGAAATGTTTTATCGATTGTTTATTGAGCTGTGTGTATTCCTGGACAGACCTACATGGGGACGAACCATGCGAAAATTTTCCCCAAAGCAGACAGGTTCTATTTTGTCAAAGTGTCTCTCTTCCTGTCTGACTCATGGATTTCCTGTCAAAATGGTGCGTAGCTTAAATCAAGACAGAGCTACGCAGTACAGCTGGAGAAAACCGCAAGCTGGTCTCCCTCGCCCCATTCACTTCAACCAGATCTAATTGATTTTCCTTTGGATCGAATGGTTTGGTGTGTTGCAGCCTTTACTTCTTCAGCTCTTTTTCTGAGAATGCTAGATTGGAGTACATACTTGGAAGGTGGTTAAGTAAATGAAACCAGAAACATAAAATACATAAAACAACAAAGGGATTTAGTGACTTAAAATTGTGTACTATAAAAACAAATGCTGGTCAGAAGACAAGAGAAACATGAATGGGCTGTTGTGAGGCCTAATTGGCTCATGGCCTTGTTACACTCACCTTGTGTTTAAAGGGCAAGCACCGCTGCAGTTTAACTTGTATGCACAGGCCTGCAGACATAACACAGCTTTATCAGACTCAGATAATAAATCTATTGCTGCAAAATAGGAAATATGTTAAATATAAAAATTCCAAAATGTGTGGGATGAATAGGTATGCAGACCCACTGTTCTGATAATCCTAAATAAAATTCATCACAAGTTTTAAATTCAATGCGTTCTGTGTATAATTTAAAACTCAATATAAATACAGCTGTTTCGTGAAAGCCTCAGATGTTTTTAAAGAAACACCCAGCAACATGAAGGCAAGGTGATGAAATCTCATCAATTTAATGAGATTGATGAGACTGCTGATGTAATCTCATCAATCTCATGAGATTACGTCAGCATTCTTGTCATGATTCAGGCGATCAAGTACTCCACTCACACCAAGCAACAGCTTCTAATGACCCAGGACAATGACGGGTGCGTCATTGATTTTCATCTGATCTAGAATGTGCCTAGGAAGATGGCCCTCCATGTCCTTAAAAACAGCAGTTCACCAACTACAGGTTGCTCAAGTACAAGCCACCAGAATTGACAGACTCCTGGATAGGTGTCGAAACGTTTTCAGAAAAAACTGACCGAATGTCCGTTTGCCTCTGATTTAACTTTACCACTTTGTTGAGTGGTAAAGTTGTGAGGAAAACTGCAGAACCATTCCGGTTCAATGAGTGGCGGCAAAAAGACAGCATAGGTCAAACAGACAAAGGTAGATTAAAAAGCTGCATCTGTATCCTTTTGCCACTCATCCAGACTCCGGATAAAACTTTTGCAGATGACGTTACACCTCCGTAGCCTCTTTTAAATCGATCCTACTTTATTCTGCTCACTCTGATCCGCTGGTATGAATAAATTAAAATAAAGCACAACTTCTCTCTGGGTGTGGGGCTTCAAGAACCACAGCGCACAGAAATCTGTAAGACATGGGTTTCAGCTGTCACATTCCTTGTGCCAAGTTAGTCTTGAACAAGAGACAGCTTCAGAAGCGTCTTACCTGGGATAAAGACAATAAGGACTGGACTGCTGCCGAGTGGTCCAAAGTGATGTTCTATGATGAAAGTAAATGTTGCATTTCCTTTGAAAATCAAGGTTTCAGACTCTAGAGGAAGAGAGGAGAGGAACAGATTCCATCTTTGCTTGAGGTCCCCTGTAAAGTTTCCAGTCAGTGATGGTTTTGGGTGCCATGTCATCTACTGGTGTTGGTCCACTGTGTTTTCTGAGGCCAAGGTCAACGCAGTCATCTACCAGGAAGTTTTAGAGCACCTTATGCTCCCTGCTACTGACCAACCTTAAGCATATGTAGATTTCATTTTCCATAAGGCAAGGCAAATTTATTTTTATAGCACAATTCAGTACAGAGACAATGCAAAGTGCTTTACATGATTAAAATACAGGAAAATAAAACAGAATATAAGCAAGTAGGAATAAAATATAGAAACAAAATAGAACATCAATAAACAGTTGGACTAAAAAAGTTGAACTAATGCTGTTTCAGTAGAACAGTTTAACTAGAACAGTCAAAAACAGTCCTAAACAAATGTGTTTTTAATCTTGATTCAAAAGAACTCAGGTTTTCCGCACTTTTACAGTTTTCTGAAAGTTTGTTCCAGATAAGTGGAGCGTAGGAACTAAATGCTGCTCCTCCTTGTTTAGTTCTGGTTCTAGGTACGCAGAGAAGGCTGGAGCCAGAAGACCTTAGTCATCTAGATGGTTGATACACTGATAACAAGTCTGTGATGTATTTAGGTGCTATGCCATTCAGGGATTTATAGACTAACAGAAGTATTTTAAAGTATATTCTCTAAGATACAGGGAGCCAGTGTAAGGACTTTAGAACTGGGGTTATGTGTTCTACTTTCTTAGTCTTAGTGAGGATGCGTGCAGCAGCGTTCTGGATCAGCTGCAGCTGTCTGATCCACTTTTTAGGCAGACCTGTGAAAACACCGTTGCAGTAATCAATTCGACTAAAGATGAATGCATGGATTAGTTTTTCCAGATCCTTCTGAGACATTAGTCCTTTAATCCTGGAAATGTTCTTCAGGTGATAGAAAGCCGATCTTGTAATTGTCTTTAGATGCTTTTGGAGGTTCAGGTTTGAGTCAATCACTACACCCAGGTTTCGGGCCTGATCAGGGATTTTTAGCTGAAGCGACTGAAGCTGTGTGCTAACCTTTGATCTCTCCTCTATTGGTCCAAATATTATTACTTCTGTTTTGTTTTTATTCAATTGAAGAAAATTGTGGCACATCCAGGCATTGGTTTCTTCTAAGCATTTACTCAGTGCCTGAACTGGTTCATAGTCACCTGTGTGTCATCTGCGTAGTTGTGGTAGCTGATGTTTTTTTATGATCTGAGCAAGAGGGAGCATGTAGATGTTGAACAGGAGGGGACCTAGAATGGACCCTTGGGGAACCCCACATGTGATTTTTGTCATTTCTGATGTAAAGTCACCTACTGATACAAAAAAGTCCCTGTCCTTTAAGTAGGATTTAAACCAGTTAAGAGCTGTACTAGAGAGGCCGACCCAGTTCTCCAGGCGTTCTAACCGAATGGAGTGATCGACAGTATCAAATGCTGCACTGAGATCCAATAGTACCAGCACGGTGGTTCTTCCACAGTCAGTATTTATATGGATGTCATTAAACACCTTGATAAGGGCGGTCTCCGTACTGTGGTGAGCACGGAAGCCAGACTGGAAAATGTCAAAGTGGCTGGTCGTTGTTAAGAAAGTGTTTAATTGTTGAAACACAGCTTTTTCAATAATCTTACTGATAAAGGGGAGGTTTGAGATGGGCCTGTAGTTCTGGAGTAGTAGTTTGTCTAAATTGTTCTTTTTCAGCAGTGGTTTGATAATTGCTGTTTTTAGGGACTGAGGGAAAACACCTGACAGAAGGGATGTGTTTATTATCTGAGTCAACTCAGACGCTATGACAGGCAAAACTTTCTTAAAGAAAGCTGTGGGTAGAACATCAAAGCAGCAGGAGGAGGAACTTAGCTGCTGAATGATCTGTTCTAAGCTTTTGTGGTTTATTTGGCTGAATTGGGACATTTCGTCAGGATAGGTTCCTGCTGGATACAGCTTTGGTTCTGGTGTTGATATGGAAGTACAAGCTGATCTTCTAATTTTTAGGATTTTCTCAGTAAAGAAGTTAGCAAATTCATTGCAGGCCCTGGTGGAGTGGAGTTCGGAAGTCACGGACACAGGAGGATTTGTTAACCAGTCGACTGTGGCAAATAAGACACGAGCATTGTTAATGTTTTTCTTAATGATCTCAGAGAAGAAAGATTCTTTTGCATTTTTCAATTGTAAGTTATATCTGTAAAGTCTCTCTTTATAGATGTCATAGTGAACCTGCAGTCTGTTCTTTTTCCATCTGCGTTCAGCTTTTCGACACTCCCTTTTTTCACCTCTAACTGCTGGAGCATTTCTCCAAGGAGATTTTTTCTTCCCGGAAAGAACTTTCACTTTAACTGGAGCAATGCAGTCAATGATGTCTGAGACTTTAAAATGAAAGTTATCTACTAGCTCATCTACTGAGTTGCAGCCCAAGGTTGAAGTATCAGAGTAAGCTTGAATAAAAGTTTCCGTGGCATTGTCCTTAATGGTGCGTTTTCTTACGATGTCCCTTTGGCTAAATGAGTCACTGGAAATTATGCTTTCAAAGGTAACAGAAAAGTGATCGGATAGGGCAACATCAGTTACATTGACCTTAGAAATCTTTAGACCTTTAGTGATGATCAAGTCTAAAATATGTCCCTGTTTGTGTGTTGGCTGTTTGACATGCTGAGTTAAACCAAAGTTTCTAAGTGTGTCACACAGTTCTTTTGCACTTCTGTCTTCAGGGTTGTCAACGTGAAAGTTGAAGTCTCCCACAATAATTAAACAGTCATAATCAACACATATCACAGACAGGAGGTCACTAAAATCATTAAAAAAGTTTGATGTGGACTTAGGAGGCCTGTAAACATTCAGAAACATAGTTTGTACCGGGCTCTTTACCTGGAGAGCCAAATGTTCAAAAGAGTCTAATTTTCCCAAAAACACCTTTTTACTCTTTAGTGAATCATTGAACAATGTTGCCACTCCTCCACCTTTTCTTTGCTGTCTGCTCTCACAAAGAAAATTGTAGTTTGGAGGAGTCGACTCCAACATAATATGTGCTTCATTAAGTTCATGTAACCATGTTTCTGTTAAAAACATAACATCAAGATTATTGTCAATAATGAAGTCATTAATTAAAAGGGATTTTCCTGACAGAGATCTAATGTTTAATAAACCCAGTTTATATGACTTAGTGGTTGATGATGTCTCTATGACAGGTTTCATCTGACAGTTTATGACTTTTAAGTATTTGTTCCTGTTTATCCTTATGTTTTTCTTTTTTCTGCCACGTATTATCACAGATATTCCATAATCTCCGACAAAAGGCCCAAGCTGATGCTGGAAACTGTCATGTCTGATAAACGTGCAGCCAGGGCCCGATCTGTATCACAGCGAAGTAATCTGGAAGTCCTCAGCACCAGAATGTTCTGAGATACGTAGGAGGAGGAGGATCTGGGCCTCTGAGGCCTTTGGAAAATGCTGCTTTAGTCACAGCAGAATGGCTATGTGGAGAGGATGTCATCTGTAGGCCAATCTTAAATACTTTGTTTATGTTGACGGTTATGACGGTTACAGTTGTTTGTTTGCATGGTTTTTCCAGCCATTTGTTTAGCATCAGAACTCTGGAAAAAAATCTCGTCTCCACAATTAATGGGTACATGAGGGCCGCTGAGAAACACCTTGATATTAAGGCAGGCATGTCCAAAGTGCGGCCCGGGGGCCATTTGTGGCCCCTGGACTCATTCTGGGTGGCCCCCAACAGCATTTCAAGAAAGATTTGATCCAGGTGGCTGATGCAGATGGAAGTTTTTAGTTTTTAATTAGGGCAAAATTATGACAGAAAAGTAAAAAGCCTACAATTGAAAATGTTAAGTTCAACACAAAGTATTCATCTTTCAATAAACACACTTTTGACATTCTCTTTAATTTCATAATAACATCTATCCAGTGACATTTAATTACTCAAATGCAAACTTTGGTGCATTAAATCTGCTTTGAATTCAATTATTAAAATTGGCTAATTACAGCAAGTGTTTTCAAAGAACAACTGAGTCAAATATTGTTCATATATGGCTAAACCAATAAGAGTCAAATTAAATTAAAATTGAAACATTTAAAAATTACATGTTTCAATTTTTTGAAAATTGAAACGTGTAAAAATTAAAAAAAATTATTTGCAAGCTGGACGACCATCTTTTAATATGACAAATGAGCAAAACCCTTTTTTACCTTTTAAAATGATCATATTTTGTAGAGCAGGTAAAAAAATGTACATCATTTTTTTGGGTTTTAAAAAAAATAATAATTGTGGGGTTTTTTTGGCCCTCGAGTTCCTTTAACTGGACAATTTTGGCCCCTGTACCGAAAAGTTTGGACACCCCTGCATTAAGGCCATCAACTAGATTTAGCAGACGAATGTAATCCTCTTTCAATAATTCAGATTTTCTCTGGAAGGCGTCGCCCAGGGCTACAGCTTGTATTATGAGTTTTTCCAAGGTCGGGCGTTCTTTCAAGATCCAGCTCAAAGGGTTGTAAATCAGCACCTCTGTTTTTCTTGTTACAGAAATGTTTAATCCCGCTTACAGATCGATTGCCTAATATCAGGGTCCTTGGCCCTGTGGCATGTCTTTTCTCTGGTAGCTTAGTGTTGACATACGTCTGAATGTTGTCATGATTCTCCTGGGTCACATTTTGGAGCGGAGCAAATCTGTTTCGTAACGGAATTCCAACACTTCCAGCAGGCTTACTCCTATCATTTGTTGTTGGAACAGCCCGCTGTTGTTTCACTTGTCCTGGGACAGTTCTCTGTAGTATCGGCCAGTTTCCTTTGTCTAGGTTTGGGGTTCGTTGCTTTGGTCTTGCACCCAGAGTGGTCCAGGGATTCTCATTTTCCTCAGGGAGCTGTTTGTTCAATGAGTTGCTGGGCTGGTGGTTGCCGTTCGGAGTCACAAGCAGGGTTGTTTCATTTCCATACGCGCCATTTACATCATAATTCAGTTAGAGTCGGTAGATCTTCTGTTCCATAACAGCTATCTTCTGTAGAAGCATGTCAAAGTCCACTGTGGTGAGGGTAGGCATCTTTCCAAAATCAAAATCAAAAATAAATAAAAGAAAATAAATAAAATAACTAAATCCAACTTTCTGTGGTTTTAGCAAAGAGATAAAAAGGAGATAAAAAGTAAAAAAGTAAAAGGCAGGAAAATGCAAGCAAGCAGGGAGCAGAGAAAAAAGCGTCTGACTCCTATCAGAGCACTTCACAATCGCACTTGGCACCTGCACACAGTGCTAACGCTACCAGTGTCTGGTTTAAGGACCATGATATACCTGTTCTTGATTGGCAATGGCCAGCAAACTCACCTGACCTTAATCCCATAGAAAATCTATGGGGTATTGTGAAGACGAAGATGGGATACGTCAGACCTAACAATGCAGAAGAGGTGAAGGCACTATCAGAGCAACCTGGGCTCTCATAACACCCCAGCAGTGCCACAGACTGATCGGCTCAATGCCACACCGCATTGCTGCAGTAATCCAGGGAAAAGGAGCCCCAACTTGAGTGCTGTACATGCTTATACTTTCAATGTTCATACTTTTCAGTTGGCCAAAATTTCTGAAAATCCTTTTTTTTGTATTGGTCTTGGTTGGTTTTTCATTAGTCGTCAGTTATAATCAAAAATAAAAGAAATTAAAACCGCAAGCGGTGATGATCGGCCCTCGCAGCAAAGCGCCGCTCTGGCCTATTGGCCACCGCTGGGATTTGCGCACCGCCGGCCGCCCGCCACCGCAGATGCTGTCACGCATTTTGCCCGCCCGTCCACTGGGCTATTCACACGAACGTGTTCGTCAGCGCTCCCCCACGACTCACAAAAAATCTGGTCCAGATCGCTCGATGCAGCGAGGAGATACAGCCGTTGAATAATGATAATGCATTTGGCCACCGGACCGGACTAAATCGTTCGGCGGGCCGTACCTTTGACACCCCTGGTTTAAACATTAGTATACCAATTTAATCAAAGGTATCTTACTAGCTGTTAATCCAGCTTAATGTGAAAAGTTAACAAAACCATTTTAGTTTTTTAAAGTTACTTGCTATTTCATGTCTTTAATGGTTTTGTTTCTTGCATTAAGACAGCTTTTATGAAAGTTTAACATCTAAATTGGTGATACACACCCAAAAGTAATGTAAAAGTAACACTTTAGCAATTGGACTATTGCTAAAGGAACACTTTAGCAAAATCGCGGGGGTAGCAGCTTTATAAAGGAGGCCCAGACGTCCCTCTCCCCAGCCACTTGGGCCACCTCCTCCCAAGGTGTTCCCAGGCCAGCAGAGAAAACATAGTCTCTCCAGCGTGTCCCAGGTCTTCCCCTGGGCCTCCTCCCGGTGGGACGTGCCCAGAACACCTCACCAGGGAGGCGTCCAGGAGGCATCCTAACCAGATGCACAAGCCACCTCAACTGGCTCTTCTCGACGTGGAGGAGCAGTGGCTCTACTCTGAGTCCTCCCCGGATGACTGAGCTCCTCACCTTATCTCTAAGGGAGAGCTCACACACACTATGGAGAAAACTCATTTCGGCCGCTTGTATCCAGGATCTCGTTCTTTCGGTCACGACCCAAAGCTCGTGACCATAGATGAGGGTAGGAACGTAGATCGACTGGTAAATCGAGAGCTTCGCCTTTTGGCTCAGCTCTCTCTTCACCACAACGGATCGGTACAGCGCCCGCTTCACAGCAGACGCCGCACCAATCCGCCTGTCGATCTCCCGCTCCATCTTCCCCTCATTCGTGAACAAGACCCCAAGATACTTGAACTTCTCCACTAGAAGCTGGCTCTTTGGACTTTCCTTTTTTAAAAAGCTTATAGTTAGAGTGGCTCATGTTACCCTGAGCTACCTCTATAGTTATGCTGCTATACGTTTAGGCTACTGCAGGACATCAGGGTCTATTGTTCTTCAATTTTGAATGACTGTTGTCATTTCAGCTTTTAACTTTTTGATTTTTCTTTTTTCTTCATTGTAGGTACACCTGGTCTGGTGTTCTGTTAGCTGTGGCATCATCCAGGGAAGACAGATCACCCGCTACTACCATCTAATGTAGAATTTCTGTGCTTTTTTGTCTGTCTTGTTGTGTCTCTTCTGTAACCCCCAGTCTGTCGAGGCAGATGACCGTTCATACTGAGCCCGGTTCTGCTGGAGGTTTTACCTTCCCGTTAATGGGGAGTTTTTTTCCCCGCTGTTGCTTCATGCTTGCTCAGTATGAGGGATTGCTGCAAAGCCATGGACACAGCAGACGACTCTCCCTGTGGTTCTACGCTTCTTCAAGAGAGAATGCTACTTGTCAAGACTTTGATGCAATGAACTGGTTCCCTTATACAGGAATTTTTTTTGACCAATGTGTATAATCTGACCCAATCTGTATAATCTGATTGATTTTGACTTTGTAAAGTGCCTTGAGATGACATATTTCATGAATTGGCGCTATATAAATAACATTGAATTGAATCATCTCTTTAGACCAAGTAAACTATCACATTTTATGAGACAGTTATCTCATTTTAAAGATATAATCATCTAACGTTATTACTCTTAGCAAGTTAAAGCTCCATAAAAATTTTAGACCAGCTTTTAGTTCCACTCTTTTATTATGCACATCTAGGCTACCTATAAATATAAAGTATGGCATGCCAAAAAACATTTTCAACAAAAGGCAATTTTAGTAATCGCCTTGCAATTTTATATCTAAGCATTAAAAATGATAATATTTCACCAATTTTCACAGCAAGATTGAAATAACGACTATCCAACATTTTAAGATTTTGTAAAAACTTTTTTCCTTTTTTACCTACCTTTTGAAATGAATACTTGTTTCTACTTCTCCAAAATTATACTTCAAGAAAACTATTGTGCTGTCCTGGGGCCATATGCAGCTAGACAGCTAGGAGATAAGTTCCCCACACAAAGCTTCCTTTTCTTGCGTTGTCTGAATAACCTTTGTTACCAAATCTGGTTTTAAACATTGTTTTTGTAAAAAGACAAATATTTTTCCAAGGCAGAAGCGTGTAGAACAAATTCAACTTCAACATTAGCAGTTTCCCTAGCTTCATAGCTGAAAAGCAGCTTTTAACCGGAGCAAAATACGTCAAAGATCTTTTTTTAAGGTGAGAGCACTCACTATCTCACGTAATTCACATAGAGATCTAACAAAGTTGTGATGTCTCACTCTGATTAAATATGAACCCAAAACGTTTCTAACTGTTTTTACCATGGATTTCCTCTGACTAAGAATTAATTAATATCTTATTTATGTAATGTATTCACGACATGAATTCCTTGCTGTCTTAACAAAAGGCAGAACAACTATAACGTTACTTTCTATAATTATTACAGGTTCTGCTGAGATGTCAAATTCTGGAGAGTGCTTAGACACCCTGACACACAAATATGGATTAACTTCATTTCAAGTGCACTCGTGAACTTGTTTTAGTTGATTTAGTTTTCTTGATGTACTGTAGAGCGTGATGAGGTCTGTTGTGGTATTGTGTGCACTGGATTGTGGGGACAGTTGGTGTTGTCTGTCAAAGTTACAAGATATATATAACGGTTGCAGTTACAGCTCAAACGTCGTAACAACACTTCTAAATCTGAGTCTGACGCACAATTTCAAATACAAACACGAAGCAGTTTGATTTTTGTCCGATGACGAGCGAGAGAGAGAGAACTGGTAAAGCAGCACATAGTAACAATAAGTCTAGCGCTCCATAAAGATGTTATTAATCAGGGAAATCTTTCTGATTGTTTCACAGCGGTTACCTGCAGCGGGTAAACACGCCCACGACAACACACTTACGCTCCCCGCAGCCCATTTCTATCGTAATATGCGCCAAAACTGCCTCTTTAAAATGAACTGCACTGTCTGAATTGCAATGAGAAGTATTACACATCTATGCGCTCCCCCCAGGAGCAGTGTTTTTTTTTTTTTTCCCCAGGACCCGCGGTAACGACAGCGGTGTTCTTACGATGGAGTATTAGGGCCACACATGAAGAGAAAAAATAATTTTGCCATGACGAGATTAAACTGGTGGAGATCAGTTGATGCAGCGATGCATTAGGCCACCGGAGGCAGTGGCGACCCACCAGCTTAAAATCTATGTATTGACATCTTAAAAATCTAAAGTAACACGTTAGCAATATTCCACATGTGTATGTTGTGTACAAACTTTAGTAATTTCTAACAGACCACTTCACTCTCAGAAAGCAGGTCTGCTGGTGGTTCCTAAAGTCTGTAAAACCAGAATGGGAGGCAGATCCTTTAGCTATCATGCTCCTCTCCAGTGGAACCATCTCCCAGTTTTGGTCCGTGAGGCAGACACCCTGTCTACTTTTAAGACTAATCCTAAAACTTTCCTTTTTCCATCCATCCATCGTCTTCCGCTTATCCGGGGTCGGGTCGCGGGTGTAGCAGCTTCAAGAGGGAGGCCCAGACCTTCCTCTCCCCAGCCACTTGGGCTACTTCCTCCGGGGGAATCCCTAAGCGTTCCCAGGCGAGCATAGTCTCTGCAGCGTGTCCTGGGTCTTCCCCTGGGCCTCCTCCCGGTGGGACGTGCCCAGAACACCTCACCAGGGAGGCGTCCAGGAGGCATCCTGACCAGATGCCCGAGCCACCTCAACTGGCTCCTCTCAATGTGAAGGAGCAGCGGCTCTACTCTGAGTCCTCCCCGGATGACTGAGCTCCTCCTTGGCCTTTTGGCTCAGCTCTCTCTTCACCACAACGGATCGGTACAGCGCCCGCTTCGCAGCAGACGCCGCACCAATCCGCCTGTCGATCTCCTGCTCCATCTTCCCCTCATTCGTGAAAAAGACCCAAAGATACTTGAACTCCTCCACTAGAAGCTGGCTCTTGGGACTTTCCTTTTTGACAAAGCTTATAGTTAGAGTGGCTCATGTTACGCTGAGCTACCTTTATAGTTATGCTGCTATAGGCTTAGGCTGCTGGAGGACATCAGGGTCTATTGTTCCTCATTTTTGCATGACTGTTGTAATTTCAGCTTTTAACTTTTAGTTTTTTCTATTTTTTCTTCATAGTAGGTACACCTGGTCTGGCGTTCTGTTAGCTGTGACATCATCCAGGGAAGACAGATCACCTGTTATTACCATCTAATGTCAAACAGATTACTGGATCAATGTGTGCTTCTGTGCTTTTTTGTCTGTCATGTTGTGTCTCTTCTCTCTCTTTTGTAACCCCCAGTCGGTCGAGGCAGATTACCGTTCATACTGAGCCTGGTTCTGCTGGAGGTTTTTCCTTCCTGTTAATGGGGAGTTTTTCCTTCTGCTGTCACTTCATGCTTGCTCAGTATGAGGGATTGCTGCAAAGCCATGTACAATGCAAACGACTCTCCCTGTGGCTCTACGCTTCTTCAGGAGTGAATGCCGCTTGCTACGACTTTGATGCAATCAACTGGTTCCCTTATATAGGAATTTATTTTACCAATCTGGATAATCTGACTTAATATGTATAATCTGATTGATTTTGACTTTGTAAACTGCCTTTAGATGACATGCAGGCATGGACTGGTAATCGGGCGTACCGGGCATTTTCCCGGTGGGCCGACGTGCTGTTTGGGCCGCCAGACCCGACATGTATATTAATAATATGTATTATTATTATTTTATATATCTGCCTCGTTATATTTGCATAATGCCTGAATAAAAATAAAATCAGCAGCGCAAGAGTCTGTTCCGATCACCCGGCCCTTACCACAGGCTACTGCAGCCCATTGGTTATCATCCCTGACAGTCTAAAGGGCTAGGCCAATCATAAAGTAGAAAAAACACCTTCACGCTCCATGTGGAACTTTGTGCAGCGGTGTTCACAGTAGTAATGGATAAGAAACGCAAGGGAGGCGCAGAGAAACTGCACGAAAAAAAGAAACGAGTTCTTCAAACGGATGCTGCGAAATGTGTCAAACTGACTGACATGTTCCCAACAGCAGGCCTTCATCTGCTCCGGTGTCTGATGTAAAATATGGTGGTGGTGGTTGTAGTCAGTGACGTGCGGTAGGGTTCATAGCTGGTGAGGCACTGATGTCATCAGAGTCAGATTTACAAATATATACACTTTACAGAGTAGACTCATTGCAAAGTGCTGAAGGAGACTGATTGAGCCAAATAAATTCACCAAGATACATGGAAAAATATTGGTTCTTTGATGAAAAAAAAATTGTCATTTGATTGGTAACAGTTTATGAGTTATGATGGATTTCTGCATTTGTAACACATTCTAAAACTATAACCCACATTACGCACATTTTATCACAAAAACAAAACATGAATAAGTATCGCTGTCTTACCTCTACTTATAATTTAAGTCCCTGTGGCGCTCTTTCTGAACAAAAATATCATCATTTTCCGGTAAAAGTTCCCTTTATCTTCTTCAGTTTTAAAAGTCTCTCAGTCTCAATGGAGCTCACTGCCAGGGAGGAAAGCCTTCCCTGATCAGTCCTGTTCCAGCTGTATGTTTAGAGTCTTTTTAGTGCTTTACTTGTTTAGCAAAACTCGCTAATAAAACATCAATAACTTGTTTTGACTCTACTATTTGGGGATCACGAGCGGTGCCCCTTGAGCGCCCCCTGCCTAGCGGTCAAGGAACTGCCGGCCTCACCTACAACCAGTTCTTTGCTGTTTATGATCGGCCAGCACCACGAAAACATGTTATCTGCACACAGTTTGATGACCAAAACACAATTCGTAATCCACATATATTAAATTGTGGAAAATCAGTTCATAACTGTTTGAACAATTGAATTTATGATCTAGAGACAGGAAGATGCATTCACAGAATGGAAGTCAGCGCAGTTAACATGGGATTGCGCAATCCCAGGGGAGGCCAAGCTCGCTGCGGCCTCACCGGCTTCGCTATGAAGCGCCACCAAGGATTTACATGAAAAATAGCGAAAAGTCTGCGATTTTAAAGAAAATATGATCAAAAATTAGGAAATTAGATAAATAAAATACTTATTACAAATGACTGAGTAAATCAAAATTTATATTATGTTATTATAAGTGAGGCATTTCTCTGGTTCATTTTGTCACTGGCATCCTTTTTTACACAGTGAGTGCACATTAGTCCAATGTTACCCTACAGTATCTGGAAGACTGAATAGATCTGATGAGCAACTTACAATAACTTCTTATAATGATGTAACGTGATAATATGTGTGATTGACCGTGACACCTCTCTTTCTCTCTCTCTCTCTCCGATCTAAGAATAGTTGCTGTGCTGTGGTGGAGTTTACATTTTACAGTGTTAATAAATTAAGATTTTGGAAGTATTTTAAGTGTCCACTCTCACTAATCCAAAATGCCAGGGCCGATTTTTTTCTCCCAGTCCACCCCTGATGACATGTTTCATGATTTGGCGCTATATAAATAAAAACTGAAATGTATTGAAGAAGAGTAAGTTTGTCAGTTTTCAAGCAGGATTTGTATATCTGTTCAACTTAAATACATAAGGAAACCAAAGAGTTAAGATCACTTACTTACCAAGAGAAATTCCTTTGGGGTTTATTTGTGGTCTCTTGCTGCCCCCTGCTGGACAAGTTTGATCAAATACAAATGCTTTACATGTCAACATGGTGTCAAAATTCAGATTTCAATCTAAAATGGCTTACTTCCTGTGATACTTGCACTATGACATTAATTGTAAATTCTGAGCGTCTTGCTGAGATCTACAACTGTACAAAATTTCATTACTCTACGATGAACTAAGTGAATAGCAAAGGGTCCTTTGAAAATTGCTAGGTGACGCCGTTTAGGCATTAGGTCACGCCCACCAAAGTTTGTTATGGATTCCTGTTGGGGGATGGATAAGGATGCATCCAAATGAGTTTTAAGCAGCTCGGCCCAAAAATGTGGAATTCAGAGCCAAACGTATGGCAGCGGCGTTTGAGGTGACTTCACCACGCCGCCACGCTCTCCTGCTCCATCGAATCCACTTGGGCCTGAAATCCACAACACATCAACATGTGTTCTGTCTGTGGACACAGTTTCATGTTGATTAGCTCAGAGGGGTAACATAGCGACCGCTTACAACAAAACATGACACTTCCTGTTGTCAGGGGGCGTGGCCTAAGCAATGTCATCATTTGACCATTGGATATTATAGGAGACCTGATGGTGATCAATTACTGAAAGTTTGGTGCATCTGTCTGTTTCTGTGTAGGAGATATAACACTTTTATATTTTGTGGCAAATAGGTGAACTTTGACCCCTGCCAACGCCCCTCCAGCATGCTCAAAAACTCACCGTTTTGATAACTTTTGATTGGCCATGCCTTATGATCAGACTGCCCGAGTTTCAAGCCGATCGCTCGATATCTCTAGGAGGAGTTAGATCTTATACCAATGCTGTAACTGTCAAAATTGAGGTCAAAATCAGACTTTCAGTCTAAAATGGCCAACTTCCTGTGATACTTGCACTATGACATTAATTGTAAATTCTGAGCGTCTTGGTGAGCTCTACCATTGTACCAAATCTCATGTCTCTACGATGAAGTAAGTGAATAGCAAAGGGTCCTTTGAAAATTGCTAGGTGGCGCCGTTGAGGCATTAGGTCACGCCCACCAAAGTTTGTTATGGATTCCTGTTGGGGGGTGGATAAGGATGCATCCAAGTGAGTTTTAAGCAGCTCGGCCCAAAAATGTGGAATTCAGAGCCAAACGTATGGCAGCGGCGTTTGAGGTGACTTCACCACGCCGCCACGCTCTCCTGCTCCATCGAATCCACTTGGGCCTGAAATCCACAACACATCAACATGTGTTCTGTCTGTGGACACAGTTTCTTGTTGATTAGCTCAGAGGGGTAACATAGCGACCGCTTACAACAAATCATGACACTTCCTGTTGTCAGGGGGCGTGGCCTAAGCAATGTCATCATTTGACCATTGGATATTATAGGAGACCTGATGGTGATCAATTACTGAAAGTTTGGTGCATCTGTCTGTTTCTGTGTAGGAAATATAACACTTTTATATTTTGTGGCAAATAGGTGAACTTTGACCCCTGCCAACGCCCCTCCAGCATGCTCAAAAACTCACCGTTTTGATAACTTTTGATTGGCCATGCCTTATGATCAGACTGCCCGAGTTTCAAGCCGATCGCTCGATATCTCTAGGAGGAGTTAGATCTTATACCAATGCTGTAACTGTCAAAATTGAGGTCAAAATCAGACTTTCAGTCTAAAATGGCCAACTTCCTGTGATACTTGCACTATGACATTAATTGTAAATTCTGAGCGTCTTGGTGAGCTCTACCACTGTACCAAATCTCATGTCTCTACGATGAAGTAAGTGAATAGCA
This sequence comes from Fundulus diaphanus, assembly GCA_037039145.1. Classification (NCBI taxonomy): domain Eukaryota; kingdom Metazoa; phylum Chordata; class Actinopteri; order Cyprinodontiformes; family Fundulidae; genus Fundulus; species Fundulus diaphanus. Next base: position 53,004,354 of record CM073134.1, read on the forward strand.
AAGGGTCCTTTGAAAATTGCTAGGTGGCGCCGTTGAGGCATTAGGTCACGCCCACCAAAGTTTGTTATGGATTCCTGTTGGGGGGTGGATAAGGATGCATCCAAGTGAGTTTTAAGCAGCTCGGCCCAAAAATGTGGAATTCAGAGCCAAACGTATGGCAGCGGCGTTTGAGGTGACTTCACCACGCCGCCACGCTCTCCTGCTCCATCAAATCCACTTGGGCCTGAAATCCACAACACATCAACATGTGTTCTGTCTGTGGACACAGTTTCTTGTTGATTAGCTCAGAGGGGTAACATAGCGACCGCTTACAACAAAACATGACACTTCCTGTTGTCAGGGGGCGTGGCCTAAGCAATGTCATCATTTGACCATTGGATATTATAGGAGACCTGATGGTGATCAATTACTGAAAGTTTGGTGCATCTGTCTGTTTCTGTGTAGGAAATATAACACTTTTATATTTTGTGGCAAATAGGTGAACTTTGACCCCTGCCAACGCCCCTCCAGCATGCTCAAAAACTCACCGTTTTGATAACTTTTGATTGGCCATGCCTTATGATCAGACTGCCCGAGTTTCAAGCCGATCGCTCGATATCTCTAGGAGGAGTTAGATCTTATACCAATGCTGTAACTGTCAAAATTGAGGTCAAAATCAGACTTTCAGTCTAAAATGGCCAACTTCCTGTGATACTTGCACTATGACATTAATTGTAAATTCTGAGCGTCTTGGTGAGCTCTACCACTGTACCAAATCTCATGTCTCTACGATGAAGTAAGTGAATAGCAAAGGGTCCTTTGAAAATTGCTAGGTGGCGCCGTTGAGGCATTAGGTCACGCCCACCAAAGTTTGTTATGGATTCCTGTTGGGGGGTGGATAAGGATGCATCCAAGTGAGTTTTAAGCAGCTCGGCCCAAAAATGTGGAATTCAGAGCCAAACGTATGGCAGCGGCGTTTGAGGTGACTTCACCACGCCGCCACGCTCTCCTGCTCCATCGAATCCACTTGGGCCTGAAATCCACAACACATCAACATGTGTTCTGTCTGTGGACACAGTTTCTTGTTGATTAGCTCAGAGGGGTAACATAGCGACCGCTTACAACAAAACATGACACTTCCTGTTGTCAGGGGGCGTGGCCTAAGCAATGTCATCATTTGACCATTGGATATTATAGGAGACCTGATGGTGATCAATTACTGAAAGTTTGGTGCATCTGTCTGTTTCTGTGTAGGAAATATAACACTTTTATATTTTGTGGCAAATAGGTGAACTTTGACCCCTGCCAACGCCCCTCCAGCATGCTCAAAAACTCACCGTTTTGATAACTTTTGATTGGCCATGCCTTATGATCAGACTGCCCGAGTTTCAAGCCGATCGCTCGATATCTCTAGGAGGAGTTAGATCTTATACCAATGCTGTAACTGTCAAAATTGAGGTCAAAATCAGACTTTCAGTCTAAAATGGCCAACTTCCTGTGATACTTGCACTATGACATTAATTGTAAATTCTGAGCGTCTTGGTGAGCTCTACCACTGTACCAAATCTCATGTCTCTACGATGAAGTAAGTGAATAGCAAAGGGTCCTTTGAAAATTGCTAGGTGGCGCCGTTGAGGCATTAGGTCACGCCCACCAAAGTTTGTTATGGATTCCTGTTGGGGGGTGGATAAGGATGCATCCAAGTGAGTTTTAAGCAGCTCGGCCCAAAAATGTGGAATTCAGAGCCAAACGTATGGCAGCGGCGTTTGAGGTGACTTCACCACGCCGCCACGCTCTCCTGCTCCATCGAATCCACTTGGGCCTGAAATCCACAACACATCAACATGTGTTCTGTCTGTGGACACAGTTTCTTGTTGATTAGCTCAGAGGGGTAACATAGCGACCGCTTACAACAAAACATGACACTTCCTGTTGTCAGGGGGCGTGGCCTAAGCAATGTCATCATTTGACCATTGGATATTATAGGAGACCTGATGGTGATCAATTACTGAAAGTTTGGTGCATCTGTCTGTTTCTGTGTAGGAAATATAACACTTTTATATTTTGTGGCAAATAGGTGAACTTTGACCCCTGCCAACGCCCCTCCAGCATGCTCAAAAACTCACCGTTTTGATAACTTTTGATTGGCCATGCCTTATGATCAGACTGCCCGAGTTTCAAGCCGATCGCTCGATATCTCTAGGAGGAGTTAGATCTTATACCAATGCTGTAACTGTCAAAATTGAGGTCAAAATCAGACTTTCAGTCTAAAATGGCCAACTTCCTGTGATACTTGCACTATGACATTAATTGTAAATTCTGAGCGTCTTGGTGAGCTCTACCACTGTACCAAATCTCATGTCTCTACGATGAAGTAAGTGAATAGCAAAGGGTCCTTTGAAAATTGCTAGGTGGCGCCGTTGAGGCATTTTTCTTTTGATTTTTGTAACGACCTTAAAATACAAAATTTTTAAACAGTCACCATGCATCTGCAAAGTTTGGTGAGTTTTTGAGTATGATAAAGCCCCCAAAAAGGCCCCTCTTTAGGGGGGCAGAATAATAAGAATAATTTACAATACAGATACAATAGGCCTTCGCAGCGCTTAGCTGCTCGGGCAAATTTACAATACAGATACAATAGGCCTTCGCAGCGCTTAGCTGCTCGGGCCTAATTAATGCTTGAAATATATCAGTCTGTGTGTAATAAATGAATATACAAGTTTCATTTTTGAATGGAATCACTGAAAATGATATTATGATATTCTAATTATATGACCAGCACCTGTATGGAGCAGTATCCAGCAATTCAAGCTGCTTTGCTAGACCCATGACTTTGCAAATCCAAAGAGCATACCATTCGTTTAAAAGATGAGGTCTTCCACAAGGCAGAGAAATTTGTACAGATTCTTATTGTGCTGTACGCGTCTACACTGTGTTTCAAGGGAGAACATTGCAACCTCAGGGCAGATCATCCTTATTATTCAAAAACTTGAGGAACAATTCAATGGCTCTGAGGAGGACACAATGTTTGTGTCAAGCAAACTACAGTACAAGAACCTTTCTTTGTGGGATCAGGATGCCAGTGTGTAAGATTTTCTGCAGGAGGCTACAGCAATGGATCCTAGATTCAAATGAGTGATGCCACATGGTGAAGAGTGAAAAAAGCAGCGTTAGCTACATTTCAGCAAACAGAGCCAGAGCAAGCCACCACAAGTGCTGCAGCTGAGAAGGCTGAAGAAGAGGAGCTGCAGTTTGTGGAAGAGCCATGAACAAAAAAAGCGCAGAAGAACAGTGTCTTTTCGAAGCAGAAGAAATGCAGCTCCAGGCCTCAGGCAGTACAAGCACCGTATCCACTGCAGAGCACCTTGACCAGGAGCTGGACATTTATAAAGGCCTGCCTGCCATCTCCATGAGAGAGGTCATAGTGTGGTGGTTGAGTAAACTGCCCATCCTATGTAAAACTGCCACTGGCTACCTCTGTATCCAGGCCTTTTCAACTCCCAGTGAGAGAGTGTTTTCAAACGGCTGCGAGCACAATCACCCAATAAAGCTCAAGACTCCTGCTAGAGAAGGCAAACATGCTCATTATTTTGCAAAAGAACTGACTGACTGATGGTGATAGTGTTATTTGATTTATGTTGTATCATTCTTCTTGTATTGTTCTCTGTGGCTTGTGCTATTATTACCACTGTTTTGAGTTATTTAATGTTTAATAAATAACTCGGTCTGTTAGATATTGTCCCGTGAATATCAGCCCAAACAGCTGATATCAGGACAATAGGTGAAAGGAATGATTCGAGGACTTAACAGCAAACGCTGCACACAAACAATGTTGTGCAATCAAGCCATGAGGGAAAATCATACTGAGTTGGAAGCAAAGAAATCTGAGACTGTTGCAGGCACCAGCTGACTGCCCCTCAAAGCAGGGGGGCTCACTGTATAAAGACAATCGCCCTCATTTCCCGCTGCTACGTTGGAGCAGCATAGGGGAGAACACTCTCATGCTCCTCTGCACAGCGGAAGACCCGACTGGTCCGATTCTGTCCATAAAAGTTATGAACAGAATTGGTGACAAAGGGCAACCTTGGCGGAGTCCAACTCTCACTGGAAACGAGTCCAATTTACTGCCGGCAATGTGGACCAGGGTGTGACACCGGTGATACAGAGACCTAACAGCCCTTATTAAAGGGCCCGGTACTCCATACTCCCGGAGTACCCACACAGGACCCCCCCGAGAGACACGGTTGAATGCCTTCTCCAGATCCACAGAACACATGTAGACTGGTTGGGCAAACTCCCATGCACCCTCCAGGACCTGCTGAGGGTGTAGAGCTGATCCAGTGTTCCATGGCCGGGACGAAAACCACACTGCTCTTCCTGAATCCGAAATTCGACTATCCGAGGGTCCCCCCTTTCCAGAACCCCGGAATAGACCTTACCAGAGAGGCTTAAGAGTGTGATTCCTCTGTAGTTGGAACACACCCTCAGGTCCCCCTTTTTAAATAGGGGGACCACCACCCCAGTTCCCCCTCCTGAGATACCAGATAGTGGACAGTCGGCGCCTCTGTGTGAGTTCGGTTCACTTTTTGGCATCCAAGGGAAAGCAGTACTCCAAGGAAACGTTGGTTATTTCAGCAGCGGGCATGCAGCTCTAAGTTAGCCGGAAAGCGGTCGGTGCAGGCCACTCAGAGGTCCTACATGCAGACTCTCTGACACAGTTGTAGTCGGGTCCCCGGCATGTGAAACTCAGCCCTACAGTGGCGACTCAGATCAGCCCCTCGACTCAGCTTGGCCTGGCGAGGAAAGGAGACCGCTCCACGCCGTCTTGCGTCAGCTTTCCTGCAACAGCTGACAAAAATAAACAAAGCTGGTTTTGGCATGGACGGATTCTTTACTCCGGTGTCTGACGCAGAATTTAAGACTGCAGACCTTACTCTGATTCGGCCAGCAGTTCTCCAATGCCAGTCATGTCGTCCACTCCGCAGAGGATGAGAATTCCCCCCTTTGTCACTCCATTGAAGTGACAGGAAAATGAGTTTCACGGAAAGCACATTTTACCCAGCTTGTGAGTCTTTGAGCCCCATGAGGTCCGCATGCTGGCTGGTCCCCTTAGCGCGGACCCTCTCCTTGAGAGTCCACCGGCAAGAAGAAATAGATAGTGAGGTAAAGTCTGGCTCCATAGCATGGCACCCTGCTGAGAGAAGTTGTCTTTGTGTGGATGTGCGAAATTCCCCTGCTCACAACCCATTCTGATTTCTCATGTTACATGTTGTTCCCAATTCAATCCGATCCCCGCCCATGGCCTGATGGCACAACAAAGGGGAAAGATCAGTTGGTGAACTGTCAGGACCTCCGAACTGAAACTTAATTAGTTGATCGGACTCACCTTTTGATGCTTAATTCCCCACCATATTTAAGTTCCCTTGGTTTGTTTCCCCGTTGTCGGGTCGCTCTGTGAGCTGTTCCCGAGCCGGTCATGTTTTTCCTGTTTGAGCCCTTCCGAGCCTGAGTGGTTTTCCGTAAGTTACCTCTATTAAAGACTCGTTTTTTCACCATGCACCTGCCTCCGCCTCGTTGCCGCCTAGGTCCTCGCCACCAAACCCTGACAGTATGAGTATCTCCGGAGGCAGGTGGAGAAGTACTCCGCGCCGGTCAGGACTGACCCTTCTCCTTGAGGGTCAGGCACCGCCGCGGTCCCGGCGTGGCAGCCGGTGAGAAGGGAAGGACTCACAGCGATCTGGGCTGACGCCCCACACCTTCTCCGCAAGGGTCAGCCACCGACGCCAATTCCCCGCCTGCTTCCTGCTGCTCATCGCAGCCAGACAACACCTAAGCCAGCTCCGAGGCGCCCGACTGCGCCTCCTCCTCCCCTCAAGCAGCAGCCTCTGTCCAGCCAGTTAGCGGGAGATGGCTTCGACGATCTCCCTCCGTTGATAGCACGTCGCTGCTCCAAAGCTCCTCCTCCAGCTAGGGTGCTGCATGTTAAGGAGTCGCAGCTTTGGAACTTTTTCTATGGGGAGCAGGCCTGTTGGCCTGCTTCTGTGCCCGTCGCTGAGGGTCTGGCTGATACCTCAGCAACGGCTCCAGCCCGCGTGGCTGCTTTGCACGCCACAGCTCCTGCCTGCGAGGGTGCAACACACGCAGCAGCTCCAGCCTGCGAGGGTGCAACACACGCAGCAGCTCCAGCCTGCGAGGGTGCAACGCACATCATCGCCCCCGAGTACCGTGAAGAGGGGGTCCGGACGGACCCGCCTCCTGGTCTGCAGTCGTCGGCCGGCCCGCCTCCTGGTCTGCAGTTGTTGGCCGGTCTGCCTCATGGACTGCAGTTGTCGGCCTGGCCGCCTTCTTAGTTCTCCAGCATTCCCACACCTGCCTTGGAGGAGCCTCCAAGGTTACGCCGCCGGCCTCCGGAGGACCTGGTCGGTTCTGGGCTACCCCCAGGTCGTCCGCCTGAACTTTGTTTGGACTCTCTCCCTCCTTCCAAGGCCCCCTCCGCCCGCCCTTGGGGGGGGGGGGGGTGATGGCAGGACCTCCAAACTGAGACTTGATTAGTTGATCGGACTCACCTGTTGATGCTTAATTCCCCTCCATGTTTAAGTTCCCTTTGTTTGTTTCCCCGTTGTGGGGTCGCTCTGTGGTTTCTTTGGATTCTGTGTTGAAGCCTGTTCCCGAGCCGGTAGTGTTTTTCCTGGTTGAACCCTTCCGAGCCTGAGTTGCATCCTGTTTTCCATGAATTATCTGTGTTAAAGACTCTTTTTCACCATGCACCTGCCGCCGCCTCGTTGCCGCCTAGGTCCTCGCCATCAAACCCTGACATTGAACAACATGTACAAACGTGATATCCTTCAAATCCAAGCTCACTCTATTCTCTGGATAAATTTCAAACAAATCTTTTGCTCATTTTCCCACGTTAGCCATGCAAACAGAGACTGCCATATCAAAATACAGCAAATTACTGAGCGACCTACACAGAATTCTGCAGTCGGTTCTCTGAGTTTTAAAAAAATTGACAAGTCACTACAGCTGGTGTCCTTTCCATTGTCACAAGATCCTGAAACAGAACCAGTGGAGCTGCAGTTGGAACTGATTGATCTTCAGTCTGACTCCATTTTAAAGGACAAATTCAACTAACAACTAGTTACCTTTATGCTTCACTTAAAAAAGCCACGTTTCCAAACCTGCGGAGGACGGCGCAGAAGATAATGGCGCTGTTTGGCTCAACCTACGTGTGTGAGCAGACGTTCAGCTTTAACACCTCAGCACTATTCTGAGAACAAAAATAACTCCCAAAAAAAGGGAGACCAACAGCACCGTTCCCACTGAAAGTGAATGTGATTTTGCAAAGATGTGGGAAAATAAACATAAATGGATGTTATGTTCCCTCACCCGGGTCACCGGGGCCCCACTCCGGAGCCAGGCCTGGAGGTGGGCAGGTTGGCCGGGCTTTTGACCATGGAGCCCTACCAGGCACAGCTCGAGGAGGAAACATGGGTCCCTCTTTTAATAGATTCACCACCTGTAGGAGGGGCCAAAGGGGTCGGGTGCATTGTGCAATGGGTGGCAGTCGAGGGCAGGGACCTTGGCGTTCTGATCCTCGGCTGAAGAAGCTGGCTCTTGGGACGTGGAATGTCACCTCTCTGGTGGGGAATGAGCCTGAGCTAGTGCGCAAAGTTGTGAGGTTACGGCTAGAGATAGTTGGACTTACTTCCATGCATGGTTCTGACTCTGGAACCAGTCTCCTTGAGAGGGGTTGGACATTCTTCCACTCTGGAGTTGACCCTGGTGAGAGGCGCCGGGCTGGAGTGGGCATACCTGTTGCCCCTCATTTTGGTGCCTGTACGTTGGGGTTTACCCCAGTGAACGAGAGGGTGGCCTCCCTCCGTATACATGTGGGGGAACGGGTTCTGACTGTTGTTTGTGCTTATGCGCCAAACAGCAGTTTGGATTACCCACCATTTTTGGAGTCCTTGGAGGGGGTACTGGAGAGTGCTCCTGCTGGGGTTTCCGTTGTTTTGCTGGGGGACTTCAACGCTCAGGTGGGCAATGACAATGAGACCTGGAGGGGAGGGGTTGGGAGGTACAGCCCACCTGATCTGAACCTGAGTGGTGTTCTGTTGTTGGACTTCTGTGCTCGTCAAGGATTGTCCATAACTACCATCACTATGTTCAAGCAAAGGTGTCCATATGTGCTCTTGGCAGCAGGACACCCTAGGCCGTAGTTCAATGATCGACTTTGCTGTCGTTTCATCTGACCTGCGGCCACATGTCTTGGACACTCAGGTGAAGAGAGGCTGGGGTGGAGCTCTCCACTGACCACTACCAGAATCAGAATCAGACATACTTTAATAATCCCAGAGGGAAATTACTTTGTTACACGCTCCAGATATAAAAACATTTTTATACACACACATGTATGTATGTATGTATGTATATATATATATATATATATATATATATATATATATATATATATATACACACAAACATACATATAAAATATGGATTTCTGGGTCTTGAAGCGAAAATACTTCAGACACAAGTGTCTGTGTGTGCTTACAGATTGATCTACACATTTGCAAATCTTAGTACACATTTGCAAATCTCAGTACACAGTAAATCTACGTTCCTACCCTCATCTATGGTCATGAGTTTTGTGTCATGACCGAAAGAATGAGATCCCGGATACAAGAGGCCGAAATTAGTTTTCTCCGTGGTGTGTCTGAGCTCTGCCTTAGAGATGGGGTCAGGAGCTCAGTCATCCGGGGAGGACTCAGAGTAGAGCCACTGCTTCTCCACATTGAGAGGAGCCAGTTGAGGTGGCTAGGGCATCTGGTTAGGATGTAACCAGATGGACGTCTCCCTGGTGAGGTGTTCCGGGCACGTCCCACCGGGAGGAGACCCAGAAGGAGACCCAGGACACGCTGGAGAGACTATATTTCTCGGCTAGCCTGGGAACACCTTGGGAGCTAGCCCAAGTGGCTGGGGAGAGGGACATCTGGGCCTCCCTACTGAAGCTGCTACCCCCGCGACTTGACCCCGGATAAGCGGAAGAGAATGGATGGATTGGAAAATAAACCCACATTTGGAAAATAATTTGTACAATAAGCCTTGCATACTCATGCAAAACCTTTCATGTAATGGCTTTTTCATGTAATTTTTAGGAGTTTACACAAACACCTCATAGATCTGCTCCTGGCCCAGCCCCTCTGTCAAATTAAGAAACCCATTATGGCCCACAAGTCAAAAGGTTTACCCCTGGGTTAGATCCACCCACTGTAGTCGCTTAGGTGGCTTTAGATGAGATTCCTGTTATCAGCAGATTAACTCACCAATTAGAGTAGCCAAGGAGCAGTGAGGTACGGTTGGAGAGAACTTGATTATGATGAGGTACTCATCGTCGCTGAGCTCCTTAAGTTCCACACATTTCTCTGTCACAACGTCCAGCTCCTCCAGGGTATTCGGCTTCTCTGGGTCCCGGATTGATCGAATCACATCTGATGGGGGCAAGAAAGAAGTTGGCCGTGTGACACGCATTTCACTGATTTCACACGCTCACACGCAGCACATGCTGCGTGTGATCACGCATAAAAATAAAAAAGCCCATCTAAGATGCGGATGATCCGCTCACAGCTGTCCATCGAGATTTCTGTCTAAACCCCGCGTTCTGCGGAGCCGTTTCAGCTTCTTTCACAGCTCGTGGCAATGAGTAATTATTCTTGCTGCAGTTCATGTTAATAGAGGAAATGGAAGAACGATCAGAGATATGCAATTTTGTTTAACGACACAGACCCAGTGGTGCTTCGGTGGGCGTGCTGCCTTGCGCTTGAATTCAGGTGTGCATAATTATGTTACATGTAATTCAGGTGCGCACTTTTAAGGAACTTGTATCATCACGGGCTTCAGCTCAGACCCGTTATTCCTCCTGTTTCTTCTAAAGAAGCCCTTTACAGTCTTTATTTATGCATTTTCCCCACTGTTTATTCCTCGTGTGCAGCGCGCCAATGGGGCGTAAAATCACTCCCACCTCACCGCCTCTAACAGGTAAAATTAAGTAAAAATTATGCTGATACCAAACGTTACCAAAAAGTTTTTTTTCCCACAGTTCCCACAGTGATCGAAAGGCTTGAAAAGCTGCGCCTATACTCATCAATTCTGGGGTTGCAATGCATAACAAGTGCTATATTTCCTATAGGATTCCCCATTTAAGACTATTAGTAGGCTAAAAGCAAAGCAGAAAGTCATTATTCCGTCCGCCCCGACCACATACAAAACGCGCTCGGAGAACAACTTCAAACTGAGCCTTCGGCTTGCGTAATTACACACTAGAGCGCCCTGCGCCATAGAGGAGATTTGTCTGATCAGCCAAGAAACTGAGATGGGAAACCTGTCGCTGTGAAAGGTGGTTATAAACTGTAACTGGCTAAAAGTGCATGGAGCTGAAAAGAGGGTAAACATCAGCAGCTGGATCATGAGTAAAGACTCAGCGTGAACCCCTGTGTGATTCAAGCGCTTCAGGTGAGGGGAAAATGTCGGACCGTATATAGGCTTGATGAAATTCAGCCTCATTCACCAATGAGGATATAGACCTACATTGATAAACGCACCTGCAGTTTAATGATAATCTGTAGTGTCTTCATTGCCTGGATGTCAATCTGATAATTCATACTGTGCCTTTTATAATCAACTACAATAATTTCTTGTTAAAGTCATGGAAAAAAACATTTTTGTTGAAGAACTTCTGTTTGCAAAGCAACCATATTTCCCCATTTTTAAAAACTAATAATATTCTCAACTCAGCATTATTTATACAATCTAAAAACTAGTAATTCAAAAAAGAATAAAAAGTTAAAGCCAGCAAAATGTAAAACAAAATGCAGATCCACAAAAACAAAAATAAAAACGTCAAAACATCAAAAACATCTCAAACTGTGTTTTAAGAGAACATTAAACCCAGAAAGTGAAATGGCCTTCCTGATATGTAAAGCTAATTGAATCCAGAGTTTTGTGCAATAACAGAGAAAGTCCGGTTTCCTCTTTGCACTCTTTGTTTTTCAGATGACTAATAAAAACTGTTCTGCCAACCTGCGCAAATGAGAGGGAGCGTGCAAATGAAGCAGGTCTTACAGATACTGGAAAGCAAGGCCATGAAAACATTTATAAACAAACATAAGAATTTTAAAATTGATCCAAATGTGAACCAGTAGCCATTGAATTGCGGCTAAAACTGGAGAAATGTGCTCTTATTTTCTAGTAGCAGTTAAAAGAAGAGCAGCAGCATTTTAGGCCAGCTGCAGTCAAGCCACAAGAGTTTTGTTAAGCCCAGAGTAAACTGAAGTGCAGGAATCTAAGTTGTAATAAAAGCATAGATAAAAATATCTAGTCAGCTGTCTCAGTTTGGAAAAAGCTGGATCGGAACACAGACTTTAACTGTGCATTAAAGTTAAAAAAAAAAATTTTTTATTTTTTTTTTTTTTTTTTTTTGGGGAAACTATGGTTGTAGCTCACCGTCTGCCTTGCTCTGGTTGCGGAGAGCTGTCGGTTTTGGAGAAGAAATGATCCGCCAACGAGTTATTGATCCGGTGTAGGTACCAGATCGACTCGGATGGTCAGATCGGCTCGGGGGGCCTGCGCCTCCCGATGACGTCAAATATATGGCAACTCCACTCAAACAAACTACATTACGTCCGCGGTGTCCATTTGTTACAAATCAATTTTATTTAGTTAATTTACGATTATTTTCTAGTAACTTAATCGAGGCATGAAAACTTTTAATATCATTTTGAAATTATTATTCCACATGAAATTGTGACAATATTCTTCCAAAATTGAGCCAACTGTCAAATATTTGTTGATTTTTTTTGTAAAATGGCTTGAATATTTGTTCTGTCATTTTCAGTGTGGTCCTTGTTAATCATTATAATAATAATAATAATAATAATAATAATAATTGAACTTTATTGATCTCACAATGGAGAAATTCACTTCTGCATCTTAACCCATCCCCTTGGGGAGCAGTGGGCTGCCACTGTGCGGCGCCTGGGGAGCAATTGGGGGTTAAGGGTCTTGCTCAGGGACCCAGAATGGCAGCTTGAGGGAGTTGAACTCAGAACCTCTGGGACAGAAGCTCTGTGCTCTAACCACTAGACCACCACTCGCCCCCTATACCTAAATATTTGACCTAATTTTTATCAATTAAAGTGGGTTGATTATTTTGAATTGCTAAGATTTCATATTTTTCTATGTTCATCTTTAAGCCTGAAGCTTTTGAGAAAAAAGAAAACGCTAAATTAACTAAATAAAATTGATTCGTTACAAATGCAGACCACGGGCTCAATGTAGTTTGTTTGAGAGGGCGTTGCCATAATGTGACGTCATCGGGAGGTGCAAGGCCCATGGATTCAATTCAATTCAATTTTATTTATATAGCGCCAATTCATGAAACATGTCATCTCGAAGGCACTTTACAAAGTCAAATCAATCATATTATACAGATTGGTCAAAAATGTCCTATATAAGGGAACCAGTTGATTGCTTCAAAGTCCCGACAAGCAGCATTCACTCCTGGAGAAGCCTAGAGCTACAGGGAGAGTCTGCATTTTCCATGGCTTTGCAGCAATCCCTCATACTGAGCAAGCATGAAGCGACAGTGGAAAGAAAAACCACCCATTAGCGGGAAGGAAAAACCTCCAGCAGAACCGGGCTCAGTATGAACGGTCATCTGCCTCGACCGACTGGGGGTTACAGAAGACAGAGCAGAGACACAACAAGACAGACAAAAAAAGCACAGAAGCACAACATTGATCCAGGAATCTGTTCTACATTAGATGGTAATAGCGGGTGATCTGTCTTCCCTGGATGATGTCACAGTTAACAGAACGTCAGACCAGGTGTACCTACTATGAAGAAAAAAGAGAGAGAACAAAAAGTTAAAAGCTGAAATGACAACAGTCATTTCAATGTAATACAATGCAAAACTGGAGAACAGTAGACTGGAGAACAGTAGAAATCAGTAGAGTGAGAAAACTAGGCCCTGATGTCCTCCAGTAGCCTAAGCCTATAGCAGTATAACTATAGAGGTAGCTCAGGGTAACATGAGCCACTCTAACTATAAGCTTTGGAAAAGGAAAGTTTTAAGATTAGTCTTAAAAGTAGACAGGGTGTCTGCCTCACGGACCAAAACTGGGAGTTGGTTCCACAGGAGAGGAGCCCGATAACTAAAGGATCTGCCTCCCATTTTACTTTTACAGATTCTAGGAACCACCAGCAGACCTGCAGTCTGAGAGTGAAGTGCTCCGTTAGGAACATACGGGGTAATCAGAGCTCTAATATATATTGGAGCTTGATTAAGGGCTTTATAAGGTAGAAGAACTGAGTACTGAGAAAGTCCGTCCGTCCGTCTTCTTCCGCTTATCCGGGGTCGGGTCGCGGGGGCAGCAGCTTCAGTAGGGAGGCCCAGACGTCCCTCTCCCCGGCCACTTGGGCCAGCTCCTCAGGAGGAATCCCAAGGCGTTCCCAGGCCAGCCAGGAGACATAGTCCCTCCAGCGTGTCCTGGGTCTTCCCCTGGGCCTCCTCCCGGTGGGACGTGCCCGGAACACCTCACTAGGGAGGCGTCCAGGAGGAATCCTGACCAGATGCCCGAGCCACCTCAACTGGCTCCTCTCGACGTGGAGGAGCAGCGGCTCTACTCTGAGTCCTCCCCGGATGACTGAGCTCCTCACCCTATCTCTAAGGGAGAGCCCAGACACACTACGGAGAAAACTCATTTCAGCCGCTTGTATCCGGGATCTCGTTCTTTTGGTCACGACCCAAAGCTCGTGACCATAGATGAGGGTAGGAACGTAGATCGACCGGTAAATCGAGAGCTTCGCCTTTTGGCTCAGCTCTCTCTTCACCACAACGGATCGGTACAGCGCCCGCTTCACAGCAGACGCTGCACCAATCCGCCTGTCAATCTCCCGCTCCATCTTCCCCTCATTCGTGAACAAGACCCCAAGATACTTGAACTCCTCCACTAGGGGCAGCACATCCTCCCCAACCCGGAGAAGGCACTCTACCCTTTTCCGGTTCAAGACCATGGTCTCGGATTTGGAGGCACTGATTTTCATCCCGGCCGCTTCGCACTCGGCTGCGAACCGCTCCAGTGAGAGCTGTAGATCACGCCCTGATGAAGCCAATAGGACCATGTCATCCGCGAATAGCAGAGACGCAATCCTAAGGCCACCAAAACGGATCCCCTCAACACCTTGGCTGCGCCTAGAAATTCTGTCCATAAAAGTTATGAATAGAATCGGTGACAAAAGGAAACCTTGGCGGAGTCCAACTCTCACCGGAAACGAGTCCGACTTACAGCCGGCAATGCGGACCAGACTCTGACACCGGTCGTACAGAGACCTAACAGAGACCCGGTACTCCATACTCCCGGAGTACCCCCCACAGGATCCCTCGGGGGACACGGTCGAATGCCTTCTCCAGATCCACAAAGCACATGTAGACTGGTTGGGCAAACTCCCATGCCCCCTCCAGAATCCTGCTGAGGGTGTAGAGCTGGTCCAGTGTTCCACGGCCAGGACGAAAACCACACTGCTCTTCCTGAATCCGAGATTCGACTATCCGACGGACCCTCCTTTCCAGAACCCCTGAATAGACCTTACCAGGGAGGCTTAAGAGTGTGATCCCTCTGTAGTTGGAACACACCCTCCGGTCCCCCTTTTTAAATAGGGGAACCACCACCCCAGTCTGCCAATCCAGGGGAACTGCCCCCGATGTCCACGCAATGTTGCAGAGCCGCGTTAACCAACACAGCCCCACAACATCCAGAGCCTTAAGGTACTCAGGGCGAATCTCATCCACCCCCGGGGCCTTGCCACCGAGGAGCTTTTTAACAACCTCGGCAACCTCAGCACCAGAGATGGGAGAACCCGACCCAGAGTCATCAGGCTCTGCTTCCGCAATGGAAGACGTGTTGGTGGGATTAAGGAGGTCTTCGAAGTATTCCGCCCACCGAAACACGACGTCCCGAGTCGAGGTCAGCAGCACACCACCCCCACTGTAAACAGTGTTGGTACTGCACTGCTTCCCCCTCCTGAGACGCCGGATAGTGGACCAGAAACGCTTCGAAGCCGTACGGAAGTCTTTCTCCATGGCCTCTCCGAACTCTTCCCACGCCCGAGTTTTTGCCTCGGCGACCAGCCGAGCCGCCTGGCGCTTCGACTGCTGGTACACATCAGCTGCTTCCGGAGTCCCACAGGCCAAAAAAGCCCGGTAGGACTCCTTCTTCAGCTTGACGGCTTCCCTCACCGCTGGTGTCCACCAGCGGGTTCGAGGGTTGCCGCCGCGACATGCACCGACAACCTTGCGGCCACAGCTCCGACTAGCCGCCTCAACAATAGAGGCGTGGAACATGTTATTCATATTTTTTATAAATATATATATATATATATATATATATATATATATATATAAAAACATTTATAAATATATAAATAACAATACACAAAAACATATTTACATATATGTATACACACATACACACACACATATACACACACACACACATTATATACACACACACACACACACACACAGACATAATATATATAATATGAATAACATGTAAAATATTTCAGCACATAATTTCCTAGTAGTTGATAGTGTTAAATCCACTGACTGTAGAATTACCTATGAAACGTTTTCACACAGCCAGAAAACTGCTTGTTGTTGCAACCAAATCCTATGGGATTCTTAGAGAGTAGGGAGTAGCAAGATGGCGGCCAGTGACTTCAGTTTTTCGGCAAAATCAGCACTCCAGTGTATTATATAGCTCAGTGATCTGACCACCCGAGTCGATCTGGTACCTACACCGGAAAAGCCGAGTCTGTGAATATCATTCTTACTTTACCGAAGTACCAAACACGCGCCTGCTCTGAAAATGTAACATAATCTCACACTAACTTTCCATAGAGTCGAGAGCCATATGTCCGAGTACACAAATACAGACGCATATTGAGAAACGGCCTATTGTTTCCTGCGCAGTAAAGTGAGGACGTTGAAAAAGGCAAAAGTTACAGACCTCCTTATGTTAACGCTACACAGAAGCCGGCTCAGCCACAAACTGACTTACCGTACACGTCTAACGCCTTCTCATCCATTGTCCTGATCCTCATGCCATTCCTGCTGAGTCTGGACAACTGAAAAACCGTTGTGACAACTGATGAGACAAGGCTGGACACTATTTCCATTCTTTAGAAAGCGCCATGACATCCGAGCATATTTTAAGAGATCAGAGACTTCTTCTATTTCTTCTTCTTCTTCTTCTTGTGGAGTTTTATGGCGGTTGGCAACAAACTTTAAGTAGCATTACCGCCACTTACTGGTATGGAGTGTGGTTCTTAATGGTCTACTTATCTATCAATACATATATAAATCTCTCTCTCTCTCTCTCTCTCTCTCTCTCTCTCTCTCTCTCTCTCTCTCTCTCTCTCTCTCTCTCTCTCTCTCTCTCTCTCTCTCTATATATATATATATATATATATATATATATATATACACATATATCAATCTATCTATATATCTATCGATATGTACCTTAATATTCTACTCATTTATATAATTCACTCCTATAAATCAAATTCTTTGATATAATTTAGTTTTCTTTAAATATTGAATAACTATTTGTATATGTTTACTCCCCAAATGCTTCCTCAAAATATCTAATAAATTAATCTTTTCCTTAATACGTTTAAACTCTTTCCTCATATATCTTCTCTCTCTTTCATATTTATTGCATTCTAATATAACATGTTCTACTGTTTCATATTTTCCACAATAATTACATTTGCCGGTATTATGTTTTTGAATTTTATAAAGTGTATAATTAAGTCCTGTGTGTCCAAATCTTAATCTTGTTATAACCCTCTCCTCTTTTCTATTTCGTCTTCCATTTCTTAATTCTCTTACTGTTTTTTGAATTTTATAAAACCATCTACCTGTTTTTCCTTCATCCCACCTTTGTTGCCATTTTTCCATAAGTTTTTCTTTAATTATACTCTTTCCCTCAGATTTACTTGTTTTAATGATAAAATTTATAGCATTTTGAATCGCCCTCTTTGCTAATTTATCTGCCCTCTCATTTCCTTCTACCCCAATATGCGCTGGAACCCACACAAATATAACAATTAAACCCATGTTTTGTATTCTGAATAATGTATGAAATATTTCTAATAATATGTCCATCCTACTATCCGATTTATTATATTTTAAACTTAATAACGCAGAGCTTGAATCTGAACAAATTACTGTTTTTAATGGTTTTATGTCTTCTACCCATTGTAAAGCTAATAATATTGCCAACATTTCTCCTGTCTGTGTATACTGATAACCCGTTTGTGATTCGTTTACCCATTCTTATATTGAATTCTGGTACTACAAATGCTATTCCTACTCCTTCATTTATTTTTGATGCATCTGTATAAATTTGAATATATTGATAATAATTGTTTAAATGTAATTGTACTGAATAACTATCCACAATGTAAGATTTATCTTGTTTCTTTTCCATTATTGTCATATCTACTGTTGCTTCCGGTAAAATCCATGGTGGTATAATTGATATTGGAGTTGTTTGATTAATTTCTAAATCATTCATTTTAAATTCTTTTATTTTATTTTCAATTGTCCATTCAAAACTCCTAATTTCTTTCTTTTCTTTTTCCCAACATGGATTTAAAATTTCCCAAGTTGGATGATCTAAATTACTACCTTTTAAATTCAACCAATAATTTATTTCTAATTTTGTTCTTCTTAAATCTAATGGCATTCCTCCCATTTCTACTTCTATTGCTGCTGTAGGTGTGGTTCTAAATGCTCCAGTACATAATCTTAATGCCTGATGTTGAATACTGTCTAATTTATCCAGATGTGTTTTAGCTGCTGAACCGTAAACTATACAACCAAAGTCTATGATTGATCTTATCATACCTGTGTAAATCTGTTTTAGTGATTGCCTATCTGCTCCCCAGTCACTGCCAGCCAAGCATCTCATAATATTTAAGATTTTCTTACATTTATCAATCACTTTTCCAATATGTATATTCCATTTTAGTTTTTCATCAAACCATAATCCTAAAAATTTTACACACTTTACTTGCTCTAATTCTTGGTTATATAATTTTTATTTTATTTCCTTGTTTATTTTTTTCTGACTAAAAATCATTACTTTTGTTTTTTCAATTGAAAACTTGAATCCCCATTGCAACGCCCATTTCTCTATTTCAATAATAACCTCTTGCAATTTCTTTACAATAAAATCCACATTTTCCCTCTTTTCCAAACAGCTCCATCATCTGCAAAAAGTGAACACTCCATTCCTTTTCCAATATCTTTAAATACATCATTTATCATAATTGAGAACAATAACGGACTTATAATACTCCCTTGCGGAGTTCCATTTTCTACTGTATATTTTCCTGATATCACGTCACCAATTCTAACTTGTATTTTCCTATTTGTTAAAAAGTCTTTAATCCATTTAAATATTTTCCCTTTAATACCCAACATATATAATTTAATTAATAATCCCTCAACCCACATCATATCATATGCTTTTTCTATATCAAAAAACACTGCCACTACACTTTCTTTATTTACTTGTGCTTTTCTAATTTCATGTTCTAGACATAGTGTTGAATCATTAGTACTTCTCCCTTTTCTAAAACCACTTTGATATTTTGCCATATATTCTTTATTATTTAAATAATATACTAGTCTATTATTAATCATTTTTTCCATTATTTTACATAGATTTGATGTTAAAACTATTGGTCTGTAATTGTGTGGGTTTGAATTATCTTTTCCTGGTTTAGCTATTGGTACTATAATTGATTCCTTCCAATTAATCGGTAATTTTCCCTCCTCCCAAATTTTATTATATAATTGCAATATTATATATTTCGATTTTTCACTAAGTTGACTTATCATTCTATACCAAATTTCATCTTTACCTGGTGCTGTATTTTTTGTCTTTCTAAGTGCATCATTCAGTTCAACTTTTGTAAACTCAACATTTAATAAATTATTTGTTTCTTCAACACTCTCTAATAAATCTTTATATTTACATTTTGTATTTTCTCTTCCTTTTCTTCCCTCTTCACTAATATTATTTGAACTGTGGATTTTACTAAATGTTCTTGCCAATATTTCAACTTTGTCTTCATCTTTGATTATATTTATATTATCTATTTTTAATATAGGATATTCAAACTCTCTCTTTATTCCATTCATTCTCCTAATTATTTTCCATATTTTTCCTATCTTTGTGTCTCTCCCTATTGTGCTACAAAACCTTCTCCAATACTCTCTTTTTGCATTCTTAATAGTTCTCCTTACTATTGCTTGCTTTCTTTTATAATCAATTAAATTCTTATGAATTGGATTGGTTTTTAATACTTTAAATGCTTTATTTCTTAACTTTATTGCTTCTTTACATTCATTTGTCCACCACGGTACCATTTTCTTATTATTTTTACACCTTGTTTTCTTTATAGAATGACCTGCTGCTTCCATGATTATCTTACAAATGTTTAGATTTATATCATTTATATCCATTCTCATATCTACTTTTTCTAAGTTCATTTGACTCAAGAATCTAAATTTAATCCAGTCTGCCTTATTGAAATTGAGTTTTTTATTAACCTTTATATTCTTATTATTTAAATTTAATCCTACTCTAATTGTTATGGGATAATGATTACTACCAATTGTTGAATTCTTATCAATGAACCACTCACAATTACCAGCTAAAACATTTGATACTATTGTTAAATCTAAAACTGATTCCATCCCTGTTCTTACATTGATTCTTGTTCCCCTCCCATCATTAATACATACAAGGTTTTTCATTTCCATTAATTCTTCTATAACTTGACCATTTTTATCATTACATTTACCCCATAATGTACTATTTGCGTTAAAATCCCCACACCAAATTACTTTAAGACCAGAGACTGTTGGGATCATAGACATATATAAAGAGTAGACCCCGCATCTCTCTCGCCTATAGGCGCTGACGAGATTTAGGGGCGCCATCTTGGGGCGGTCGACAACTCCGCTCAGTGTAATGTGTTAACCAGGTGCAGAAACAATTTTAGTCAACTATACTCGCTGATTATTGAACTAATTTTCACGTTGTTTTTTCTGAAAACTTTAAAGCTATAGCTATTATAACAAATGGTTCAGTGCATTTAAATGTTCTTAGTGTGGTTAAAAGTAATTGAATATTCTGACAGAATTTATGTATGCTGCAAAACATACAAAAAAAATTATGTATGCTGCAAAACACAGCCACTCATTCATACATACACACATACACATATACATATATATATATAAACACATATATATATATATATATATATATATATATATATATATATATATATATATATATATATTGTTACGGCCCTGACGTCAGCAAGCTTCCTCACCTGACAGCTCCAGCCCAAGCACCAGATGATCAACCCCAGCTGGGAGGAGCTCAGCTCATTCTTTCTCTCTCTTTGCCACCTACTTCTCTCTTTCCCTCTCCTCTCTTACCAGTTATGATTTTTGTTAAATAAATCCCATTTTAAGTTATCCCATGCGGGCTTCCCTTTGATTTGTTATGGTCCAAGAGCCACGCCATAACAAAAAAAAAATCTATCTATATAGATAGTTAGATAGATATGTATTGCCGCTGCTCTGTGAAGGCATCAGAGCTTTGTTAGACATAGTCACATGGTCACTACCCGATCCGTACCGGTAGCACCATAGACATATATAAAGGGTTAGGGGGTATCTTATATTATGTCTATGGGTAGCACGATCCGTACCATCAGCTCATTTGCGCGTGCGCGAACAGAATAACTTCCCGTAGGAAATATTTTTTTTTTTTTACTTTTTTAATCTTATGTATTTTTTTGAGGCAGGGGTTTCTTTTTGTATATCTTTGTATTTGCGGCAGTGTTGCATATTCTAAAAATTAAACAACAGAAATACATAAAAAATAAATTGTTTTTTGTTTTTTTTAATAGCAAAAATGTTTCCCAGTTGTGGTTAGGGAAATAAAAATAAATAAACCATTTCTTAAAGTACATAAACCCCCAGCTATAAACACATATAGGAGTACAGAAACGTATTTGATTTTGAATTTTTTTTAAGTTTGAATTTTTTTTATCATTTATTTTATTTGCATATGTATGTATTTTGTGCTTAATAAATGTATTTTAATAAGGTATGCCTTCGCTTTGTGTGTGTTCTTTGTTTTATTCCCTGTTCGTTTTTGTAAAAAAAAAACAATGCGGCTACTATAATGACGAGGTCTTCTCTAGTTTATGATGTGTACACCAGAGGGCGCTAAAATCTCAATCTATAATTTTAACTTTCTAATAAAATAAATGTTTAGAACAAGATTATTTGTATAAAGAAATTCACTGCATAATTAAGGATGAAATATTTTTTCCAGTCCTGTTTGAACAAGCAATAAAACTAACAGAGTGCATTCAGACAATAGAGATTATATAGTTTAGCATTATTTAATGATTTAAGTATAGAAATAAGTATTTTCAGTACCGTAATTGCATTATTTTTGTGGCGACCCGGAAGTTATTCTGTTCGCGCTTGCGCAAATGAGCTGATTGTACGGATCGTGCTACCGGTACGGATCGGGTAGTGACAGGGGGTAATGGGGTGGAGATCTTCTTCGTCTTTTTTAAATGCTGGTTACCACACAACGATGTGGTGCATTACCGCTACCGACCGGTAAGGAATGTGGACCAGGACAAACATGCAAAAAAACTATATCTTTTTAACTAGTCCAGTAACCAATAAATAACGAAAAATAATCTTATAACTTGAATCTTAAGTACTTTCCCTTAAAATATTTGTAAGATTATACAGTTCTTTTTCCTGTTCATCATGACTAAGTCTGTTCTTTGTCTTCGATATTTCCAACAGATATGCATTCCATTGTTTTTGCCATTTTTCTTGGATCTTTCTTTTAATAATGCTTTTAACCTCTGATTTACTCATTTTAATCCTTATATCACTGCCAATCCGGGTTTTGATCTCTTTAGCCTTCTTATCTGCCATTTAATTTCCTTTCATTCTTTGTTCTTTTATCAGTCTTGCGGGTCTCTGACTATGGAACACAATTAAACTCTATAAGTGTAACAGTAACATCCTGACAGCGCGAAATACAGTTGCCTCTGAAATATTTTCTGTGTCACCTACGTTATTAAAAAGAGCAGCACAGAGAAATTGTTTAGAACTGAGAGCGTCTCCTTGTTGTGTTAGAAAAGCGATGTGGGGGCTGAGAATATTAAGATAAATTATTGACGGCGGCGAAAAACAGTAACACTTGAAAATATATTAATCCAGAAATAAGACATTTAATCATGGTCTGATCAGCCTCTCTAGACAGAGATTTATATGGAGTATTTGCACTCCACCATACACAGGCTCATTCAGAAAAGGACACACCTTTTCCAATACCTCCTTTAGGAGATCTCATCTAAAAAGTAGGAAAAACTGAGGGTTAACCCAAACAACTTATTGTCATAATTTAATTCAGGGTAATGGCTTCTGAGCTTTCTGAAATGGAAAAGCCAGGGTATGCAGGAAATTACCCCAGAAATTACTCTACACTAACCCAGCTTTGTGGAACAGGGCCCCGAGGTTTATTTATTTATTTATTTAATAATAGCGATTGAAAATGTAATAGTAATATCAGCTTTATTGTCATTGAAACATACATTACAATGAAATTTGTTCTCTGCTTTTAACCCATCACCCTTGGTGAGCAGTGGGCTGCCATGTGCGGCGCCCGGGGAGCAATCTGGGGTTAAGGGTCTTGCTCAGGGACCCAGAGTGCAGGCGCTGGGGATCGAACCGGGTACTTGCATCCTTCTCTGAGTGCAAGCGCGCTGCTCTAACCATTAGGCCAGCACTCCCCTGTGATGTCTTCCGGCAAAAGAATGTCCAATGCATTGATGGGTATTCAGATCTGGAAGTATCAGTACAGGCCTGTAGGTGATACGGTACTGTGTTTTTTTTTGTTGTTATTTTTTTAGTAATTCAGAATAAAATACGAGTGTTGTGTTAACGACAGTCACAATCATTCTTATTATCAGAGGAGTAGCAGTATTTCAAATGGAGTGGGGTTTTTTTTTAGCTTTCCAGCATGTAAGCAAGGCAATGGCCAATCCAACAAGGATGATGGCACAGGTGGCAGCTTTAACACGAAAAATCTCCTTCACCGATATTACTGATATATCATTTTAGCTTAGCTAGAGGGGAGCAAATGTAAAAAAAAATGGCTCAGGTGTCAGGAAATCAGAATCAGCAACAAGTTTATTGCCAAGTAGGTTTGCACTTACAAGGAATTCAACACCAAGTCAAATCTTCATCTGCAAAATAAATAAATAAAAAATATCCAGAAACATGTCTAAATATATTTTATTTTAGTTACTTGCTCCAATCCCTTTTAAGTTCCTTTTTGTTATTGTCACTAATCTAGGGTGACCATTTCCATAACACCAAAAAGGAGGACATTATGCAGCATATCAATAAATAACTACGATGTATAGTACAACTTTGGTTTAAATGTGATATTTGTGCAGCTGAATAGGAAAAAAATTAAGGAAAAGTCAAAAAGTGTTGCTTCACAGTATTTGTGTTTATTCAACACATTGTTGCGCTATCCGCATGGTATTTGTTTTACCTAGGGACCACATGTGATTTGTAAT
This sequence comes from Fundulus diaphanus, assembly GCA_037039145.1. Taxonomy (NCBI): domain Eukaryota; kingdom Metazoa; phylum Chordata; class Actinopteri; order Cyprinodontiformes; family Fundulidae; genus Fundulus; species Fundulus diaphanus. The sequence continues at coordinate 53,028,111 of CM073134.1, forward strand.
AATTACGGCACTGTATGCAGACAGATATTAACCGGCTCACACTGTCAGGAAAAAGCAACAGCGCGAGGACTCTTCTTGTACAGTGCGATAGTCCGAATCTTATCTATCGGACAGATTCCAGTTTGTTCATGTTAATAATAAATCTTGTTCAAACTCTAGGGTCACTTGTGGAGTACCACAGGGTTCAGTCCTTGGACCAATTCTCTTTACTATATATATGCTTCCGATTGGCAAAATTATCAGCATGGGATTCATTTCCACTTTTATGCTGATGACACTCAGCTATATTTATCTATAAATCCTGATGAATCCAATCAATTACTTCGACTGCAGTCATGTCTTGATGACATCAAAAGCTGGATGACTTTAAAGTTCCTGCACTTAAATTCTGACAAGACAGAAGTTGTAATCTTTGGACCAGAGTCCTCAAAAAATAAACTTCTTAATCAATCACTTAATCTGGATCGCATTAACTTGGCGTCTGGTAATAAAGTAAAAAAATCTTGTTATTTTTGACCAAGACATGTCATTTAAATCCCATATTAAACAGGTTTTCAGAGTTTCCTTTTTTCACCTCAGGAATATTGCCAAAATTAGAAATATTCTGTCCAGGGGTGATGCTGAAAAATTAGTCTATTGTAATTCTTTACTATCAGGAAGTCCACAAAATGCAGGTCAAAGTCTTCAACTGATCCAAAATGCTGCAGCAAGAGTTCTGATGAAAATCAACAAGAGGGATCATATTTCTCCAATTTTAACTTCCCTTCATTGGCTTCTTGTTAAGTCAAGAATAGAATTTAAAATTCTTCTTCTACCGTATAAAGCCCTTAATAATCAAGACTTAGACTTAGACTTTCTTTATTGTCATTTTGTATGCACAGAGTGCATACAGAACGAAATTTCGTTTTCACACAGCTCAGAAAGATTGCAGTAACTCTACAGGATACCTTGCAGTGAATTACAGTACAGGATAAAAAGTGCAGTGATAAATCGCAGTCACTTACAGGATAAGTTTCAATAGATTTCCGGATAAAGTGCAGCAGTGAACAGTAGGCAGTTGAAATATAACCAACGTAAAACAAATATAAACAAATATGCAGTAAGGTTCATCAGTGATTTACCAGTAGACAGTTGTGCAGCGAGGTGCAGCAGTGATTTAAAAGTAGGCAGTTGCATTGTAAACAGTTTTGCAGTACGTTTCCGGGTAAGGTGCAGCAGCGATTTTGCAGGATACGATACAAATGTGCAAATGTGCAAATCAGCTAGTTAAGTGTGGTACACAGCCCGTTTTTATACTTCAGCAGTTCAGCAGTTCAACAGTCTGATGGCAGCAGGGAAAAAGCTTTTGCAGAACCTAGTGGACCTGCAGCGGATGCTGCGGAACCTCTTTCCAGAGGGCAGCAGGGAGAATAGTCTATGGTGGGGGTGTGAGGGGTCCCTGATGATGTTACGGGCTCGAGACACACAGCGCTGCGATGAAATGTCTTTAATGGAGGGAAGAGGAGCCCCGATGATCCCTTCTGCTGTCCTCACCACTCTCCTCACGTTAGCTCCATTATATATCAGAGCTCTGATTACCCCGTATGTTCCTAACGGAGCACTTCACTCTCAGACTGCAGGTCTGCTGGTGGTTCCTAGAGTCTGTAAAAGTAAAATGGGAGGCAGATCCTTTAGTTATCAGGCTCCTCTCCTGTGGAACCAACTCCCAGTTTTGGTCCATGAGGCAGACACCCCGTCTACTTTTAAGGCTAACCTTAAAACTTTCGTTTTTGATAAAGCTTATAGTTAGAGTGGCTCATGTTACCCTGAGCTACCTCTATAGTTATGCTGCTATAGGCTTAGGCTACTGGAGGACATCAGGGCCTATTTTTCTCACTCTACTGAGTTCTACTGTTCTCCAATTTTGCATTGCTTGTCCTCATTTCAGCTATTAACTTTTTGTTCTCTCTCTTTTTTTTCTTAATAGTAGGTATTCCTGGTCTGGCGTTCTGTTAGCTGTGACATTATCCAGGGAAGACAGATCACCCGCTATTACCATCTAATATAGAACAGATTACTGGATCAATGTGTGCTTCTGTTCTTGTTTGTCTCTCTTGTTGTGTCTCTGCTCTGTCTTCTCTAACCTCCAGTCGGTCAAGGCAGATGACCGTACATACTGAGCTTGGTTCTGCTGGAGGCTTTTCCTTCCCGTTAATGGGGAGTTTTTCTTTCCACTACCGCTTCATGCTTGCTCAGTATGAGGGATTGCTGCAAAGCCATGGACAATGCAGACGACTCTCCTTGTGGCTCTACGCTGCTTCAGGAGGAGTGAATGCTGCTTGTCAAGACTTTGATGCAATCAACTGGGTTCCCTTATATAGGAAAATCTTTTGTCCAATCTGTATCATCTGATTGAATTTGACTTTGGAAAGTGCCTTGAGATGACATGTTTCATGAATTGGCGCTATATAAATAAAATTTAATTGAATTGAAACTGAATTTGGGAAGTGGTACGATTTCAGAAGGAGACACATATCCAGGTCAACTGGGATCATCTAAGTCAACTAGTGAAGCACATCCATGTGGACCATGCAGAGTGGATGGATTAGCATCAGCAAGTGAATCATGTGGAGCAGGTGGTCCATCTGCAGGGAGTGGGAAATCTGGATCATCTGCAGGGGGTAGACCAGTGGATGCAGGCTGCAGCTCAGGGTTTAGCCAAACTGACACCATGGATGGTGCAAATGCTTCCTCTGGGAAAATATCTCTGTTATATGGGAAAATCCCAGTGGATTTGAATCCTGAAGTGCTATTACGTGGTGTCACTGCAGACAAGAAGGCCTCATTCGCAAATCCTGCAATCTGGTAGATGGAGACTGTTTTTCCAAGGTTAGAGCTCATCCACCCATCAAGAGCTTAGTTGTATAGTGTCTTGAAAGGGCCATACACGGCCACGTGAAGAGGCTGCATGCGATGGGATGTGTGGGTGGAAGGGTGGGCAGAACAATACTGTTGCTCTTTGGTTTTTTGGCTGCATTGAGTAAGACATTAGCTTTAAGAATATCAAGGATTAGCTGCATGGGATGGTCAGGAGAGCACTGAGTGTGTTGTATCATGTGATCAAGAAATTCGGGCTAGGTGTCTTCATTGACCACATGGTTTTATATGTTGAAAGTTTGCTAACATGTATAATATAAGGTCAAATACCTCAATCAAATTTTCTTTGACACAATATTTGATTAAGTTATAGCGAGAAATTATACTTTTACATGAAAAGTACAGAACCAACACCAACTTCACCTTGTTTGCAAGGGTGGAATATGAGGGGCTTGAAAACATAATGAACACATGACCACAATTGTGTTCTGTTGCCGAGATATAGGGGGTGTCTCACATTACCCGATGTCTCACACTACCCTGTTCTCCAACGTCTGTTCACAGCATTTCCGTGAAGGCAAGGGTTAATAAAGTCATATTTAATTCTTAAGTTGCACAATTACACATCTTAACATGTATCTCTTTCCATTACAGAGAAGTCAGAAAATGAATTTCTGTAGTGCGATCCTGAGTGGGTACCTTTACATCTTGGGCACCCACAAGACAAAGCAACAGCACCCTGAGCAATTTAACATAGGAGAAAGAGACTAAAAGTGACCAGAGGGGACAGCTATGCACTTGCGTCCTCATTGGGTCTACCTGGTCAGATTGTAAACATGGATGAAACTGCACCCAATTCTTAAAAGTACAAAGATGTTATAGTAAGGTATTACACGGGGCTTCCATGTTTGGCTGTTCTGATGGGTGTATTGTGTCAGCTTTTTTTCCTGTGTACCACAGAGTGGTTGAAAACCTTTTCCCTTCCAGATTCTCCTCAAAAAATATATGAGAACCCTTATGTCAAAATTTATTTATGACCCCCCCCCCCCCCCCCCAAGTTACACAACGAGCCCCCCCCCCCCCCCCCACACACACACACACATTACTTTTAATTATTTTATTCTTTTATGCACAACCGTTCTTGATGGTCAGGAAAAAAACATTTTCTCGGGTTACTTATAACCAAACGTGTAATTTCACCTGTACAAGCATACTATATACATTACCAGGATGCCGTTTCGTTACCGTTTTAAATCCTGTATATCTCTTGAGTTCTTTTCTCCCCTCTACGCAATCGGCAATGTCTTAGCTAAAGGCATTTACTGAGTAGGTCAGCAATGCTGCTAAGAACAAAATGTCTCTTCATACTGTGCTAGTCACAGTCTTAGTGACCAGAATGTGAGTTTCAGGACATCTGTAGGGGAAGGAGTTTGTTAAGCACCTGCACCGGGTTTGGACGCTGCAGGATGCGAGTGTCTCTAAGCGCCAGTTGCAGTCAGCAGACTCGTGCCGGACGTGATCACATCACTTCATACCCCTCATGACAAACCATCCCTCTCAGGAAATGTGACAGTCTTAAAAGCATTAAGTGGTCTACATGACTGGTCTATCACGTGATAGACTACCACTCACGTGATTGACTACCACTCACGTCATAGACAAGTCATGTCATGTGGGGGGTAGTCAGCAGCGTCAGAGACGTGAGATGCAACATCAGGAATACCCGCGTGTGCTCATTCTGATCCATCTTCTGTGTCGGTATCATTACAATATACAGTATATTCTAATTATTTCTTAGAACCCACAGAATGAACTGGAAGATTTTGTTTTAACACAATCAGACTATGGTAAGATGTAATAAAACCTCAGATTCAATTTTATTTAAATATATCATTGTAAAATACTAATAAATTGTTTCAACCATTTTTTTCTATCACAGTGTTATTAAACCCTATAGGTTTAATAGATTCTAAAGATAGACAACCCTCTCACACCAACCCCTGTTTTTATCCCGGAAAGTTACCCGGAATTCTGCCTCAACTGAACCCGGACCAGACGCGTTGCAGAGGCAGGCTGTCTTTAAACTGGACCAGAAAGAGGTTACTCCCCGATGTCTGAATTTGTCAATTTACACCCAAGTTGCCCCGTCAGACAGCAAGGGCAGATAGACCCAGGTTGGAATTATGAATGTTTACTCTCACTAGAACAAGCAATCCATGAATTAAAAAATTGTCTCTCAACCCCTCTCCCCTGAAAATTATTCGTTACACAGCCCCCACCGCCCCCACACTTGACCGAGCAGTTCAACCCAGCATGAGTCACGATCAGCAGGTGTTAGACACCCCTGAACAGATTCAGGAAACCCATGCACCCCGTATTGAGCATGAACGTTTCAATGTTACAGAAATAAGACGTCCTTTGAGCGTGATTGCCTCATGCCCCGATGACATTCCTGATCTTGCAGAATTCTATACACAGGTATTTGATATACTCATCGAGCTCGCTGACTCAGCACGACAATGTGCAGAATTAAGCGGGGAAGGAGTCTCTTGTCGTGTGGTTGTTCAAATAAATGATGAACGTGATTCAATTCTGACGGTATTTCAGGAATTTTTAGAGGAGCTTGTACAGTCCAACGCTGAGCTTCCAGCACATAACAACTTAAAGCTGATTCTTCAGGTCGTAAAAAAACCCGCGAGGTGTTGCAAAGCGTAAAGCTGTAAAAACATTAGACTGCGTTCTGATTCGTAAAAAGAAACGTCACCTGTATATCGTTGTGACGGGGGTTCTACTATGACTTGGTCAAACATAAATGACTGGCCAAGGCTGGAGATCACTTTAGTGAAATTTATTCATTCCCAGTGTCCTGTCTAGCAATGTGGCAATAAGAATTGTTGTCTTAATGCCAAATAGAGCTCGACAGATTTTACTTTCACAAGTGGAGCAGTCAGCTTTCGCCATAGTGCTCTGCTTGATTTATGCATGTAAATGGTTTTATTGTTATTCATGCGGGGGTATTTCAAATTATGTGGAGACTACAAGGAGAAAGTAGGACAGTAAAGGAAGAACAAGAAGAAACTAGAACTGCAAGCAGTTATTAACGGGTTCCAAGCCCACCCACGCCCCGCCCCCTTGAGCATGTTCCTGGACTTCAGTTCAGCGTTCAACACCATTATCTTACAGCATCTGGCGGAAAAACTGAAACATCTGGGCTTCAGCACACCCCTTCGCAACTGCCTGCTAGACTTCCTCACCTCCTGACCTCATTTGGTCCGGGTCAGACAGAACACCTCTGATGTCATCACCCTCAGCACGGGCTCCCCTCAAGGCTGTGTCTTGAGCCCCCTGCTGTTCACCCTGATGACACACGACTGCGTCCCCAGGTTCACGACCAATCGCATTGTGAAGTTTGCAGACGACACAACGGTGGTGGGCCTGATCAGAGACGACAACGACCAGGGGTCCGTTCTTCGTACCTCGCTAACTCAGTTAGCAGGATTTCATTGTTGACGATTTGGCATGATCTTGGATCGTTTGGTTCTTCGAAAGACATCCTGCACTTGTTTTCATAGCAACATGTGCGCCAGCTTAAGCCTGCTCGAGAGCAGGCTTATTTCATGTAAACAAGATTAGATCACGGCTGTATAAGCGGAGGAGATAGGGAAGTCTGCCGTAGCCATGTCCATTTTTACGACTGCAACCTGTTGCGGAAGGTTTTTTCGAATTAATCGCGTATTGCGCAATAGACAGGATCCTTTAGCGCAGCGCGACAGTGTAATTGTAGAGAGGTTTTCTTGCTGGCTGTTATAAACAAACATCATTTAACAGTGGCTTTTAAAGAGGAAAAAGTGGTGTTGGAGCCATAAATCTAAAATATTTAAGTTATTTGTATGATGGTTTGCTTTTTATTTTTATCCTATTCAGTAAGAAGATTTGTTCGGGCCATTTTATTGTGAAGTTTAGTTTACTTTGAAAGGCTTGCTTCCTGTCGAGCCGTTTATTGTATTAGAAAAAACTATGGATGGATTATCTAGCCACGGAGCAATACAGTTTTACCGTGTAAACTGTGGATGACTTGGAAAAGGAAAATTTTCATTTTTTATGGATAAAGATTTTTTTTGTTAAAATTCCCAGTTTGCACATGTCCTTTACTTCCCGTGTCTAAGGAATGACACTGAAATTTGGATCTCTTGACATAACAAGTGCCTTTTTAAAATACAGTATAATAATTAAAGGCTACCATTTTGTAGAATATTCTTGTATTTCACTTTTACTTGTCCCCATGTTCTAGTGGGTCCCGTGGAGGCTCTGACATAAAAGAACAAAGTAAATATGAGATTATTAAAATGCAAAAATTGATACTGCAGAAAGTGATAGAAACATCTACCATGGACAGTATTTACGCATTAATTTGTCTGCTGCTTTTTGCCAGCCCTCTCTCCTGGCTTTAACAGATTTTGAGGTGTTTTAATTAATGACTGAAATTCGGCATAACCTTCCATTAAAAGCTCTTTTTCTGCTTGGGAGAAAAACTGTGGGCGTTCTTTGGCCATGCTGAACAGCCAATAGCAGCGTTGCTGATCAATGTTTCTACTATCGATACATTTCCCCTTTTAAACAAATGCATGAACGCGCAGTTGTCTCAGATAACTCAATCCAGTGATACTAATCATAAACAACAGGTGTGTTCGAAGAACCCAATTAGCCGGATCATGATTAGCCGGATGAAGATATCTCGGATGTCTCATTTGATCTTGGATGTTTTAAGCAACGTACGAAGAACGGACCCCAGGACTACAGAGAGGAGGTGGAGCAGCTGGTGGGCCTGTGCAGAGACAACAGCCTGATCCTGAACGTGGAGAAGCCGAAGGAGATCATCATCGACTTCAGGAAGAACCGGCCTCACCAGGCTCCACTTCTCATCAACAGCTCAGCTGTGGAGGTGGTTAGCAGCACCAAATTCCTGGGGGTGCACATCACAGACAACCTCACTTGGTCTTTCAACACTACGTCACTGGTGAAGAGAGCACAGAAGTGCTTCCTGCGCAGAATGAGGAGAGCCCACCTGCCCCCGCCCATCCTCACAACCTTCTACAGAAGCACGATAGAGAGCATTCTTAACAGTTGTTTCTCTGTGTGGTGTAGAGGCTGCAGCGCCTCTGACCGGAGGAACGTGAGGAGAGTGGTGAGGACAGCAAAAGAGATTATTGGGGCTCATCTTCCCTCAATTAAGGATATTTCATCCCAGCGCTGCGTGTCCCGAGCCCATAACATCATCATAGACCCCTCACACCCCCACCATGGACTCTTCTCCCTGCTGTCCTCTCGGAAGATTTTCCTCAGCATCCGCTGCAGGTCCACCAGGTTCTGCAACAGCTTTTTTGCCATTGGCATCAGACTGTTCAACTCTAAACTGGACTCTACACTATATTTGCACATTTGCATCATATCTGGCATTACCAATGTGTTATCCTTTTAAAAATACACAACTGAACATTAATGCATTTTTGCACAAATGCCTTTTGCACCATTATTTTTGCATATAAACAACGGTTGTCAAGCTTCTGAAGTTTGCTGACGACAATACTCTCATCGGACTTATCTCTGATGGTGACGAGTCCGGCTACAGGTGGGAGGCTGACCATCTGGTGACCTGGTGCAGGGAGAACAACCTGGAGCTCAACGCTGTAAAAATAGTGGAGATGGTTGTGGACTTCAGGAAGAACTCAGCCCCAGCTACCCCCACCACCCTCTGTGACTATATATAATATATTTCAGTTGTCAGTCAAGTCAAATTATCTTGCGAGTTCAGTTCTTTTTTCTTTTCTTTGTTCGTGTTGTTACCACTGGGAAGTTCACGTCAGTGAGAAGAATGGAGTTCTTCAACGGAGGTTCAGTTCTGCTCGGGGCACAGACTCACCATCTCCTTTCAGAGAGAATCAATGGAATCTGATCCAGTAGTCTGATCCAGATTTTTGATCAGCAACAAAAAACCTAGCCTGCACACAATAATATTATTATTGCATTCAGCTAAATAAACTCACTTTCTTATCAATTTTTACAGCTATAGCTATTGTTTTTTCTTCATTCCTTACATTAACATGGTTTTACATGCATTTTACATTTTTTTTGCCCTACTCAAAACCCTGGAACCATCTTTAAACCATGTAAAAAAAAATATAAAATCCTTTTCAATTATGAAACTATGATTTGTAATTTAACAAATTACAGCATAGGCTTTTAAATCATCTTCCAAAGCTTTGTATATCATGACATGAAATACAATTATCACCTTACCAAACAGCATGATCCAATACTCTCCTTCATCATCCTTTATATCAGTAAACTCTATCTGAGATACTGCATTCAATTCAATTCAATTCAATTCAATTTTATTTATATAGCGCCAAATCATGAAACATGTCATCTCAAGGCACTTTACAAAATCAAGTTCAATCATATTATACAGATTGGGTCAGATTATACAGATTGGTCAAAATGTCCTATATAAGGAAACCAGTTGATTGCATCAAAGTCCCGACAAGCAGCATTCACTCCTGGGGGACCGTAGAGCCACAGGGAGAGTCGTCTGCATTGTACATGGCTTTGCAGCAATCCCTCATACTGAGCAAGCATGAAGCGACAGTGGGAAGAAAAACCACCCATTAACGGGAAAAAAAAACCTCCGGCAGAACCGGGCTCAGTATGAACGGTCATCTGCCTCGACCGACTGGGGTTACAGAAGACAGAGCAGAGACACAACAAGAGAGACAAAAAAGCACAGAAGCACACATTGATCTAGTAATCTGTTCTACATTAGATGGTAATAGTCGGTGATCTGTCCTCCCTGGATGATTTCACAGTCAACAGAACGTCAGACCAGGTGTGACTACTCATCTGTAGTCACAAACTACTTTAAATTCCCCATGATAACCCAGGAAAAGGTACACTTAACATCAACAAACACCACATTGAACAAATAAAAATAATGTAAAAAGAACTTAAAATACTTCCTAAACTTAAATATACTTTGGTGAAACCACAGCTTAAGAGCGACACAATGAGATACATTATACACTGGAGTGCTGATTTTGCCGAAAAACTGAAGTCACTGGTCGCCATCTTGCTACTCCCTACTCTCACAGAATTCCATAGGATTTGGTTGCAACAACAAGCAGTTTTCTGGCTGTGTGAAAACGTTTCATAGGTAATTCTACTGTCCGTGGATGTACTAACACTATCAACTACTAGGAAATTAGATGCTGAAATATTTTAATGTTATTCATAAAAATAAAAAAATAAATATAATATATATATATATATATATATATATATATATATATATATATATATATATATATATATATATATATATAGAAAGAGAGAGAGAGAGAGAGAGAGAGATAAGTATGTGTATATATATGTATACATATATGTAAATATGTTTGTATGTTATTTATATATTTATAAATGTTTATATATATATATATATATATATATATATATATATATATATATATATATATATATATATATATATATTTAAATAAACCAAGAAAATTTCCATTGTCTGGTTCATCGAGTGTATTTGTGCTTCCCCTGAAAGGCAGATTCCTAAAGGCCAAATACAGCGTCACATCCAAAATTCGCTTCAGTAGTAAATTTGTTTTTTTCAAATTCTGTCTCGATCAGTTTTTGTTCTTTGCTGTCGATTCCAGAACTCTGCAAGACAGAATGCTGTAGGTTCTTCCATTTCCAATAACAATGTTTGTGTGCATGGTTTCTTTCATGCCCTGGAAATCTTTCATAAAGCTTTCTGTATTTTATGTTGGATATTTTCATCCCATCTGTTGAATTTAGTGCACTAGTTGATCTTTTCTCTACTTCATAAGAGAAAAGCAAGCACGGCAGGCACAATATGGCTTTTTTTGACCTGCTATATATTAGCCAGTCCCTAACAATTTTCCCCTTCCATTGTGGGAGGCAGAATATGCTAGATATTTTGGGAATTCTCTGCCCTCTGAATCTGCTGGCAGTTCACTTGCCATCTCTGAAAAAGGCTTCCTTGTTGCCATAAAAGGCACAACATTCACTCTATCAGAATCTGTCATCTGTGTTGGCCATGACGCGGGATCATTGAAATTATGATCCGTCTCTAAGCCACTGTGCTCAGACTCTCCGATCAGGCAGCAAGCCCCTCCACCTGCCCTGTCTCTTGTATCGGTAGGGATGGCTCTCTCCGTCTCTTCCTCAAACGCATGCTGCCTCTCCCCCCCTCCCGAAGCACATGCTGCGACGGGAGAACTGCTATGTTGTCCTTTCTCTCTGTCCACCAAGCTCCCCGCCACAGCTGGCTCTCCTGCTTCGCCCTGTCTTTCAGCCTGCATCTGGACCTCTGCACTCTGTCTGCTTTCAACCCTTTCGCTAAGCTCAAGTATTTCTGTAAAAGAAAAGATGTTTTCCCCCTTACACTAGCTAACGGACGCTTTACTTTAAAATCACATTGATAAACGCATTGCTTCTTACCTGGCTCTGAATGTGCACCATCCCTCTGCAATTCCGTTCCGAACTCATCCTCAGTTTTTTTAGATATTTTTTAGATATTTGGCCATCAAAATCCTCAAGCCTTAGGAGGATCTTCTCTTTTTCTCTTATTTTTTATTTTCTGTGCGCCGGACTTCTGAAAACCAGACATGTTTGCAGCGAAACAAACTTTTTTTTTCTTCTTCTTCTTCTGTTTAATGGCGGTTGGAAAAACAACTTTTGGTGCATTACCGCCACCAACTGAAATGGAGTATGAATCGGGATGACCTACTCTAATATCCTACTACTATAAATAATAATAAAAAGTAAAATAAAATAAAAAATTAAATAAATAAATACATAAATTAATAACTAAATCCGTTTTATCAAATTAGTCTTTTTAAGATATCTTAATTATAAAGAATAACCCTCTGATTTGGTGTTCATGTCTAAAAGATATTTTATGTTTAACTTTAATTTACTGATTTGTAATCTATTTATCAATTCATTTCTCTCAATATAATATTTACTGCAAACTAATATAACATGCTCCACTATTTCTTCAACAAAACAAAAATCACACTTTCCTGTATCATGAATACCCATTTTAAATAATGTGCTATTTAACCCTGTATGTACAAAACGTAATCTTGACATTACTGTTTCTTCCCTTCTATTCCTTCATGTAATCCTCATTAATCCTACTTTTCTTTGAATATTATAAAACCATATTCCAGTTCTTTCTTCTTCCCACTGTTTCTGCCACCTTGCTCTAATCCTTTTCTTAATTACTGATTTTATTTCACCTTTACTAAATGGAATTATTATATCAATTAAACTGTATTTACTTGCTCTTTTTGCATATTTATCTGCCATCTCATTCCCTTTTATTCCTATATGAGAAGGAATCCATAAAAAAGAAACAATTAATCCCATTGCTTGAATTCTGAATAATAATTGCTGAATTTCGACCAATAAATCCAGTCTGCTATCTGAATGATTGTTTTTAAATGAATATAATGTTGAACTAGAATCTGAACAAACTACACTTCTTAATGGTCTAATTTCTTCAATCCATTCTAATGCTAACATGATACCAAACATTTCTCCTGTATAAACTGAAATTTCATTACTAATTCTTTTACCTGATTTAAAACAAACGAAACACCATTCCTATTATTTGAATCTTGTGAAGCATCTGTATAAATTTTTACATATCCACAATATTCTTTATCTATATATTGCTCAACCTTATTTGAATCTGAAATATCCTGTTTATTTTTCCGTTTATACAACAAGGTTAAATCTGCATCAATTTCAGGCAACATAGATGAATAAAGTATTGATCTAATAACTGTTTTACGGCCATTTATTTGAGATAATTCAAGATCTGTTATATTAGAATCTGCTATCCACCCAAAATAATTTAATTTCTTCTTCCCTTTTTCCCAACTTGGTTTTAAAATTTCCTGACAAGGATGATTTTTACAATGATTCTTAAACTGAAACCAGTAAGTGGAAAGTAATTGTAATCTCAATTTTAGTGGCATTTCTCCCATTTCTACTTGTAATGCTGAAGTTTGTGTAGTTCTTATGGCCCCTGTACATAATCTCAAAGCTTGATACTGAACAATATCCAATTTTTTAAGTAATGAAACTGATGCTGAACCAAAACCTATACATCCATAATAAAAACAAACCTAATTAAACCTGTATAAATTGATTTCAATTCCTTCCTCTCAGCTCCCCATTCATTCCCAACCGAACATCTCATAATATTTATAACTCTTTTGCATTTATCAATCATCTTCTCAATATGAACTTTCCAAGTAAGCCTTTCATCCAACCATATACCCAAAAACTTAAATTGTTTTACCCTTTCCAAATCATATTTATAAATTTGTAACTTTAATTCTTCAGAAACTTTTTTCCTTGTAAAAAACAAAATCTTTGTTTTATCTACAGAAATCTTGAATCCCCATCTAAAAGACCAATCTTCTATTTTATTAATGGCTTCTTGAACTTTTTTAACGATGAAACTTGGGGTTGAATTGCTCCATCATTAGCAAATAAAGAAACACCCATTTTATTTTCCACATCCTCAAACATATCATTAATCATAATAGAAAAAAATAATGGACTAACTATGGTTCCTTGAGGAATACCATTTTCAACATAAAGATTTTCTGATAATTGATTTCCTATTCTTACTTGTATAGATCTATTATTGAGAAAATCATTTATCCAATTAAACATTGAACCCCCAATTCCCATCTTCTTTAATTTTATCAAAAATCCTTCTTTCCACATCATGTCGTAAGCTTTTTCAATGTCAAAGAATACAGCTATCACATTCTCTTTATTAACTTGTGCCTTTCTTATTTCATGTTCCAATAATAAAATAGGATCCATTGTGTTCATACCTTTCTCAACATAAAATGGTTTGACCTAGTGGTCAAACCATTTTATGTTGGGGTGGGGGGAGTTATAATGGTCCCTTACCTGTAATACCTGTAATACCCATCTTTATAATTTTAATTAATAAACCTTCTTTCCACAATATATCATATGCATTTTCAATATCAAAAAACACTTCTACAATACTTTATTAATTTAAGCTTTTCTGATTTCAAATTCCAATTCCTCCCTCTTCAAGTTTCTGCTCCGCTTAGAAACAGCACGGGATGTGACGTCATTTCCTGTGATGTGCCCAAATATGGGCAAAATGGCCGCCATGTTGTTGTCTGGAGAGTCAGAGTCTAAAATAAAATCATTTATCCTTCTTGTCTGCTCTCTCCTAAATTTTCCCGTTTCTGTTAAATTATCTGAACTATGGATCTTTGCAAATGTTTTTGACATTACTTCTAGTTTTTCTTCATTTGTTACTGCTGTTCCTTCTTCATGTTTTAGAACTGGATATGTTCTCTCTGGTCTATTTCCCTTCATTTTCTTAATCATTCCCCATACCTAAGCTATAGGGGTTGTTCTGCCTATTGAATCACAAAAATCTCTCCATTTTGTCTTCTTTGCCTTCTAAATAACTTTCCTGTCTTCTGCTTGATCTTTTTTATATTCAATAAAATTTTTTAAATGATGTGTTCTTTAGAAAACCCTAAAAGCTATCCTCCTTCTTCAAGTTTCTGCTCCGCTTAGAAAAAACACGGGATGTGACGTCACTTCCTGTGATGTGCCCAAATATGGGCAAAATGGCCGCCCTGTTCAAAGCTCTGCAGTCAGAGCTCTCGATGATGAGAGCTGTGAACTGATCACAAACTTCATAAATTTATATATATTAATAATCAACGGTTTGCTCTAAAATTCTGAAAATATTCATGGATCTCAAAGAATGCTTTATCTAACCACAGGATTTTTTTTATGGTCATTAAAAAAATGGATTCAGAGAAATAAAATATTAAACTTTATAGTCTTGTACCATTTATTTTCAAAGTCTTGTAAATTGGTCAAACTCGCCTGGATTTTTACCAAACTGAAATCCATGTTTATTCTGCATGTGCTTTACAAATAAAGGCCATATTCTGGGGGGTTGAACAATATTTGTGGAAAATACATTGATTTCTCCATTTTACAAACTTTTAAAAATTCAGAGTATAGCACTTCAAAAAAAACAATACATGCAGTGAGAGAATTGTTACACCTTATTCACGGAATACATCCTGAAAATCTGGGATCAAAAAATTGATTTTAAAGCATTTTTTATTCTTTACTTTATTGCTTTTATTATTCTCCAGGTTTTTTAACACTTTTGAAAATAGGCCCCGCCCACTTGTTTTAATCATTACCATATTTAATACCTGAGTTCAGGGGTATGACTCGAAGGGGATGAAGAAGGTTTTGTAAAAATCCGATCAGCCATTCTTGCGTAGTAGATTTCTTGACATCACAGCGCCCCCTAGTGATGGACGATCCTCAAACGCGGGTCACATGTGCAAAATCTTATTTGGACTATGGGTTATGAAGGACATGTCAAAATCTGTTATGGTTTTAGAATAATCAGCAATTACATTTAGAGCTAGCTATCTAACAATCACTTATTTTAGCGTTACTTTTCGAAAAAGTCAAAATTCAAAAATCCGGCGTGTTAACTTTTTTTATTTGTCCATTACGCGGTTATATATGGAGTTTTGCGCGGATTGCATAAAAAATGTAGGAGGAGTTTAACAAGAAAGGTTTAACCTTTGTAGCCATGTAGCGCGAAAACTAGCTGGGAAACGAAGGGTGTGCCAATTCCCTTTATTTTGCAGAATCATCCAATAAACAAAGTGATGTGAAGTTTTTGAGTGTGGGACCAGTAGTTTGGTGGTTATAGGCCAAAACGCATTGTCCTTTGTTATAGCGCCCCCTAGTTGTTGAGGGGTCTGAATTTCTGGGTTTGAGTAGCAGTGCACATTCTGTACTTGGATACCTGATTCAATAGGTTCGTTACAAATCCGCATGGGCCGCCCAACGCGTTTTAGCGGAGAATAATAATTACCCGTAATAATAATAATAATAAAAACTAGAACTGCAAGCAGTTATTAACAGGTTCCAAGCCCGTCTACGCTCCGCCCCCTTTGAGCATGTTCCTGGACTACAGCGTTCAACACCCTCATCCCACAGCATCTGGTTGAAAAACTGGAACATCTGGGCTTCAGCACACCCCTCATCACTTCCTCACCTCCTGACCACTGTCGGTCCGGGTCTGACAGACCACCTCTGATGTCATCACCCTCAGCACGGGCTCCCCTCAGGGCTGTGTCCGCAGCCACCTGCTGTTTACTCTGATGACACACAACTGCACCCCCAGGTTCACCCCCAATCACATCATGAAGTTCGCACTTGACACAAACTCATCAACAGCTCAGCTGTGGAGGTGGTTAGCAGCACCAAATTCCTCGGGGTGCACATCACGGACAACCTCACCTGGTCTGTAAACACCACATCTGGTGAGGAGGGCTCAGAAGCGCTTGTACTTCCTGCGGAGGATGAGGAGAGCCCAACTGCCCCCGCCCATCCTCACAACCCTCTACACAAGTACCATAGAGAGCACTCTGACCATAGATATCCATAATAAAGGCTAGATGTCTTACGGCGGAGTCTCAAACGTCATCACCGGCGGCCATCTTGCCTCAGACAAGCTTTCTGGCATGCTCTGTGGTACCTAATGTAAGGTGAGTGATCAGCACGAACACAAATACTCTTATCTCATTGAATTCTTGACGGATTTACAAACAGTTTGGTTTCTTACAAACGTTATGAACGTGGGTATAATTCTTGATGCTTGAACATGTCGAAATTGCAGATTTCCTTGTCGAAAAATGACTTAATCATGCAGCATAGTTGTGCATCACGGCTACTTGCGCAAGTTATCAAGGCTGAGACCACTGGTCAATTATATAGGTTTTACTGACACCAATAACGATTGTATGACAATTAATCTTTGGTGTAAATTTGAGGGAAATCAATCTCACAATGGTCCAAAAAGATATATGTTCCCTTAATTTCCCCATGGTTATTATAAATTATTTTAATATACCAACTCTTATTTCAGGATTTGTTGTGTGACAGGCTCTGAAAAAGCTGTCCTGTGATGTCTGCCGTGCCAGCTTGGTAACAGATGCTGCATCTGCCATCAAGGACCAGAGCTACCACCTGCTGAAGTTAAAAAACAATGCAGGTCTGGTGATTCCATCAGAAGGCACAGTGATGGTAGTCAGGGCAGCAGAGTGGGTCATTCGTCAGACCTCATGTACCAGACGATCACAGCCCATCAAAGTGCTAGAGGTCGTGTACATTGTAAGGAAGAGGATAGGGTCAGAGGATGTGTTTGTGCTCAGAGAGCACATCGGAGAAACACAGTATGGCATAGACAGCCACCACCATATGCTGTTAACGTTGGTTGTGTCCTTGTTTTTTAAGTTAAGGCTGCACCAAATTGCCAAAATAACTAACCTTAGCTTACAGAGCAACAACATGCAACAGAAGCTCAATAAAACCGTCCTTTTCAAAGGGCATTAGCCAAGCTATGTTTTTTGTGTCATTTTTTAAATCTCTGTCTTCCATGTGTATACCATCACAGTAGTGTAGGTGGGGATTTCAACATGCTACATCTATATATACTTGTGAAGGGGACTATTGTACCAATTTTAATAACAAATAAATTTCACTTTTATAACGGATTAGAAATAGGAACCTTTGTGTAATTACTCCTGATATATAATCCGAATAGTCTACATGAAACTTCAAAGTGTTACCTTTAATTTGAAACCTGGATTATGCTTCTACACCAAGAGGTTGCCACACAATAAGCCTTTTTTGTCAGTATTTCATATTTTATTATAACAGTAATATTCATATTATAAAAGTATGTATGTAAATATAAATAAATTAGGACTGTGAAATAATTAATCACACCCAAATAAAAGTGTTTATATATATATAATGAATGTTCTTCATTTAGATTGACCTTTAAACCATTAATGCTATTACTCCTTTTCATATCTATCTATCTATCTATCTATCTATCTATCTATCTATCTATCTATCTATCTATCTATCTATCTATCTATCTATCTATCTATCTATCTATCTATCTATCTATCTATCTATCCATATTATATCATAGTGTTACTTTTGGAATAAGTCTGATCCATATCTGAACTATGGATCTTTGCAAATGTTCTTGCCATTACTTCTACTTTTTCCTCATTTGTTACTGCTGTTCATTCTTCATGTTTTAGAACTGGATATGTTCTCTCTGGTCTATTTCCCTTCATTTTCTTAATCATTCCCCATACCTTAGCTATAGGAGTTGTTCTGCCCATTGAATCACAAAAATCTCTCCATTTTGTCTTCTTTGCCTTCTAAATAACTTTCCTTGCTTCTGCTTGATCTTTTTTACATTCAATATTTTTTTAAAAAAATTATATGTTCTTTTCAAAACTCTAAAAGCTATCCTCCCTCTTCAAGTTTCTGCTCCGCTTAGAAAATCACGGGATGTGACGTCACATCCTGTGATGTGCCCATATATGGGCAAAATGGCCGCCCTGTTCACAGTTCTGGATGGTCAGAGCTCTGGATGGTGAAAGCTGTGACCAGATCATAAAATTCATTAAATCTGTAAAAATCAACGGTTTGGTCTAAAATTCTGAAAATATTCACGTAAGTCCAAGAGTGCTTTATCTAACTGTGTGATTTTTTAAACGCCCATTGAAAAAAGCGTTTCAGAGAAAAAAAATATTAACCTTTATAGTCTTGCACATGTGAATTTCAAAGTCTTTTAAATAGTTCAAAATCGCCTGGATTTTTACCAAACTGACGTACACATTAAGTCTGAATGTGCTTTACAAATAGTGGCCATTTTTATTGGGATTGAACAATATTTGTGGAAAATACATTGATTTCTCCATTTTACAAACTTTTAAAAAATCAGTGTGCAACTTTCAGAAACCTCAATACATGCAGTGAGAGAATTGTTACACCTTATTCAAGGAATACATCCTGAAAATCTGAGATCGTTACACCACAAAATGGATTTTTGGTAATTTTTTGAAGTTTTGAAGGTTTTTTTCACACTTTTGGAAATAGGCCCCGCCCACTTGTTTCAATCAGTACCGTATTTAATTCCTGAGTTAAGGGTTATGACTGGAAGGGGATGAAGAAGGTTTTGTAAAAATCCGATCAGCCATTCTTGCGTAGTAGATTTCTTGACATCACAGCGCCCCCTAGTGATGGACGATCCTCAAACGCGGGTCACATGTGCAAAATCTTATTTGGACTATGGGTTATGAAGGACATGTCAAAATCTGTTATGGTTTTAGAATAATCAGCAATTACATTTAGAGCTAGCTAGCTAACAATCACTTATTTTAGCGTTACTTTTCGAAAAAGTCAAAATTCAAAAATCCGCCGTGTTAACTTTTTTTATTTGTCCATTACACGGTTATATATGGAGTTTTGCGCGGATTGCACAAAAAATGTAGGAGGAGTTTAACAAGAAAGGTTTAACCTTTGTAGCCATGTAGCGCGAAAACTAGCTGGGAAACGAAGGGTGTGCCAATTCCCTTTATTTTGCAGAATCATCCAATAAACAAAGTGATGTGAAGTTTTTGAATGTGGGACCAGTAGTTTGGTGGTTATAGGCCGAAACGCATTGTCCTTTGTTATAGCGCCCCCTAGTTGTTGAGGGGTCTGAATTTCTGGGTTTGAGTAGAGGCGCACATTCTGTACTTAGATACCTGATTCAATAGGTTCGTTATAAATCCGCTTGGGCTGCACAACGCGTTTTAATTCCGAAATAATAATAATAATAATAATAAATAATTTAAAAACACACGAAAAACAATAGGGTTCTCTGCTCACAGAGCAGACGAACGGCATAGCCGTTCGCCTGCGCTGCGGGCTTGGAACCCTAATAATAATAATAACTAGAACTGCAAGCAGTTATTAACGGGTTCCAAGCCCACCCACGCACCGCCCCCTTGAGCATGTTCCTGGACTTCAGTTCAGCGTTCAACACCATCAAAACTGGAACATCTGGGCTTCAGCACACCTGTTCGCAACTGCCTACTAGACTTCATCACCAACAGACCTCAGTTGGTCCGGGTTGGACAGAAAACCTCTGATGTCATCACCCTCAGCACGGGCTTTCCTCAGGGCTGCGTCCTGAGCCCCCTGCTGTTCACCCTGATGACACACGACTGTGTCCCCAGGTTCACCACCAATCACATTGTGAAGTTTGCAGACGACACGACGGTGGTGGGCCTGATTAGAGACGACAAGGACCAGGACCAGGACCAGGACTGATCCTGAACGTGGAGAAAACGAAGGAGATCATCATGGACTTCAGGAAGAAATGGCCTCGCCATGCTCCACTTCTCATTAACAGCTCAGCTGTGGAGGTGGTCAGCAGCAATAAATTCCTCGGGGTGCACATGACGCACAACCTCTCCTGGTCTGTGAACACCACGTCACTGGGGAGGAGGGCACAGAAGCGCTTGTACTTCCTGCGGAGGATGAGGAGAGCCCACCTGTCCTGGCCCATCCTCACGACCTTCTACAGAAGCACCATAAAGAGCATTGTGACCAGCTGTCTCTCTGTGTGGTGTGGAGGCTGAAGTGCCTCAGTAGACTGTTGATAAATTGACTATATATTTGTATTGTGGAGCTAAACCATCCTAATCCTAATGAATCCAATCAATTACTGCGACTGCAGTCATGTCTTGATAACATCAAAACCTGGATGACTTTAAATTTTCTGCATTTAAATTCTGACAAGACAGAAGTTATAATCTTTAAACCAGAGTCCTCAAAAAATAAACTTCTTCATCAATCACTTAATTGATGAAGAAGCTCTTGTCTTTGGCAGTCCGCCAAAGACAAGAGCAGACTGCAGCGTGTCATCCGGTCTGCAGAGAAGGTGATTGGCTGCAATTTTCCATCTCTCCAGGACCTGTAAGCCTCCAGGACTCTGAGGCGTGCAGGGAAGATTGTGGCCGATTTTGTGACACCCCAGTCACAAAATATTTCAGACACTTCCCTCTGGCAGGAGGCAGCGGTCCATCAGGACCAAAACCTCACGACACAAAAATATTTTTTTCCCATCCGCTACCAGCCTTATTAACACGGCCCAGAGGCCCCGTGACACTTGACTCTGCCTCTCTCTCCTGTTCAGGTCCTACAAGCTACACCAACGTAGCATCTCCAGACCTTCTGCATTACATTAACACACAGTCTACCGTGTATATAGCTTTCTGTGTATATATGTATATACACACTGAGACCGGCTCATTCATTTATGTCCATTGTAGTGGACATTTTGTCCACCTGTATTTCCCTTAAGTATCTGGAGATACCCTATCAAGCCCTATAGTGTTCTGTAGAGGACATCCTGGGCTTTCCAGTGATGTGTCACGTGATAGGTTTGCAAGCTAGGAACTTTACTTTTTTCCCCTCACAAGATGGTCGCCATAATAAAAACCACATTTTATGGAAAGAGGAAAGGTAAGTAAAATATTCTTTATCTATTGCTATTTTTACCATGATAATTATATATATTCTTGTTTATTAATGTGTCATCAACAATATTATTACATCTGAAAACACTTTAATTATTTATGTTTTGAAATAACAGTCATTTAATGAATGTCAACTGTAGTGGACACCGGGACCATTTTAATTTATTTAATGACTGCACATTGTTGTAGGAGACAGAGGCGAAGCAGAGAGGATTCAGTACCAGATAATAGAGGGAGATTCAGATTTGGAGCTGTCAGATGAGGAAAAGGATAAGAATGAGTATCAGCCTGTGATAGGGGAAGATAGTGACGAAGAAGGAGAGGAAGAAAATGCAGGAGAATCTGATGAGACAGAGTAAGAGCCAGAGAGGGAGCGGGAAAGTCGTCGTCCTCTGTGGGCCAGGACAAACTTGTATGTTTTACTTAGTTTCAAGCTAATGTTTTAAATTTTATTATCATGTTACTGTAGAGTTTGTAGTCTTTATAACAGATGTTAAATGTATGCACGTTGCCTAAAGAAATGCTCGTGAGATTGGTCAATATTATACCCATGACATTGAAATTATGGCATTAATCAAAATTGATGTGTAAAAAATGTAGTTTTTTTTATTAACTTGTTAACTTTATTTTTTCCCTCATCCCATCCCATTATAATAGATTCACACCTGTGCTACCTGAGCTTCCTGCCTATCACAATGATCCTAAAATCTGTGAATACTGGAGTCCAATCCAGTACTTTTCACAGTACATCGATGACAAAACCTTTGAAGATCTGGCAGCTTTTACAAATCAAAGACAGCTGCAAACTACAGGAGTGTCTGTAGTGCCATGTGCGGCGCCCGGGGAGCAATCAGGGGTTAAGGGTCTTGCTCAGGGACCCTGAATGTAGGTACTGGGGATCGAACCGGGTACTTGCATCCTTCAAATGCATTTTGTTTTTTAGCCCAAAACAAAATGTTTTGGGCTAAAAAAAAACAGAGTAGGCTACCAGTCATTAGCAAGAAGATGACAAGGGACAGGTTCTACAAGCTAAGAAGCTCACTTAAGATTGTGAATGACCTGGATGTGACTGAAGAGACAAAGAAGTCAGACATTCTTTGGAGAGTCAGACCATTGCTTGACCGTGTGAGGCAAGGTTGTCTCAGCTTTCCAAGGTGTGACAAAGTGTGCATTGATAAGCAAATCATCCCATTCACAGGCCATTGCCCAGTCAGACAGGATTATCACAGCTAAAATATCCAGAGGAAGATGAAATGCAGAACTGCTTAGTTCTATGTCTTATAGTTTATTGTTGAACTAAATACATGTATTTTTTCTGTTGCAAGTATCAAACAACAGAAAAAAGTTACAGAATTTTATTTGTTTTTATCAAATGTCAAAGTTCTTAGGTAAATATCACTTTCAAGACAATCTTTTTTCATTTTTTTTATTTTCTAAAGCCTGTTCTATTTCCCCATGCAAATCGTCCTGTTGTCCTCCACAGTGGACATGCTATAAAATTAAAATTAAAAATATATTTAAAAAAATTAAAATTGTAATGTGTTTTTTTAGGTCCAAATACATGGGAAATCACACAAAAAAAGAAATTGTAACACACTTTTTTTCTTTGGTTCTCAGGAGGATATATATATATATATATATATATACAGCGTTCACTGAGCGAGAGGCGGGTTACACCCTGGACAGGTCGGCAATCTGTCACAGGGCAACACAGAGACAGACAGGGCAAACAACCATTGTTGCACACACTCACACCTAAGGACAATTAAACTAACAGTCATGTTTTTGAACTGTGGGAGTAAGCCGGAGTACCCGGAGTGAACCCACGCATGCACAGGTAGAACATTCTATTCAACTGCATGCAGAAAGACCCAGAGGATTTGAAAGACCCAGGAGGATTTGAAAGACCCAGGAGGATTTGAACCCAGAAGGCAACAACACTACTCACTGCTTCACTGTGCAGCCTCTGTTTATGACAGTATCATGTAAATCTTAGGCACAAATAAAGTGTTACCTAAACAAAAGTAATTTGTATAGTAAGTATAATATCCACTGACTGTAAAATTACCTGTGAAACGTTTTCACACAGCCAAACTGCTTGTTGTTGCAACCAAATGCTATGGGGTTCTGTGTGAGAAGGGAGTAGCAAGATGGCCGCCAGTGACCTCTCCTAGTGACTGGCCGCCATCTTGCTACTCCCTACTCTCACACTTTTGCAAATATGCCCTTCCCACTTGTTTCAATCATTACCATATTTAATACTTTAGTTCAGGGGTATGCCTGGAAGGCAATAAAGAAGGTTTTGTAAAAATCCGATCAGCCATTCTTGCGTAGTAGATTTCTTGACATCACAGCGCCCCCTAGTGATGGACGATCCTCAAACGCGGGTCACATGTGCAAAATCTTATTTGGACTATGTGTTATGAAGGACATGTCAAAATCTGTTATGGTTTTAGAACAATCAGCAATTACATTTAGAGCTAGCTAGCTAACAATCACTTATTTTAGCGTTACTTTTCGAAAAAGTCAAAATTCAAAAATCCGCCGCGTTAATTTTTTTTATTTGTCCATTACACGGTTATATATGGAGTTTTGCGCGGATTGCACAAAAAATATAGGAGGAGTTTAACAAGAAAGGTTTAACCTTTGTAGCCATGTAGCGCGAAAACTAGCTGGGAAACGAAGGGTGTGCCAATTCCCTTTATTTTGCAGAATCATCCAATAAACAAAGTGATGTGAAGTTTTTGAGTGTGGGACCAGTAGTTTGGTGGTTATAGGCCGAAACGCATTGTCCTTTGTTATAGCGCCCTCTAGTTCTTGAGGGATCTGAATTTCTGGGTTTGAGTAGAGGCGCACATTCTGTACTTAGATACCTGATTCAATAGGTTCGTTATAAATCCGCTTGGGCTGCACAACGCGTTTTAATTCCGTAATAATAATAATAATAAACTAGAACTGCAAGCAGTTATTAACGGGTTCCAAGCCCACCCACGCACCGCCCCCTTGAGCATGTTCCTGGACTTCAGTTCAGCGTTCAACACCATCAAAACTGGAACATCTGGGCTTCAGCACACCTGTTCGCAACTGCCTACTAGACTTCATCACCAACAGACCTCAGTTGGTCTGGGTCGGACAGAAAACCACTGATGTCATCACCCTCAGCACGGGCTTTCCTCAGGGCTGCGTCCTGAGCCCCCTGCTGTTCACCCTGATGACACACGACTGTGTCCCCAGGTTCACCACCAATCACATCGTGAAGTTTGCAGACGACACGACGGTGGTGGGCCTGATTAGAGACAACAACGACCAGGACCAGGACTGATCCTGAACGTGGAGAAAACGAAGGAGATCATCATGGACTTCAGGAAGAAATGGCCTCGCCATGCTCCACTTCTCATTAACAGCTCAGCTGTGGAGGTGGCCAGCAGCAATAAATTCCTCGGGGTGCACATAACACACAACCTCAGCTGGTTTGTGAACACCATGTCACTGGAGAAGAGGGAACAGAAGCGCTTGCACTTACTGCGGAGGATGAGGAGAGCCCACCTGTCCCCGCCCATCCTCACGACCTTCTACAGCAGCACCATCTATCTGCTCCCCACTCCCTTCCAATTAAGCATGTCATAATATTTATTACTTTCTTGCATTTGTCTAAAAAAAGTAGATGCAATGCAGTTTTGCATTGCATTACATTGAAATGACTGTTGTCATTTCAGCTTTTAACTTTTTGCTCTCTCTTTTTTCTTCATAGTAGGTACACCTGATCTGACGTTCTGTTAACTGTGACATCATCCAGAGAAGACAGATCACCCGCTATTACTATCTAATGTAGAACAGATTACTGGATCAATGTGTGCTTCTGTGCATGTTTGTCTCTCTTGTTGTGTCTCTGCTCTGTATTCTTTAACCCCCAGTCGGTCGAGGCAGATGACCGTTCATACTGAGCCCGGTTCTGCTGGAGGTTTTTCCTTCCCGCTAATGGGTGGGGTTTTTTTTCGACTGTCGCTTCATGCTTGCTCAGTATGAGGGATTGCTGCAAAGCCATGGACAATGCAGACGTCTCTCCCTGTAGCTCTATGCTTCTCCAGGAGTGAATGCTGCTTGTCAGGACTTTGAAGCAATCAACTGGTTCCCTTATATAGGAAATTTTTGACCAATCTGTATAATATGATTGATTTTGACTTTGTAAAGTGCCTCGAGATGACATGTTTCATGAATTGGCGCTATATAAATACAATTGAATTGAATTGAATAGAGTCCATCTGTTAAACCTTTTCTGCGTCGCACAAAGACACGATGGTTGGAACCAAAGATCTCAACTTTGGACTCATCAGACCAAAGCACAGATTTCCACTGGTCTAATGTCCATTCCTTGTGTTCTTTAGCCCAAACAATTCTCTTCTACTTGTTGCCTGTCCTTAGCAGTGGTTTCCTAGCAGCTGTTTTACCATGAAGGCCTGATTCACACAGTCTCCTAACAGTTGTTCTAGAGATGTGTCTGCTGCTAGAACTCTGTGTGGCATTGACCTGGTCTCTAATCTGAGCTGCTGTCAACCTGCGATTTCTGAGGCTGGTGACTAGGATGAATTTATCCTCCACAGCAGAGGTGACTCTTGGTCTTCCTTTCCTGGGGCGGTCCTCGTGTGAGCCAGTTTCTTTGTAGCGCTTGATGGTTTTTGCGACTGCACTTGGGGACACTTTCAAAGTTTTCCCAATTTTTCGGACTGAATGACCTTCAGTTCTTAAAGTAATTATGGCCACTTGTTTTTCTTTACTTAGCTGCTTTTTTCTTGCCATAATACAAATTCTAACAGTTTATTCAGTAGGACTATAAGCTGTGTATCCACTTGACTTCTGCACAACACAACTGATGGTCCCAACCCCATATAAGAGGCAAGATATCCCACTTATTAAACCTGACAGGGGACACCTGTGAAGGGAAAACCATTTCAGGTGACTATATCTTGAAGCTCATTAAGAGAATGCCAAGAGTGTACGAAGCAGTAATCAAAGCAAAAGGTGGCTACTTTGAAGAACCTAGAATATAAGACATATTTTCAGTTGTTTCACACTTTTTTGTTAAGTATATAATTCCACATGTGTTAATTCATAGTTTTGATGCCTTTAGTGTGAATCTACAATTGTCATAGTTATGAAAATTAAGAAAACTCTTTGAAGGAGAAGGTGTGTCTAAACCACCTCCTCCATTACCATCTGGTACGCTGGTGCCACCGCCAAAGACAAGAGCAGACTGCAGCGTGTCATCCGGTCTGCAGAGAAGGTGATTGGCTGCAATTTTCCATCTCTCCAGGACCTGTAAGCCTCTAGGACTCTGAGGCGTGCAGGGAAGATTGTGGCCGATTTTGTGACACCCCAGTCACAAAATATTTCAGACACTTCCTTCTGGCAGGAGGCAGCGGTCCATCAGGACCAAAACCTCACGACACAAAAACAGTTTTTTCCCCATCCGCTACCAGCCTTATTAACACGGCCCAGAGGCCCCGTGACACTTGACTCTGCCTCTCTCCCCTGTTCAGGTCCTACAAGCTACACCAACGTAGCATCTCCAGACCTTCTGCGTTACATTAACGCACAGTCTACCGTGTATATAGCTTTCTGTGTATATATATATATATATATATATATATATATATATATATATATATATATATATATATATAGGTCGGCAATCTGTCACAGGGCAACACAGAGACAGACAGGACAAACAACCATTCTTGCACACACTCACACCTAAGGACAATTTAGAGAAGCCAATTAAACTAACAGTCATGTTTTTGAACTGTGGGAGGAAGCCAGCGTACCCGGAGTGAACCTACGCATGCACAGGTAGAACATTCAAACTTCATATAGAAAGACCCAGAGGATTTGAAAGACCCAGGAGGATTTGAAAGACCCGGGAGGATTTGAAAGACCCGGGAGGATTTGAAAGACCCAGGTGATTGAACCCAGAAGGCAACAACACTTCTCACTGCTTCACTGTGCAGCCTCTGTTTATGACAGTATCATGTAAATCTTAGGCACAAATAAAGTGTTACCAAAACAAAAGTAATTTGTATAGTAAGTATAACAACCACTGACTTTAAAGTTACCTGTGAAACGTTTTCACACAGCCAAACTGCTTGTTGTTGCAACCAAATGCTATGGGGTTCTGTGTGAGAACGGAGTAGCAAGATGGCGGCCAGTGACCTCCCCTAGTGACTGGCTGCCATCTTGCTACTCCCTACTCTCACACTTTTGCAAATAGGCCCTGCCCACTTGTTTCAATTGTGTTCATAAACAGACACAATAAAAAATGCAAAAAGCATCATGCTAACCTTTACAATTAGGCTTATTGGATTTTACTACTTAATAACTCTCTGTCACAGCCTCTAACCTGCTGGTGATACACTTGGGCCTGGTGTCTCCTGGCTGGCTTCTCCAGGTTGGTCACTGCTGCAGGGTTCTGTCTGGTCCTGGTCTGGCCCTGGTTTTTGCCTCTTTAAGAAGAACTGTGAGATATTCTCTTTTCTCTTCATTTGGGCTCTACACAAAATAAGGCAGCCTGGTATTTAGACTCCATGACTGTATGGCAAAGACAACACTATTTTAAATATTATTTAAACAATAGTTTTTAGTTTTCTGTAGCTAGCTAAAATAATACTAAATTAAAAATAGATTAATTAAATTAATTAATATAACTAGTTAGGTTATAATTCAAAGCTTTCATATGACATAGCCTATTTACATTTCAGTCATTATAAACTTAACAATGGTTTTTCACATATTCTTACCACACACATTTCAAGCAAGAGCTGGGAGATATATCCTGGCCAAATTAATAAAACATTACAGGGCAGCATGTGCACTGAATCATATGTTAAAAGAATCTGTCTAAAACACGATCTATCAGCACTAGCATGGCTAATATAATAAACGAGGCACTACGGACGGAGCGGTGCACAACCATTTTTTTTTCTTTTTAGAAATGTATGACAAGTGCCGCCTCTCATTAGGAAGGTAACACAGCGGTTACCGCTGAGCGGTAAAATGTTGTAAATACCTGCAAAACTCCTCAACGGTGTACTCTAAAGCCGCGGGTGTGTTTTGGATCAAGCAGGAACCACATGTCAGCTTAACCAATGAACAGCGTCAGTGCGCAGTGTAGGCTGCTACTGCATGGGCTGCCTTCAGGGACAGTCGGAAATTACAGTTTTCCTGGCAAATCTTTGCCGATCTCATAAGTATTATATGTTAAAATTACCATTTCCAGTGGGGTGGCAGTAGGGGGTGGCAAGGGCTCTGTTGGGGGTGGCAAATGCCACCCCTGCCACCCCTCTGGCTCCGCAACTAGCTACATTCAATGTAAAGCTTATGTATATAAGTGTGTGTGTGTGTGTAAAAAATCCATATATAATCAAATACTGCCATCTACTGGAAATTTTAAATCCCTACATGGGCACATTTCGGAAATGTTATTCTCTTTAAATTCATAAATAAATTATTTAAAAATCAACAGTTTGCTCTAAAATTCTTCCAATATTATATATATATTCAATTTATTTATTTATATAGCGCCAAATCATGAAACATGTCATCTCAAGGCACTTTACAAAATCAAGTTCAATCATATTATACAGATTGGGTCAGATTATACAGATTGGATAAAATGTCCTATATAAGGAAACCAGTTGATTGCATCAAAGTCCCGACAAGCATATATATATATATATATATATATATATATATATATATATATATATTAAGCTATATACACAGACACCGATCTACAGACAACAGCAATTATCAACAAAAAGAAATCAACAAAAAACCTAATCACCCTCAGCACGGGCTTCCCCCCCCACTCCCCACAAATCATGTCTATCCAGTAATTTAGGACCATTTTGTTTGTTTTTGGTGTTTAATGTACTTTTCTCTACTTCCATCGCTGTACCCATTAGCACATATTGTGTTTATGCCGGAAAACTGTAACTGTAAAGCATGAGGATGATCTATCATAAAATCTTACTTATGGAAGGTAATTCCCCAGGATCTGGTTCCTAGTGTCCTTTTATTTGCGCACCCATAAGCGGAGTAAAAGTCGGGCTTCCTGGGACGTAGCTCTGGAAGTTTGCTTACTTTCAATACAAAATCGAAATTATTTATTAAGTTAGACAATAATTTAATTCAATCAATTGGTCCCATGTAGCCCCTAAAGGGGTGACGTTTTCAGTCAGTTGATTTATCTGGAAATCGGGTGAGAATTCACCGGATTCAGAGTGTCTGAAAACATAAAGTACATTTTTCTGTAATGACTTGTATTCTGTCTGACTGCAGCTTGGTCTGACCTAAGATGGCCGCTCTGTCGGCACGCCTCTCAACCGAGGACGCGGCGTCTACGTATTCATGTCTGTGTTCTCTATGGTCTGACCTAAGATGGCAGCTTGGTCTGACCTAAGATGGCTGCTTTGACGTCACTTCCTGTGATGTGCCCAAATATGGGCAAAATGGCCGCCCTGTTCAAAGCTCTGCAGTCAGAGCTCTGGATGATGAAAGCTGTGAACTGATCACAAACTTCATAAATTCGTTAATAATCAACGGTTGGCTCTAAAATTCTGAAAATATTCATGGATCTCAAAGAGTGCTTTATCTAACCACAGGAGTTTTTTTATGGTCATTAAAAAAATGGATTCAGAGAAATAAAATATTAAACTTTATAGTCTTGTACCATTTATTTTCAAAGTCTTGTAAATTGGTCAAACTCGCCAGGATTTTTACCAAACTGAAATCCATGTTTATTCTGCATGTGCTTTACAAATAGAGGCCATATTTTGGGGGGTTGAACAATATTTGTGGAAAATACATTGATTTCTCCATTTTACAAACTTTTAAAAATTCAGAGTGTAGCACTTCAAAAAAAAACAATACATGCAGTGAGAGAATTGTTACACCTTATTCACAGAATACATCCTGAAAATCTGGGATCAAAAAATTGATTTTAAAGCATTTTTTATTCTTTACTTTATTGTTTTTATTATTCTCCAGGTTTTTTAACACTTTTGGAAATAGGCCCCGCCCACTTGTTTTAATAATTACCATATTTAATACCTGAGTTCAGGGGTATGACTGGAAGGGGATGAAGAAGGTTTTGTAAAAATCCGATCAGCCATTCATGCGTAGTAGATTTCTTGACATCACAGCGCCCCCTAGTGATGGACGATCCTCAAACGCGGGTCACATGTGCAAAATCTTATTTGGACTATGGGTTATGAAGGACATGTCAAAATCTGTTATGGTTTTAGAAAAATCAGCAATTACATTTAGAGCTAGCTAGCTAACAATCACTTATTTTAGCGTTACTTTTCGAAAAAGTCAAAATTCAAAAATCCGGCGCGTTCACTTTTTTTATTTGTCCATTACGCGGTTATATGTGGAGTTTTGCGCGGATTGCATAAAAAATGTAGGAGGAGTTAAACAAGAAAGGTTTAACCTTTGTAGCCATGTAGCGCGAAAACTAGCTGGGAAACGAAGGGTGTGCCAATTCCCTTTATTTTGCAGAATCATCCAATAAACAAAGTGATGTGAAGTTTTTGAGTGTGGGACCAGTAGTTTGGTGGTTATAGGCCAAAACGCATTGTCCTTTGTTATAGCGCCCCCTAGTTGTTGAGGGGTCTGAATTTCTGGGTTTGAGTAGCGGTGCACATTCTGTACTTGGATACCTGATTCAATAGGTTCGTTACAAATCGGCATGGGCCGCCCAACGCGTTTTAGCGGAGAATAATAATTACCCGTAATAATAATAATAATAACTAGAACTGCAAGCAGTTATTAACGGGTTCCAAGCCCACCCACGCACCGCCCCCTTGAGCATGTTCCTGGACTTCAGTTCAGCGTTCAACACCATCAAAACTGGAACATCTGGGCTTCAGCACACCTGTTCGCAACTGCCTACTAGACTTCATCACCAACAGACCTCAGTTGGTCTGGGTCGGACAGAAAACCTCTGATGTCATCACCCTCAGCACGGGCTTTCCTCAGGGCTGCGTCCTGAGCCCCCTGCTGTTCACCCTGATGACACACGACTGTGTCCCCAGGTTCACCACCAATCACATCGTGAAGTTTGCAGACGACACGACGGTGGTGGGCCTGATTAGAGACAACAACGACCAGGACTGATCCTGAACGTGGAGAAAACGAAGGAGATCATCATGGACTTCAGGAAGAAATGGCCTCGCCATGCTCCACTTCTCATTAACAGCTCAGCTGTGGAGGTGGCCAGCAGCAATAAATTCCTCGGGGTGCACATAACACACAACAAGACCATTCGCAGAGTTAGAGCAGCATATTTTTCATCATTAATTGAGGAGAATAAGAATAATCCTAGATTTCTCTTCAATACAGTTGCCAAACTTACCCAGAGCCACAGCTCTGTTGATCCAGCCATCCCCTTAGCTCTTAGCAGTAATGATTTTATGGGATTCTTCATAAATAAAATTGATTCCATTAAAAATAAAATAATTGGCATCCTCCCAAACATGATTACCTCGTCCTCAGTAAGTGAGGCAGCATTGGAGGAATCCTTAGAACCTGCGCAGTGTCTGAACTGTTTAAAAGCAGTAGAGCTTTCTGAGCTATCTAAAATTTTAGCTTCATCTAAACCTTCTACCTGTATGTTAGACCCAATCCCAACCAAGTTGTTTAAGGAGGTATTCCCTCTGATCAGTGGTCCTATTTTAGACATGATTAATCTATCCTTAGTAAATGGATATGTACCACAGGCTTTTAAAGTAGCTGTTATTAAACCTTTACTTAAGAAACCTTCTCTTGATCAAGATGAGCTAGTAAACTACAGACCTATATCTAATCTTCTTTTCTTATCTAAAATTCTTGAGAAAGTAGTTGCTAATCAACTTTGTGAACATTTACAAAGTAATGACCTACTTGAGGAGTTTCAGTCAGGCTTTAGAGCTCATCATAGCACTGAAACAGCTCTGGTGAAGGTCACCAATGATATTCTCATGGCCTCAGACAATGGACTTGTGTCTATACTTGTCCTGTTAGATCTCAGTGCTGCATTTGACACAGTTGATCACAATATTCTCCTACAAAGACTTGAGCATACTGTAGGGATTAAGGGAAAAGCATTAGGCTGGTTTAAATCTTATCTGTCGGACAGATTCCAGTTTGTTCATGTTAATAATAAATCTTCTTCAAACTCTAGGGTCACCTGTGGAGTACCACAGGGTTCAGTCCTTGGACCAATTCTATTTACTATATATATGCTTCCGGTTGGCAAAATTATCAGACAGCATGGGATTAATTTCCACTGTTATGCTGATGACACTCAGCTATATTTATCCATAAATCCTGATGAATCCAATCAGTTACTTCGACTGCAGTCATGGTTGATGACATCAAAAGCTGGATGACTTTAAATTTCCTGCATTTAAATTCTGACAAGACAGAAGTTGTAATCTTTGGGCCAGAGTCCTCAAAAAATAAACTTCTTAATCAATCACTTAATCTGGATGGCATTAACTTGGCCTCTGGTAATAAAGTTAAAAACCTTGGTGTTGTTTTCGACCAAGACATGTCATTTAAATCCCATATTAAACAGGTTTCCAGAGTTTCCTTTTTTCACCTCCGGAATATCGCCAAAATTAGAAACATTCTGTCCAGGGGTGATGCTGAAAAACTAGTCCATGCATTTGTTACTTCAAGGCTGGACTATTGTAATTCTTTACTATCAGGAAGTCCACAAAATGCAGTTCGAAGTCTTCAGCTGATCCAAAATGCTGCGGCAAGAGTTCTGATGAAAATCAACAAGAGGGATCATATTTCTCCAATTTTAGCTTCCCTTCATTGGCTTCCTGTTAAATCAAGAATAGAATTTAAAATTCTTCTTCTAACGTCTAAAGCCCTTAATAACCAAGCTCCATCATATATCAGAGCTCTGATTACCCCGTATGTTCCTAACAGAGCACTTCACTCTCAGACTGCAGGTCTGCTGGTGGTTCCTAGAGTCTCTAAAAGTAGAATGGGAGGCAGATCCTTTAGCTATCAGGCTCCTCTCCTGTGGAACCAACTCCCAGTTTTGGTCCGTGAGGCAGACACCCTATCTATTTTTAAGACTAATCTTAAAACTTTCCTTTTTGACAAAGCTTATAGTTAGAGTGGCTCATGTTACCCTGAGCTATCTCTATAGTTGTGCTGTGATAGGCCTAGGCTGCTGGAGGACATCAGGGTCTAATTTTCTCACTCTACTGATTTCTACTGTTCTTCATTCTACGGTTCTCCAGTTTTGCATTGTATTACATTGAAATGACTGTCGTCATTTCAGCTTTTAACTTTTTGCTCTCTCTCTTTTTCTTCATAGTAGGTACACCTGGTCTGGCGTTCTGTTAACTTTGACATCATCCAGAGAAGACGGCTCACCCGTTACTACCATCTAATGTAGAACAGATTACTAGATCAATGTGTGCTTCTGTGCTTTTTTGTCTCTCTTGTTGTGTCTCTGCTCTGTCTTCTGTAACCCCAGTCGGTCGAGGCAGATGACCGTTCATACTGAGCCCGGTTCTGCCGGAGGTTTTTTTTTCCCGTTAATGGGTGGTTTTTCTTCCCACTGTCGCTTCATGCTTGCTCAGTATGAGGGATTGCAGCAAAGCCATGTACAATGCAGACGACTCTCCCTGTGGCTCTACGGTTCCCCAGGAGTGAATGCTGCTTGTCGGGACTTTGATGCAATCAACTGGTTTCCTTATATAGGACATTTTGACCAATCTGTATAATCTGACCCAATCTGTATAATATGATTGAACTTGATTTTGTAAAGTGCCTTGAGATGACATGTTTCATGATTTGGCGCTATATAAATAAAATTGAATTGAATTGAATTGAACCTCAGCTGGTTTGTAAACACCATGTCACTGGAGAAGAGGGAACAGAAGCGCTTGCACTTACTGCGGAGGATGAGGAGAGCCCACCTGTCCCCGCCCATCCTCACGACCTTCTACAGCAGCACCATCTATCTGCTCCCCACTCCCTTCCAATTAAGCATGTCATAATATTTATTACTTTCTTGCATTTGTCTAAAAAAAGTAGATGCAATGCAGTTTTGCATTGCATTACATTGAAATGACTGTTGTCATTTCAGCTTTTAACTTTTTGCTCTCTCTTTTTTCTTCATAGTAGGTACACCTGATCTGACGTTCTGTTAACTGTGACATCATCCAGAGAAGACAGATCACCCGCTATTACTATCTAATATAGAACAGATTACTGGATCAATGTGTGCTTCTGTGCTTGTTTGTCTCTCTTGTTGTGTCTCTGCTCTGTATTCTTTAACCCCCAGTCGGTCGAGGCAGATGACCGTTCATACTGAGCCCGGTTCTGCTGGAGGTTTTTCCTTCCCGCTAATGGGTGGGGTTTTTTTTCGACTGTCGCTTCATGCTTGCTCAGTATGAGGGATTGCTGCAAAGCCATGGACAATGCAGACGTCTCTCCCTGTAGCTCTATGCTTCTCCAGGAGTGAATGCTGCTTGTCGGGACTTTGAAGCAATCAACTGGTTCCCTTATATAGGAAATTTTTGACCAATCTGTATAATATGATTGATTTGACTTTGTAAAGTGCCTCGAGATGACATGTTTCATGAATTGGCGCTATATAAATACAATTGAATTGAATTGAATAGAGTCCATCTGTTAAACCTTTTCTGCGTTGCACAAAGACACGATGGTTGGAACCAAAGATCTCAACTTTGGACTCATCAGACCAAAGCACAGATTTCCACTGGTCTAATGTCCATTCCTTGTGTTCTTTAGCCCAAACAATTCTCTTCTACTTGTTGCCTGTCCTTAGCAGTGGTTTCCTAGCAGCTGTTTTAACATGAAGGCCTGATTCACACAGTCTCCTAACAGTTGTTCTAGAGATGTGTCTGCTGCTAGAACTCTGTGTGGCATTGACCTGGTCTCTAATCTGAGCTGCTGTCAACCTGCGATTTCTGAGGCTGGTGACTAGGATGAATTTATCCTCCACAGCAATTCATAGTTTTGATGCCTTTAGTGTGAATCTACAATTGTCATAGTTATGAAAATTAAGAAAACTCTTTGAAGGAGAAGGTGTGTCTAAACCACCTCCTCCATTACCATCTGGTACGCTGGTGCCACCGCCAAAGACAAGAGCAGACTGCAGCGTGTCATCCGGTTTGATGAGAAGGTGACTGGCTGCAATTTTCCATCTCTCCAGGACCTGTAAGCCTACAGGACTCTGAGGCGTGCAGGGAAGATTGTGGCCGATTTTGTGACACCCCAGCCACAAAATATTTCAGACACTTCCTTCTGGCAGGAGGCAGCGGTCCATCAGGACCAAAACGTCACGACACAAAAACAGTTTTTTCCCATCCGCTACCAGCCTTATTAACACGGCCCAGAGGCCCCGTGACACTTGACTCTGCCTCTCTCCTCTGTTCAGGTCCTACAAGCTACACCAACGTAGCATCTCCAGACCTTCTGCGTTACATTAACGCACAGTCTACCGTGTATATAGCTTTCTGTGTGTGTGTGTGTATATATATATATATATATATATATATATATATATATATATATATATATACACAGCGTTCACTGAGCGAAAGGCGGGTTACACCCTGGACAGGTCGGCAATCTGTCACAGGGCAACACAGAGACAATCAGGACAAACAACCATTCTTGCACACACTCACACCTAAGGACAATTTAGAGAAGCCAATTAAACTAACAGTCATGTTTTTGAACTGTGGGAGGAAGCCGGCGTACCCGGAGTGAACCTACGCATGCACAGGTAGAACATTCAAACTCCATGCAGAAAGACCCAGAGGATTTGAAAGACCCGGGAGGATTTGAAAGACCCGGGAGGATTTGAAAGACCCGGGAGGATTTGAAAGACCCGGGAGGATTTGAAAGACCCAGGTGATTGAACCCAGAAGGCAACAACACTTCTCACTGCTTCACTGTGCAGCCTCTGTTTATGACAGTATCATGTAAATCTTAGGCACAAATAAAGTGTTACCTAAACAAAAGTAATTTGTATAGTAAGTATAACATCCACTGACTGTAAAGTTACCTGTGAAACGTTTTCACACAGCCAAACTGCTTGTTGTTGCAACCAAATGCTATGGGGTTCTGTGTGAGAACGGAGTAGCAAGATGGCGGCCAGTGACCTCACCTAGTGACTGGCCGCCATCTTGCTACTCCCTACTCTCACACTTTTGCAAATAGGCCCTGCCCACTTGTTTCAATTGTGTTCATAAACAGACACAATAAAAAATGCAAAAAGCATCATGCTAACCTTTAGAATTAGGCTTATTGGATTTTACTACTTAATAACTCTCTGTCACAGCCTCTAACCTGCTGGTGATACACTTGGGCCTGGTGTCTCCTGGCTGGCTTCTCCAGGTTGGTCACTGCTGCAGGGTTCAGTCTGGTCCTGGTCTGGCCTTGGTTTTTGCCTCTTTAAGAAGAACTGTGAGATATTCTCTTTTCTCTTCATTTGGGCTCTACACAAAATAAGGCAGCCTGGTATTTAGACTCCATGACTGTATGGCAAAGACAACACTATTTTAAATATTATTTAAACAATAGTTTTTAGTTTTCTGTAGCTAGCTAAAATAATACTAAATTAAAAATAGATTAATTAAATTAATTAATATAACTAGTTAGGTTATAATTCAAAGCTTTCATATGACATAGCCTATTTACATTTCAGTCATTATAAACTTAACAATGGTTTTTTACATATTCTTACCACACACATTTCAAGCAAGAGCTGGGAGATATATCCTGGCCAAATTAATAAAACATTACAGGGCAGCATGTGCACTGAAACATATGTTAAAAGAATCTGTCTAAAACACGATCTATCAGCACTAGCATGGCTAATATAATAAACGAGGCACTACGGACGGAGCGGTGCACAACCATTTTTCTTTTCTTTTTAGAAATGTATGACAAGTGCCGCCTCTCATTAGGAAGGTAACACAGCGGTTACCGCTGAGCGGTAAAATGTTGTAAATACCTGCAAAACTCCTCAACGGTGTACTCTAAAGCCGCGGGTGTGTTTTGGATCAAGCAGGAACCACATGTCAGCTTAACCAATGAACAGCGTCAGTGCAGCATGTAGGATGCTACTGCATGGGCTGCCTTCAGGGACAGTCGGAAATTACAGTTTTCCTGGCAAATCTTTGCCGATCTCATAAGTATTATATGTTAAAATTACCATTTCCAGTGGGGTGGCAGTAGGGGGTGGCAAGGGCTCTGTTGGGGGTGGCAAATGCCACCCCTGCCACCCCTCTGGCTCCGCAACTAGCTACATTCAATGTAAAGCTTATGTATATAAGTGTGTGTGTGTGTGTAAAAAATCCATATATAATCAAATACTGCCATCTACTGGAAATTTTAAATCCCTACATGGGCACATTTCGGAAATGTTATTCTCTTTAAATTCATAAATAAATTATTTAAAAATCAACAGTTTGCTCTAAAATTCTTCCAATATTATATATATATTCAATTTATTTATTTATATAGCGCCAAATCATGAAACATGTCATCTCAAGGCACTTTACAAAATCAAGTTCAATCATATTATACAGATTGGGTCAGATTATACAGATTGGATAAAATGTCCTATATAAGGAAACCAGTTGATTGCATCAAAGTCCCGACAAGCATATATATATATATATATATATATATATATATATATATATATATATATTTAAGCTATATACACAGACACCGATCTACAGACAACAGCAATTATCAACAAAAAGAAATCAACAAAAAACCTAATCACCCTCAGCACGGGCTTCCCCCCCCACTCCCCACAAATCATGTCTATCCAGTAATTTAGGACCATTTTGTTTGTTTTTGGTGTTTAATGTACTTTTCTCTACTTCCATCGCTGTACCCATTAGCACATATTGTGTTTATGCCGGAAAACTGTAACTGTAAAGCATGAGGATGATCTATCATAAAATCTTACTTATGGAAGGTAATTCCCCAGGATCTGGTTCCTAGTGTCCTTTTATTTGCGCACCCATAAGCGGAGTAAAAGTCGGGCTTCCTGGGACGTAGCTCTGGAAGTTTGCTTACTTTCAATACAAAATCGAAATTATTTATTAAGTTAGACAATAATTTAATTCAATCAATTGGTCCCATGTAGCCCCTAAAGGGGTGACGTTTTCAGTCAGTTGATTTATCTGGAAATCGGGTGAGAATTCACCGGATTCAGAGTGTCTGAAAACATAAAGTACATTTTTCTGTAATGACTTGTATTCTGTCTGACTGCAGCTTGGTCTGACCTAAGATGGCCGCTCTGTCGGCACGCCTCTCAACCGAGGACGCGGCGTCTACGTATTCATGTCTGTGTTCTCTATGGTCTGACCTAAGATGGCAGCTTGGTCTGACCTAAGATGGCTGCTTTGACGTCACTTCCTGTGATGTGCCCAAATATGGGC
The DNA here is from genome assembly GCA_037039145.1 of Fundulus diaphanus. NCBI lineage: Eukaryota > Metazoa > Chordata > Actinopteri > Cyprinodontiformes > Fundulidae > Fundulus > Fundulus diaphanus. Next base: position 53,066,998 of record CM073134.1, read on the forward strand.
AAAATGGCCGCCCTGTTCAAAGCTCTGCAGTCAGAGCTCTGGATGATGAAAGCTGTGAACTGATCACAAACTTCATAAATTCGTTAATAATCAACGGTTGGCTCTAAAATTCTGAAAATATTCATGGATCTCAAAGAGTGCTTTATCTAACCACAGGAGTTTTTTTTATGGTCATTAAAAAAATGGATTCAGAGAAATAAAATATTAAACTTTATAGTCTTGTACCATTTATTTTCAAAGTCTTGTAAATTGGTCAAACTCGCCTGGATTTTTACCAAACTGAAATCCATGTTTATTCTGCATGTGCTTTACAAATAGAGGCCATATTTTGGGGGGTTGAACAATATTTGTGGAAAATACATTGATTTCTCCATTTTACAAACTTTTAAAAATTCAGAGTGTAGCACTTCAAAAAAAAACAATACATGCAGTGAGAGAATTGTTACACCTTATTCACAGAATACATCCTGAAAATCTGGGATCAAAAAATTGATTTTAAAGCATTTTTTATTCTTTACTTTATTGTTTTTATTATTCTCCAGGTTTTTTAACACTTTTGGAAATAGGCCCCGCCCACTTGTTTTAATAATTACCATATTTAATACCTGAGTTCAGGGGTATGACTGGAAGGGGATGAAGAAGGTTTTGTAAAAATCCGATCAGCCATTCATGCGTAGTAGATTTCTTGACATCACAGCGCCCCCTAGTGATGGACGATCCTCAAACGCGGGTCACATGTGCAAAATCTTATTTGGACTATGGGTTATGAAGGACATGTCAAAATCTGTTATGGTTTTAGAAAAATCAGCAATTACATTTAGAGCTAGCTAGCTAACAATCACTTATTTTAGCGTTACTTTTCGAAAAAGTCAAAATTCAAAAATCCGGCGCGTTCACTTTTTTTATTTGTCCATTACGCGGTTATATGTGGAGTTTTGCGCGGATTGCATAAAAAATGTAGGAGGAGTTAAACAAGAAAGGTTTAACCTTTGTAGCCATGTAGCGCGAAAACTAGCTGGGAAACGAAGGGTGTGCCAATTCCCTTTATTTTGCAGAATCATCCAATAAACAAAGTGATGTGAAGTTTTTGAGTGTGGGACCAGTAGTTTGGTGGTTATAGGCCAAAACGCATTGTCCTTTGTTATAGCGCCCCCTAGTTGTTGAGGGGTCTGAATTTCTGGGTTTGAGTAGCGGTGCACATTCTGTACTTGGATACCTGATTCAATAGGTTCGTTACAAATCGGCATGGGCCGCCCAACGCGTTTTAGCGGAGAATAATAATTACCCGTAATAATAATAATAATAACTAGAACTGCAAGCAGTTATTAACGGGTTCCAAGCCCACCCACGCACCGCCCCCTTGAGCATGTTCCTGGACTTCAGTTCAGCGTTCAACACCATCAAAACTGGAACATCTGGGCTTCAGCACACCTGTTCGCAACTGCCTACTAGACTTCATCACCAACAGACCTCAGTTGGTCTGGGTCGGACAGAAAACCTCTGATGTCATCACCCTCAGCACGGGCTTTCCTCAGGGCTGCGTCCTGAGCCCCCTGCTGTTCACCCTGATGACACACGACTGTGTCCCCAGGTTCACCACCAATCACATCGTGAAGTTTGCAGACGACACGACGGTGGTGGGCCTGATTAGAGACAACAACGACCAGGACTGATCCTGAACGTGGAGAAAACGAAGGAGATCATCATGGACTTCAGGAAGAAATGGCCTCGCCATGCTCCACTTCTCATTAACAGCTCAGCTGTGGAGGTGGCCAGCAGCAATAAATTCCTCGGGGTGCACATAACACACAACAAGACCATTCGCAGAGTTAGAGCAGCATATTTTTCATCATTAATTGAGGAGAATAAGAATAATCCTAGATTTCTCTTCAATACAGTTGCCAAACTTACCCAGAGCCACAGCTCTGTTGATCCAGCCATCCCCTTAGCTCTTAGCAGTAATGATTTTATGGGATTCTTCATAAATAAAATTGATTCCATTAAAAATAAAATAATTGGCATCCTCCCAAACATGATTACCTCGTCCTCAGTAAGTGAGGCAGCATTGGAGGAATCCTTAGAACCTGCGCAGTGTCTGAACTGTTTAAAAGCAGTAGAGCTTTCTGAGCTATCTAAAATTTTAGCTTCATCTAAACCTTCTACCTGTATGTTAGACCCAATCCCAACCAAGTTGTTTAAGGAGGTATTCCCTCTGATCTGCTGGAGGTTTTTCCTTCCCGCTAATGGGTGGGGGTTTTTTTCGACTGTCGCTTCATGCTTGCTCAGTATGAGGGATTGCTGCAAAGCCATGGACAATGCAGACGTCTCTCCCTGTAGCTCTATGCTTCTCCAGGAGTGAATGCTGCTTGTCGGGACTTTGAAGCAATCAACTGGTTCCCTTATATAGGAAATTTTTGACCAATCTGTATAATATGATTGATTTGACTTTGTAAAGTGCCTCGAGATGACATGTTTCATGAATTGGCGCTATATAAATACAATTGAATTGAATTGAATAGAGTCCATCTGTTAAACCTTTTCTGCGTTGCACAAAGACACGATGGTTGGAACCAAAGATCTCAACTTTGGACTCATCAGACCAAAGCACAGATTTCCACTGGTCTAATGTCCATTCCTTGTGTTCTTTAGCCCAAACAATTCTCTTCTACTTGTTGCCTGTCCTTAGCAGTGGTTTCCTAGCAGCTGTTTTAACATGAAGGCCTGATTCACACAGTCTCCTAACAGTTGTTCTAGAGATGTGTCTGCTGCTAGAACTCTGTGTGGCATTGACCTGGTCTCTAATCTGAGCTGCTGTCAACCTGCGATTTCTGAGGCTGGTGACTAGGATGAATTTATCCTCCACAGCAATTCATAGTTTTGATGCCTTTAGTGTGAATCTACAATTGTCATAGTTATGAAAATTAAGAAAACTCTTTGAAGGAGAAGGTGTGTCTAAACCACCTCCTCCATTACCATCTGGTACGCTGGTGCCACCGCCAAAGACAAGAGCAGACTGCAGCGTGTCATCCGGTTTGATGAGAAGGTGACTGGCTGCAATTTTCCATCTCTCCAGGACCTGTAAGCCTCCAGGACTCTGAGGCGTGCAGGGAAGATTGTGGCCGATTTTGTGACACCCCAGCCACAAAATATTTCAGACACTTCCTTCTGGCAGGAGGCAGCGGTCCATCAGGACCAAAACGTCACGACACAAAAACAGTTTTTTCCCATCCGCTACCAGCCTTATTAACACGGCCCAGAGGCCCCGTGACACTTGACTCTGCCTCTCTCCTCTGTTCAGGTCCTACAAGCTACACCAACGTAGCATCTCCAGACCTTCTGCGTTACATTAACGCACAGTCTACCGTGTATATAGCTTTCTGTGTGTGTGTATATATATATATATATATATATATATATATATATATATATATATATATATATATATACACAGCGTTCACTGAGCGAAAGGCGGGTTACACCCTGGACAGGTCGGCAATCTGTCACAGGGCAACACAGAGACAATCAGGACAAACAACCATTCTTGCACACACTCACACCTAAGGACAATTTAGAGAAGCCAATTAAACTAACAGTCATGTTTTTGAACTGTGGGAGGAAGCCGGCGTACCCGGAGTGAACCTACGCATGCACAGGTAGAACATTCAAACTCCATGCAGAAAGACCCAGAGGATTTGAAAGACCCGGGAGGATTTGAAAGACCCGGGAGGATTTGAAAGACCCGGGAGGATTTGAAAGACCCGGGAGGATTTGAAAGACCCGGGAGGATTTGAAAGACCCAGGTGATTGAACCCAGAAGGCAACAACACTTCTCACTGCTTCACTGTGCAGCCTCTGTTTATGACAGTATCATGTAAATCTTAGGCACAAATAAAGTGTTACCTAAACAAAAGTAATTTGTATAGTAAGTATAACATCCACTGACTGTAAAGTTACCTGTGAAACGTTTTCACACAGCCAAACTGCTTGTTGTTGCAACCAAATGCTATGGGGTTCTGTGTGAGAACGGAGTAGCAAGATGGCGGCCAGTGACCTCACCTAGTGACTGGCCGCCATCTTGCTACTCCCTACTCTCACACTTTTGCAAATAGGCCCTGCCCACTTGTTTCAATTGTGTTCATAAACAGACACAATAAAAAATGCAAAAAGCATCATGCTAACCTTTAGAATTAGGCTTATTGGATTTTACTACTTAATAACTCTCTGTCACAGCCTCTAACCTGCTGGTGATACACTTGGGCCTGGTGTCTCCTGGCTGGCTTCTCCAGGTTGGTCACTGCTGCAGGGTTCAGTCTGGTCCTGGTCTGGCCCTGGTTTTTGCCTCTTTAAGAAGAACTGTGAGATATTCTCTTTTCTCTTCATTTGGGCTCTACACAAAATAAGGCAGCCTGGTATTTAGACTCCATGACTGTATGGCAAAGACAACACTATTTTAAATATTATTTAAACAATAGTTTTTAGTTTTCTGTAGCTAGCTAAAATAATACTAAATTAAAAATAGATTAATTAAATTAATTAATATAACTAGTTAGGTTATAATTCAAAGCTTTCATATGACATAGCCTATTTACATTTCAGTCATTATAAACTTAACAATGGTTTTTCACATATTCTTACCACACACATTTCAAGCAAGAGCTGGGAGATATATCCTGGCCAAATTAATAAAACATTACAGGGCAGCATGTGCACTGAAACATATGTTAAAAGAATCTGTCTAAAACACGATCTATCAGCACTAGCATGGCTAATATAATAAACGAGGCACTACGGACGGAGCGGTGCACAACCATTTTTCTTTTCTTTTTAGAAATGTATGACAAGTGCCGCCTCTCATTAGGAAGGTAACACAGCGGTTACCGCTGAGCGGTAAAATGTTGTAAATACCTGCAAAACTCCTCAACGGTGTACTCTAAAGCCGCGGGTGTGTTTTGGATCAAGCAGGAACCACATGTCAGCTTAACCAATGAACAGCGTCAGTGCAGCATGTAGGATGCTACTGCATGGGCTGCCTTCAGGGACAGTCGGAAATTACAGTTTTCCTGGCAAATCTTTGCCGATCTCATAAGTATTATATGTTAAAATTACCATTTCCAGTGGGGTGGCAGTAGGGGGTGGCAAGGGCTCTGTTGGGGGTGGCAAATGCCACCCCTGCCACCCCTCTGGCTCCGCAACTAGCTACATTCAATGTAAAGCTTATGTATATAAGTGTGTGTGTGTAAAAAATCCATATATAATCAAATACTGCCATCTACTGGAAATTTTAAATCCCTACATGGGCACATTTTGGAAATGTTATTCTCTTTAAATTCATAAATAAATTCTTTAAAAATCAACAGTTTGCTCTAAAATTCTTCCAATGTTATATATATATATATATATATATATATATATATATATATATATATTAAGCTATATACACAGACACCGATCTACAGACAACAGCAATTATCAACAAAAAGAAATCAACAAAAAACCTAATCACCCTCAGCACGGGCTTCCCCCCCCACTCCCCACAAATCATGTCTATCCAGTAATTTAGGACCATTTTGTTTGTTTTTGGTGTTTAATGTACTTTTCTCTACTTCCATCGCTGTACCCATTAGCACATATTGTGTTTATGCCGGAAAACTGTAACTGTAAAGCATGAGGATGATCTATCATAAAATCTTACTTATGGAAGGTAATTCCCCAGGATCTGGTTCCTAGTGTCCTTTTATTTGCGCACCCATAAGCGGAGTAAAAGTCGGGCTTCCTGGGACGTAGCTCTGGAAGTTTGCTTACTTTCAATACAAAATCGAAATTATTTATTAAGTTAGACAATAATTTAATTCAATCAATTGGTCCCATGTAGCCCCTAAAGGGGTGACGTTTTCAGTCAGTTGATTTATCTGGAAATCGGGTGAGAATTCACCGGATTCAGAGTGTCTGAAAACATAAAGTACATTTTCCTGTAATGACTTGTATTCTGTCTGACTGCAGCTTGGTCTGACCTAAGATGGCCGCTCTGTCGGCACGCCTCTCAACAGAGGACGCGGCGTCTACGTATTCATGTCTGTGTTCTCTATGGTCTGACCTAAGATGGCAGCTTGGTCTGACCTAAGATGGCTGCTTTGACGTCACTTCCTGTGATGTGCCCAAATATGGGCAAAATGGCCGCCCTGTTCAAAGCTCTGCAGTCAGAGCTCTGGATGATGAAAGCTGTGAACTGATCACAAACTTCATAAATTCGTTAATAATCAACGGTTTGCTCTAAAATTCTGAAAATATTCATGGATCTCAAAGAGTGCTTTATCTAACCACAGGATTTTTTTTATGGTCATTAAAAAAATGGATTCAGAGAAATAAAATATTAAACTTTATAGTCTTGTACCATTTATTTTCAAAGTCTTGTAAATTGGTCAAACTCGCCTGGATTTTTACCAAACTGAAATCAATGTTTATTCTGCATGTGCTTTACAAATAGAGGCCATATTTTGGGGGGTTGAACAATATTTGTGGAAAATACATTGATTTCTCCATTTTACAAACTTTTAAAAATTCTGAGTGTAGCACTTCAAAAAAAAACAACACATGCAGTGAGAGAATTGTTACACCTTATTCACAGAATACATCCTGAAAATCTGGGATCAAAAAATTGATTTTAAAGCATTTTTTATTCTTTACTTTATTGTTTTTATTATTCTCCAGGTTTTTTAACACTTTTGGAAATAGGCCCCGCCCACTTGTTTTAATAATTACCATATTTAATACCTGAGTTCAGGGGTATGACTGGAAGGGGATGAAGAAGGTTTTGTAAAAATCCGATCAGCCATTCTTGCGTAGTAGATTTCTTGACATCACAGCGCCCCCTAGTGATGGACGATCCTCAAACGCGGGTCACATGTGCAAAATCTTATTTGGACTATGGGTTATGAAGGACATGTCAAAATCTGTTATGGTTTTAGAATAATCAGCAATTACATTTAGAGCTAGCTAGCTAACAATCACTTATTTTAGCGTTACTTTTCGAAAAAGTGAAAATTCAAAAATCCGGCGCGTTCACTTTTTTTATTTGTCCATTACGCTGTTATATGTGGAGTTTTGCGCGGATTGCATAAAAAATGTAGGAGGAGTTAAACAAGAAAGGTTTAACCTTTGTAGCCATGTAGCGCGAAAACTAGCTGGGAAACGAAGGGTGTGCCAATTCCCTTTATTTTGCAGAATCATCCAATAAACAAAGTGATGTGAAGTTTTTGAGTGTGGGACCAGTAGTTTGGTGGTTATAGGCCAAAACGCATTCTCCTTTGTTATAGCGCCCCCTAGTTGTTGAGGGGTCTGAATTTCTGGGTTTGAGTAGCGGTGCACATTCTGTACTTGGATACCTGATTCAATAGGTTCGTTACAAATCCGCATGGGCCGCCCAACGCGTTTTAGCGGAGAATAATAATTACCCGTAATAATAATAATAATAATAAACTAGAACTGCAAGCAGTTATTAACGGGTTCCAAGCCCGTCTACGCTCCGCCCCCTTTGAGCATGTTCCTGGACTACAGCGTTCAACACCCTCATCCCACAGCATCTGGTTGAAAAACTGGAACATCTGGGCTTCAGCACACCCCTCATCACTTCCTCAACTCCTGACCACTGTCGGTCCGGGTCTGACAGACCACCTCTGAAGTCATCACCCTCAGCACGGGCTCCCCTCAGGGCTGTGTCCGCAGCCCCCTGCTGTTTACTCTGATGACACACGACTGCACCCCCAGGTTCACCCCCAATCACATCATGAAGTTCGCAGTTGACACAAACTCATCAACAGCTCAGCTGTGGAGGTGGTTAGCAGCACCAAATTCCTCGGGGTGCACATCACGGACAACCTCACCTGGTCTGTAAACACCACATCTGGTGAGGAGGGCTCAGAAGCGCTTGTACTTCCTGCGGAGGATGAGGAGAGCCCAACTGCCCCCGTCCATCCTCACAACCCTCTACACAAGTACCATAGAGAGCACTCTGACCATAGATATCCATAATTAAGGCTAGATGTCTTACGGCGGAGTCTCAAACGTCATCACTGGCAGCCATCTTGCTTCAGACAAGCTTTCTGGCATGCTCTGTGGTACCTAATGTAAGGTGAGTGATCAGCACGAACACAAATACTCTTATCTTATCTTGTCGAAAAATGACTTAATCATGCAGCATAGTTGTGCATCACGGCTACTTGCGCAAGTTATCAAGGCTGAGACCACTGGTCAATTATATAGGTTTTACTGACACCAATAACGATTGTATGACAATTAATCTTTGGTGTAAATTTGAGGGAAATCAATCTCACAATGGTCCAAAAAGATATATGTTCCCTTAATTTCCCCATGGTTATTATACATTATTTTAATATACCAACTCTTATTTCAGGATTTGTTGTGCGACAGGCTCTGAAAAAGCTGTCCTGTGATGTCTGCCGTGCCAGCTTGGTAACAGATGCTGCATCTGCCATCAAGGACCAGAGCTACCACCTGCTGAAGTTAAAAAACAATGGAGGTCTGGTGATTCCATCACAAGGCACAGTGATGGTAGTCAGGGCAGCAGAGTGGGTCATTCGTCAGACCTCATGTACCAGACGATCACAGCCCATCAAAGTGCTAGAGGTCGTGTACATTGTAAGGAAGAGGATAGAGTCAGAGGATGTGTTTGTGCTCAGAGAGCACATCGGAGAAACACAGTATGGCATAGACAGCCACCACCATATGCTGTTAACGTTGGTTGTGTCCTTGTTTTTTAAGTTAAGGCTGCACCAAATTGCCAAAATAACTAACCTTAGCTTACAGAGCAACAACATGCAACAGAAGCTCAATAAAACCGTCCTTTTCAAAGGGCATTAGCCAAGCTATGTTTTTTGGGTCATTTTTTAAATCTCTGTCTTCCATGTGTATACCATCACAGTAGTGTAGGTGGGGATTTCAACATGCTACATCTATATATACTTGTGAAGGGGACTATTGTACCAATTTTAATAGCAAATAAATTTCACTTTTATAATGGATTAGAAATAGGAACCTTTGTGTAATTACTCCTGATATATAATCCGAATAGTGTACATGAAACTTCAAAGTGTTACCTTTAATTTGAAACCTGGATTATGCTTCTACACCAAGAGGTTGCCACACAATAAGCCTTTTTTGTCAGTACTTCATATTTTATTATAACAGTAATATTCATATTATAAAAGTATGTATGTAAATATAAATAAATTAGGACTGTGAAATAATTAATCACACCCAAATAAAAGTGTTTATATATATATAATGAATGTTCTTCATTTAGATTTACCTTTAAACCATTAATGCTATTACTCCTTTTCATATCTATCTATCTATCTATCTATCTATCTATCTATCTATCTATCTATCTATCTATCTATCTATCTATCTATCTATCTATCTATCTATCTATCTATCTATCTATCTATCCATATTATATCATAGTGTTACTTTTGGAATAAGTCTGATCCATATCTGAACTATGGATCTTTGCAAATGTTCTTGCCATTACTTCTACTTTTTCCTCATTTGTTACTGCTGTTCCTTCTTCATGTTTTAGAACTGGATATGTTCTCTCTGGTCTATTTCCCTTCATTTTCTTAATCATTCCCCATACCTTAGCTATAGGAGTTGTTCTGCCCATTGAATCACAAAAATCTCTCCATTTTGTCTTCTTTGCCTTCTAAATAACTTTCCTTGCTTCTGCTTGATCTTTTTTACATTCAATATTTTTTTTTAAATTATGTGTTCTTTTCAAAACTCTAAAAGCTATCCTCCCTCTTCCAGTTTCTGCTCCGCTTAGAAAATCACGGGATGTGACGTCACATCCTGTGATGTGCCCATATATGGGCAAAATGGCCGCCCTGTTCACAGTTCTGGATGGTCAGAGCTCTGGATGGTGAAAGCTGTGACCAGATCATAAAATTCATTAAATCGGTAAAAATCAACGGTTTGCGCTAAAATTCTGAAAATATTCACATATGTCCAAGAGTGCTTTATCTAACTATGTGATTTTTTAAACGCCCATTGAAAAAAGCGTTTCAGAGAAAAAAAATATTAACCTTTATAGTCTTGCACATGTGAATTTCAAAGTCTTTTAAATAGTTCAAAATCGCCTGGATTGTTACCAAACTGAAGTACACATTAAGTCTGAATGTGCTTTACAAATAGTGGCCATTTTTATTGGGATTGAACAATATTTGTGGAAAATACATTGATTTCTCCATTTTACAAACTTTTAAAAAATCAGAGTGTGCAACTTTCAGAAACCTCAATACATGCAGTGAGAGAATTGTTACACCTTATTCAAGGAATACATCCTGAAAATCTGAGATCGTTACACCACAAAATGGATTTTTGGTAATTTTTTGAAATTTTGAAGGTTTTTTTCACACTTTTGGAAATAGGCCCCGCCCACTTGTTTCAATCAGTACCATATTTAATTCCTGAGTTAAGGGTTATGACTGGAAGGGGATGAAGAAGGTTTTGTAAAAATACGATCAGCCATTCTTGCGTAGTAGATTTCTTGACATCACAGCGCCCCCTAGTGATGGACGATCCTCAAACGCAGGTCACATGTGCAAAATCTTATTTGGACTACGTGTTATGAAGGACAGGTCAAAATCTGTTATGGTTTTAGAATAATCAGCAATTACATTTAGAGCTAGCTAGCTAACAATCACTTATTTTAGCGTTACTTTTCGAAAAAGTCAAAATTCAAAAATCTGCCGTGTTAACTTTTTTTATTTTTCCATGACACGCTTATATATGAAGTTTTGTGCAGATCGCACAAAAAATGTAGGAGGAGTTTAACAAGAAAGGTTTAACCTTTGTAGCCATGTAGCGCGAAAACTAGCTGGGAAACGAAGGGTGTGCCAATTCCATTTATTTTGCAGAATCATCCAATAAACAAAGTGATGTGAAGTTTTTGAGTGTGGGACTAGTAGTTTGGTGGTTACAGGCCGAAACGCATTGTCCTTTGTTATAGCGCCCCCTAGTTGTTGAGGGGTCTGAATTTCTGGGTTTGAGTAGGGGCGCACGTTCTGAACTTAGATACCTGATCCAATTGTTTCGTTACAAATCCGCGTGGGCTGCACAACGCGTTTTAATTCCGTAATAATAATAATAATAATAATAACTAGAACTGCAAGCAGTTATTAACGGGTTCCAAGCCCGTCTACGCTCCGCCCCCTTTGAGCATGTTCCTGGACTACAGCGTTCAACACCCTCATCCCACAGCATCTGGTTGAAAAACTGGAACATCTGGGCTTCAGCACACCCCTCATCACTTCCTCAACTCCTGACCACTGTCGGTCCGGGTCTGACAGACCACCTCTGAAGTCATCACCCTCAGCACGGGCTCCCCTCAGGGCTGTGTCCGCAGCCCCCTGCTGTTTACTCTGATGACACACGACTGCACCCCCAGGTTCACCCCCAATCACATCATGAAGTTCGCAGTTGACACAAACTCATCAACAGCTCAGCTGTGGAGGTGGTTAGCAGCACCAAATTCCTCGGGGTGCACATCACGGACAACCTCACCTGGTCTGTAAACACCACATCTGGTGAGGAGGGCACAGAAGCGCTTGTACTTCCTGCGGAGGATGAGGAGAGCCCAACAGCCCCCGCCCATCCTCACAACCCTCTACACAAGTACCATAGAGAGCATTCTGACCATAGATATCCATAATAAAGGCTAGATGTCTTACGGCGTAGTCTCAAACGTCATCACCGGCGGCCATCTTGCCTCAGACAAGCTTTCTGGCGTGCTCTGTGGTACCTAATGTAAGGTGAGTGATCAGCACGAACACAAATACTCTTATCTCATTGAATTCTTGACGGATTTACAAACAGTTTGGTTTCTTACAAACGTTATGAACGTGGCTATAATTCTTGATGCTTGAACATGTCGAAATTGCAGATTTTCTTGTCGAAAAATGACTTAATCATGCAGCATAGTTGTGCATCACGGCTACTTGCGCAAGTTATCAAGCCTGAGACCACTGGTCAATTATATAGGTTTTACTGACACCAATAACGATTGTATGACAATTAATCTTTGGTGTAAATTTGAGGGAAATCAATCTCACAATGGTCCAAAAAGATAAATGTTCCCTTAATTTCCCCATGGTTATTATAAATTATTTTAATATACCAACTCTTATTTCAGGATTTGTTGTGCGACGGGCTCTGAAAAAGCTGTCCTGTGATGTCTGCCGTGCCAGCTTGGTAACAGATGCTGCATCTGCCATCAAGGACCAGAGCTACCACCTGCTGAAGTTAAAAAACAATGGAGGTCTGGTGATTCCATCACAAGGCACAGTGATGGTAGTCAGGGCAGCAGAGTGGGTCATTCGTCAGACCTCATGTACCAGACGATCACAGGCCATCAAAGTGCTAGAGGTCGTGTACATTGTAAGGAAGTGGATAGGGTCAGAGGATGTGTTTGTGCTCAGAGAGCACATCGGAGAAACACAGTATGGCATAGACAGCCACCACCAAACGCTGTTAACGTTGGTTGTGTCCTTGTTTTTTAAGTTAAGGCTGCACCAAATTGCCAAAATAACTAACCTTAGCTTACAGAGCAACAACATGCAACAGAAGCTCAATAAAACCGTCCTTTTCAAAGGGCATTAGCCAAGCTATGTTTTTTGGGTCATTTTTTAAATCTCTGTCTTCCATGTGTATACCATCACAGTAGTGTAGGTGGGGATTTCAACATGCTACATCTATATATACTTGTGAAGGGGACTATTGTACCAATTTTAATAGCAAATAAATTTCACTTTTATAATGGATTAAAAATAGGAACCTTTGTGTAATTACTCCTGATATATAATCCGAATAGTCTACATGAAACTTCAAAGTGTTACCTTTAATTTGAAACCTGGATTATGCTTCTACACCAAGAGGTTTCCACACAATAAGCCTTTTTTGTCAGCATTTCATATTTTATTATAACAGTAATATTCATATTATAAAAGTATGTATGTAAATATAAATAAATTAGGACTGTGAAATAATTAATCACACCCAAATAAAAGTGTTTATATATATATATATATAATGAATGTTCTTCATTTAGATTGACCTTTAAACCAATAATGCTATTACTCCTTTTCATATCTATCTATCTATCTATCTATCTATCTATCTATCTATTTATCCATATTATATCATAGTGTTACTTTTGGAATAAGTCTGATTGATATCTGAACTATGGATCTTTGCAAATGTTCTTGCCATTACTTCTACTTTTTCCTCATTTGTTACTGCTGTTCCTTCATGTTTTAGAACTGGATATGTTCTCTCTGGTCTATTTCCCTTCATTTTCTTAATCATTCCCCATACCTTAGCTATAGGAGTTGTTCTGCCCATTGAATCACAAAAAACTCTCCATTTTGTCTTCTTTGCCTTCTAAATAACTTTCCTTGCTTCTGCTTGATCTTTTTTACATTCAGTATTTTTTTTTTAATTATGTGTTCTTTTCAAAACTCTAAAAGCTATCCTCCCTCTTCAAGTTTCTGCTCAGCTTAGAAAATCACGGAATGTGACGTCACATCCTGTGATGTGCCCATATATGGGCAAAATGGCCGCCCTGTTCACAGTTCTGGATGGTCAGAGCTCTGGATGGTGAGAGCTGTGACCAGATCATAAAATTCATTAAATCGTTAAAAATCAACGGTTTGCTCTGAAATTCTGAAAATATTCACGTATGTCCAAGAGTGCTTTATCTAACTATGTGATTTTTTAAACGCTCATTGAAAAAAGCGTTTCAGAGAAAAAAAATATTAACCTTTATAGTCTTGCACATGTGAATTTCAAAGTCTTTTAAATAGTTCAAAATCGCCTGGATTTTTACCAAACTCAAGTACACATTAAGTCTGAATGTGCTTTACAAATAGTGGCCATTTTTATTGGGATTGAACAATATTTGTGGAAAATACATTGATTTCTCCATTTTACAAACGTTTAAAAATTCAGAGTGTGCAACTTTCAGAAACCTCAATACATGCAGTGAGAGAATTGTTACACCTTATTCAAGGAATACATCCTGAAAATCTGAGATCGTTACACCACAAAATGGATTTTTGGTAATTTTTTGAAGTTTTGAAGGTTTTTTTCACACTTTTGGAAATAGGCCCCGCCCACTTGTTTCAATCAGTACCATATTTAATTCCTGAGTTAAGGGTTATGACTGGAAGGGGATGAAGAAGGTTTTGTAAAAATCCGATCAGCCATTCTTGCGTAGTAGATTTCTTGACATCACAGCGCCCCCTAGTGATGGACGATCCTCAAACGCGGGTCACATGTGCAAAATCTTATTGGGACTATGGGTTATGAAGGACATGTCAAAATCTGTTATGGTTTTAGAATAATCAGCAATTACATTTAGAGCTAGCTAGCTAACAATCACTTATTTTAGCGTTACTTTTCGAAAAAGTCAAAATTCAAAAATCTGCCGCGTTAATTTTTTTTATTTGTCCATTACACGGTTATATATGGAGTTTTGCACGGATTGCACAAAAAATGTAGGAGGAGTTTAACAAGAAAGGTTTAACCTTTGTAGCCATGTAGCGCGAAAACTAGCTGGGAAACGAAGGGTGTGCCAATTCCCTTTATTTTGCAGAATCATCCAATAAACAAAGTGATGTGAAGTTTTTGAGTGTGGGACCAGTAGTTTGGTGGTTATAGGCCGAAACGCATTGTCCTTTGTTATAGCGCCCCCTAGTTGTTGAGGGGTCTGAATTTCTGGGTTTGAGTAGAGGCGCACATTCTGTACTTAGATACCTGATTCAATAGGTTCGTTATAAATCCGCTTGGGCTGCACAACGCGTTTTAATTCCGTAATAATAATAATAATAATAAATAATTTAAAAACACACGAAAAACAATAGGGTTCTCTGCTCACAGAGCAGACGAACGGCATAGCCGTTCGCCTGCGCTGCGGGCTTGGAACCCTAATAATAATAAACTAGAACTGCAAGCAGTTATTAACGGGTTCCAAGCCCACCCACGCACCGCCCCCTTGAGCATGTTCCTGGACTTCAGTTCAGCGTTCAACACCATCAAAACTGGAACATCTGGGCTTCAGCACACCTGTTCGCAACTGCCTACTAGACTTCATCACCAACAGACCTCAGTTGGTCTGGGTCGGACAGAAAACCACTGATGTCATCACCCTCAGCACGGGCTTTCCTCAGGGCTGCGTCCTGAGCCCCCTGCTGTTCACCCTGATGACACACGACTGTGTCCCCAGGTTCACCACCAATCACATCGTGAAGTTTGCAGACGACACGACGGTGGTGGGCCTGATTAGAGACAACAACGACCAGGACCAGGACCAGGACTGATCCTGAACGTGGAGAAAACGAAGGAGATCATCATGGACTTCAGGAAGAAATGGCCTCGCCATGCTCCACTTCTCATTAACAGCTCAGCTGTGGAGGTGGCCAGCAGCAATAAATTCCTCGGGGTGCACATAACACACAACCTCAGCTGGTTTGTGAACACCATGTCACTGGAGAAGAGGGAACAGAAGCGCTTGCACTTACTGCGGAGGATGAGGAGAGCCCACCTGTCCCCGCCCATCCTCACGACCTTCTACAGCAGCACCATCTATCTGCTCCCCACTCCCTTCCAATTAAGCATGTCATAATATTTATTACTTTCTTGCATTTGTCTAAAAAAAGTAGATGCAATGCAGTTTTGCATTGCATTACATTGAAATGACTGTTGTCATTTCAGCTTTTAACTTTTTGCTCTCTCTTTTTTCTTCATAGTAGGTACACCTGATCTGACGTTCTGTTAACTGTGACATCATCCAGAGAAGACAGATCACCCGCTATTACTATCTAATGTAGAACAGATTACTGGATCAATGTGTGCTTCTGTGCATGTTTGTCTCTCTTGTTGTGTCTCTGCTCTGTATTCTTTAACCCCCAGTCGGTCGAGGCAGATGACCGTTCATACTGAGCCCGGTTCTGCTGGAGGTTTTTCCTTCCCGCTAATGGGTGGGTTTTTTTTTCGACTGTCGCTTCATGCTTGCTCAGTATGAGGGATTGCTGCAAAGCCATGGACAACGCAGACGTCTCTCCCTGTAGCTCTATGCTTCTCCAGGAGTGAATGCTGCTTGTCGGGACTTTGAAGCAATCAACTGGTTCCCTTATATAGGAAATTTTTGACCAATCTGTATAATATGATTGATTTTGACTTTGTAAAGTGCCTCGAGATGACATGTTTCATGAATTGGCGCTATATAAATACAATTGAATTGAATTGAATAGAGTCCATCTGTTAAACCTTTTCTTCGTCGCACAAAGACACGATGGTTGGAACCAAAGATCTCAACTTTGGACTCATCAGACCAAAGCACAGATTTCCACTGGTCTAATGTCCATTCCTTGTGTTCTTTAGCCCAAACAATTCTCTTCTACTTGTTGCCTGTCCTTAGCAGTGGTTTCCTAGCAGCTGTTTTACCATGAAGGCCTGATTCACACAGTCTCCTAACAGTTGTTCTAGAGATGTGTCTGCTGCTAGAACTCTGTGTGGCATTGACCTGGTCTCTAATCTGAGCTGCTGTCAACCTGCGATTTCTGAGGCTGGTGACTAGGATGAATTTATCCTCCACAGCAGAGGTGACTCTTGGTCTTCCTTTCCTGGGGCGGTCCTCGTGTGAGCCAGTTTCTTTGTAGCGCTTGATGGTTTTTGCGACTGCACTTGGGGACACTTTCAAAGTTTTCCCAATTTTTCGGACTGAATGACCTTCAGTTTTTAAAGTAATTATGGCCACTTGTTTTTCTTTACTTAGCTGCTTTTTTCTTGCCATAATACAAATTCTAACAGTTTATTCAGTAGGACTATAAGCTGTGTATCCACTTGACTTCTGCACAACACAACTGATGGTCCCAACCCCATATAAGAGGCAAGACATCCCACTTATTAAACCTGACAGGGGACACCTGTGAAGGGAAAACCATTTCAGGTGACTATCTCTTGAAGCTCATTAAGAGAATGCCAAGAGTGTACGAAGCAGTAATCAAAGCAAAAGGTGGCTACTTTGAAGAACCTAGAATATAAGACATATTTTCAGTTGTTTCACACTTTTTTGTTAAGTATATAATTCCACATGTGTTAATTCATAGTTTTGATGCCTTTAGTGTGAATCTACAATTGTCATAGTTATGAAAATTAAGAAAACTCTTTGAAGGAGAAGGTGTGTCTAAACCACCTCCTCCATTACCATCTGGTACGCTGGTGCCACCGCCAAAGACAAGAGCAGACTGCAGCGTGTCATCCGGTCTGCAGAGAAGGTGATTGGCTGCAATTTTCCATCTCTCCAGGACCTGTAAGCCTCTAGGACTCTGAGGCGTGCAGGGAAGATTGTGGCCGATTTTGTGACACCCCAGTCACAAAATATTTCAGACACTTCCTTCTGGCAGGAGGCAGCGGTCCATCAGGACCAAAACCTCACGACACAAAAACAGTTTTTTCCCATCCGCTACCAGCCTTATTAACACGGCCCAGAGGCCCCGTGACACTTGACTCTGCCTCTCTCCCCTGTTCAGGTCCTACAAGCTACACCAACGTAGCATCTCCAGACCTTCTGCGTTACATTAACGCACAGTCTACCGTGTATATAGCTTTCTGTGTATATATATATATATATATATATATATATATATATATATATATATATATATATACACACAGCGTTCACTGAGCGAGAGGCGGGTTACACCCTGGACAGGTCGGCAATCTGTCACAGGGCAACACAGAGACAGACAGGACAAACAACCATTCTTGCACACACTCACACCTAAGGACAATTTAGAGAAGCCAATTAAACTAACAGTCATGTTTTTGAACTGTGGGAGGAAGCCAGCGTACCCGGAGTGAACCTACGCATGCACAGGTAGAACATTCAAACTTCATGCAGAAAGACCCAGAGGATTTGAAAGACCCAGGAGGATTTGAAAGACCCGGGAGGATTTGAAAGACCCGGGAGGATTTGAAAGACCCAGGTGATTGAACCCAGAAGGCAACAACACTTCTCACTGCTTCACTGTGCAGCCTCTGTTTATGACAGTATCATGTAAATCTTAGGCACAAATAAAGTGTTACCAAAACAAAAGTAATTTGTATAGTAAGTATAACAACCACTGACTTTAAAGTTACCTGTGAAACGTTTTCACACAGCCAAACTGCTTGTTGTTGCAACCAAATGCTATGGGGTTCTGTGTGAGAACGGAGTAGCAAGATGGCGGCCAGTGACCTCCCCTAGTGACTGGCCGCCATCTTGCTACTCCCTACTCTCACACTTTTGCAAATAGGCCCTGCCCACTTGTTTCAATTGTGTTCATAAACAGACACAATAAAAAATGCAAAAAGCATCATGCTAACCTTTACAATTAGGCTTATTGGATTTTACTACTTAATAACTCTCTGTCACAGCCTCTAACCTGCTGGTGATACACTTGGGCCTGGTGTCTCCTGGCTGGCTTCTCCAGGTTGGTCACTGCTGCAGGGTTCTGTCTGGTCCTGGTCTGGCCCTGGTTTTTGCCTCTTTAAGAAGAACTGTGAGATATTCTCTTTTCTCTTCATTTGGGCTCTACACAAAATAAGGCAGCCTGGTATTTAGACTCCATGACTGTATGGCAAAGACAACACTATTTTAAATATTATTTAAACAATAGTTTTTAGTTTTCTGTAGCTAGCTAAAATAATACTAAATTAAAAATAGATTAATTAAATTAATTAATATAACTAGTTAGGTTATAATTCAAAGCTTTCATATGACATAGCCTATTTACATTTCAGTCATTATAAACTTAACAATGGTTTTTCACATATTCTTACCACACACATTTCAAGCAAGAGCTGGGAGATATATCCTGGCCAAATTAATAAAACATTACAGGGCAGCATGTGCACTGAAACATATGTTAAAAGAATCTGTCTAAAACACGATCTATCAGCACTAGCATGGCTAATATAATAAACGAGGCACTACGGACGGAGCGGTGCACAACCATTTTTTTTTTCTTTTTAGAAATGTATGACAAGTGCCGCCTCTCATTAGGAAGGTAACACAGCGGTTACCGCTGAGCGGTAAAATGTTGTAAATACCTGCAAAACTCCTCAACGGTGTACTCTAAAGCCGCGGGTGTGTTTTGGATCAAGCAGGAACCACATGTCAGCTTAACCAATGAACAGCGTCAGTGTGCAGCATGTAGGCTGCTACTGCATGGGCTGCCTTCAGGGACAGTCGGAAATTACAGTTTTCCTGGCAAATCTTTGCCGATCTCATAAGTATTATATGTTAAAATTACCATTTCCAGTGGGGTGGCAGTAGGGGGTGGCAAGGGCTCTGTTGGGGGTGGCAAATGCCACCCCTGCCACCCCTCTGGCTCCGCAACTAGCTACATTCAATGTAAAGCTTATGTATATAAGTGTGTGTGTGTGTAAAAAATCCATATATAATCAAATACTGCCATCTACTGGAAATTTTAAATCCCTACATGGGCACATTTCGGAAATGTTATTCTCTTTAAATTCATAAATAAATTCTTTAAAAATCAACAGTTTGCTCTAAAATTCTTCCAATATTATATATATATTCAATTTATTTATTTATATAGCGCCAAATCATGAAACATGTCATCTCAAGGCACTTTACAAAATCAAGTTCAATCATATTATACAGATTGGGTCAGATTATACAGATTGGATAAAATCTCCTATATAAGGAAACCAGTTGATTGCATCAAAGTCCCGACAAGCATATATATATATATATATATATATATATATATATATATATATATATATATATATATATATATATTTAAGCTATATACACAGACACCGATCTACAGACAACAGCAATTATCAACAAAAAGAAATCAACAAAAAACCTAATCACCCTCAGCACGGGCTTCCCCCCCCACTCCCCACAAATCATGTCTATCCAGTAATTTAGGACCATTTTGTTTGTTTTTGGTGTTTAATGTACTTTTCTCTACTTCCATCGCTGTACCCATTAGCACATATTGTGTTTATGCCGGAAAACTGTAACTGTAAAGCATGAGGATGATCTATCATAAAATCTTACTTATGGAAGGTAATTCCCCAGGATCTGGTTCCTAGTGTCCTTTTATTTGCGCACCCATAAGCGGAGTAAAAGTCGGGCTTCCTGGGACGTAGCTCTGGAAGTTTGCTTACTTTCAATACAAAATCGAAATTATTTATTAAGTTAGACAATAATTTAATTCAATCAATTGGTCCCATGTAGCCCCTAAAGGGGTGACGTTTTCAGTCAGTTGATTTATCTGGAAATCGGGTGAGAATTCACCGGATTCAGAGTGTCTGAAAACATAAAGTACATTTTCCTGTAATGACTTGTATTCTGTCTGACTGCAGCTTGGTCTGACCTAAGATGGCCGCTCAGTCGGCACGCCTCTCAACCGAGGACGCGGCGTCTACGTATTCATGTCTGTGTTCTCTATGGTCTGACGTAAGATGGCAGCTTGGTCTGACCTAAGATGGCTGCTTTGACGTCACTTCCTGTGATGTGCCCAAATATGGGCAAAATGGCCGCCCTGTTCAAAGCTCTGCAGTCAGAGCTCTGGATGATGAAAGCTGTGAACTGATCACAAACTTCATAAATTCGTTAATAATCAACGGTTGGCTCTAAAATTCTGAAAATATTCATGGATCTCAAAGAGTGCTTTATCTATCCACAGGATTTTTCTTATGGTCATTAAAAAAATGGATTCAGAGAAATAAAATATTAAACTTTATAGTCTTGTACCATTTATTTTCAAAGTCTTGTAAATTGGTCAAACTCGCCTGGATTTTTACCAAACTGAAATCCATGTTTATTCTGCATGTGCTTTACAAATAGAGGCCATATTTTGGGGGGTTGAACAATATTTGTGGAAAATACATTGATTTCTCCATTTTACAAACTTTTAAAAATTCAGAGTGTAGCACTTCAAAAAAAAACAATACATGCAGTGAGAGAATTGTTACACCTTATTCACAGAATACATCCTGAAAATCTGGGATCAAAAAATTGATTTTAAAGCATTTTTTATTCTTTACTTTATTGTTTTTATTATTCTCCAGGTTTTTTAACACTTTTGGAAATAGGCCCCGCCCACTTGTTTTAATAATTACCATATTTAATACCTGAGTTCAGGGGTATGACTGGAAGGGGATGAAGAAGGTTTTGTAAAAATCCGATCAGCCATTCTTGCGTAGTAGATTTCTTGACATCACAGCGCCCCCTAGTGATGGACGATCCTCAAACACGGGTCACATGTGCAAAATCTTATTTGGACTATGGGTTATGAAGGACATGTCAAAATCTGTTATGGTTTTAGAATAATCAGCAATTACATTTAGAGCTAGCTAGCTAACAATCACTTATTTTAGCGTTACTTTTCGAAAAAGTCAAAATTCAAAAATCCGGCGCGTTCACTTTTTTTATTTGTCCATTACGCTGTTATATGTGGAGTTTTGCGCGGATTGCATAAAAAATGTAGGAGGAGTTAAACAAGAAAGGTTTAACCTTTGTAGCCATGTAGCGCGAAAACTAGCTGGGAAACGAAGGGTGTGCCAATTCCCTTTATTTTGCAGAATCATCCAATAAACAAAGTGATGTGAAGTTTTTGAGTGTGGGACCAGTAGTTTGGTGGTTATAGGCCAAAACGCATTGTCCTTTGTTATAGCGCCCCCTAGTTGTTGAGGGGTCTGAATTTCTGGGTTTGAGTAGCGGTGCACATTCTGTACTTGGATACCTGATTCAATAGGTTCGTTACAAATCCGCATGGGCCGCCCAACGCGTTTTAGCGGAGAATAATAATTACCCGTAATAATAATAATAATAATAATAATAATAATAATAATAATAAATAATTTAAAAACACTAGAAAAACAATAGGGTTCTCTGCTCACAGAGCAGACGAACGGCATAGCCGTTCGCCTGCGCTGCGGGCTTGGAACCCTAATAATAATAAATAATTTAAAAACACACGAAAAACAATAGGGTTCTCTGCTCACAGAGCAGACGAACGGCATAGCCGTTCGCCTGCGCTGCGGGCTTGGAACCCTAATAATTTAAAAACACACGAAAAACAATAGGGTTCTCTGCTCACAGAGCAGACGAACGGCATAGCCGTTCGCCTGCGCTGCGGGCTTGGAACCCTAATAAATAATTTAAAAACACTAGAAAAACAATAGGGTTCTCTGCTCACAGAGCAGACGAACGGCATAGCCGTTCGCCTGCGCTGCGGGCTTGGAACCCTAACTAGAACTGCAAGCAGTTATTAACGGGTTCCAAGCCCGTCTACGCTCCGCCCCCTTTGAGCATGTTCCTGGACTACAGCGTTCAACACCCTCATCCCACAGCATCTGGTTGAAAAACTGGAACATCTGGGCTTCAGCACACCCCTCATCACTTCCTCACCTCCTGACCACTGTCGGTCCGGGTCTGACAGACCACCTCTGATGTCATCACCCTCAGCACGGGCTCCCCTCAGGGCTGTGTCCGCAGCCCCCTGCTGTTTACTCTGATGACACACGACTGCACCCCCAAGTTCACCCCCAATCACATCATGAAGTTCGCAGTTGACACAAACTCATCAACAGCTCAGCTGTGGAGGTGGTTAGCAGCACCAAATTCCTCGGGCTGCACATCACGGACAACCTCACCTGGTCTGTAAACACCTGCATAAATAAATTCTTTAAAAATCAACAGTTTGCTCTAAAATTCTTCCAATATTATATATATATTCAATTTATTTATTTATATAGCGCCAAATCATGAAACATGTCATCTCAAGGCACTTTACAAAATCAAGTTCAATCATATTATACAGATTGGGTCAATTCAATTCAATTCAATTCAATTTTATTTATATAGCGCCATCTCATGAAACATGTCATCTCAAGGCACTTTACAAAATCAAGTTCAATCATATTATACAGATTGGGTCAGATTATACAGATTGGTCAAAATGTCCTATATAAGGAAACCAGTTGATTGCATCAAAGTCCCGACAAGCAGCATTCACTCCTGGGGGTCCGTAGAGCCACAGGGAGAGTCGTCTGCATTGTACATGGCTTTGCTGCAATCCCTCATACTGAGCAAGCATGAAGCGACAGTGGGAAGAAAAAACACCCATTAACGGGAAAAAAAAACCTCCGGCAGAACCGGGCTCAGTATGAACGGTCATCTGCCTCGACCGACTGGGGTTACAGAAGACAGAGCAGAGACACAACAAGAGAGACAAAAAAGCACAGAAGCACACATTGATCCAGTAATCTGTTCTACATTAGATGGTAATAGTCGGTGATCTGTCCTCCCTGGATGATTTCACAGTCAACAGAACGTCAGACCAGGTGTACCTACTATGAAGAAAAAAGAGAGAGAACAAAAAGTTAAAAGCTGAAATGACAACAGTCATTTCAATGTAACGCAATGCAAATCTGGAGAACAGTAGACTGGAGAACAGTAAAAATCAGTAGAGTGAGAAAAGTATGCCCTGATGTCCTCCAGTAGCCTAAGCCTATAGCAGCAAAACTATAAAGGTAGCTCAGAGTAACATGAGCCACTCTAGTTATAAGCTTTGTCAAAAAGGAAGGTTTTAAGATTAGTCTTAAAAGTAGACAGGGTGTCTGCTTCACGGACCAAAACTGGGAGTTGGTTCCACAAGAGAGGAGCCTGATAGCTAAAGGATCTGCCTCCCATTCTACTTTTAGAGACTCTAGGAACCACCAGCAGACCTGCAGTCTGAGAGCGAAGTGCTCTGTTAGGAACATACGGAGTAATCAGAGCTCTGATATATGATGGAGCTTGATTATTAAGGGCTTTATACGTTAGAAGAAGAATTTTAAATTCTATTCTTGATTTAACAGGAAGCCAATGAAGGGAAGCTAAAATTGGAGAAATATGATCCCTCTTGTTGATTTTCATCAGAACTCTTGCTGCAGCATTTTGGATAAGCTGAAGATTTTGAATTGCATTTTGTGGACTTCCTGATAGTAAAGAATTACAATAGTCCAGCCTTGAAGTAACAAATGCATGGACTAGTTTTTCAGCATCACTCCTGGACAGAATGTTTCTAATTTTGGCGATATTCCGGAGGTGAAAAAAGGAAACTCTGGAAACCTGTTGGGATTTAAATGACATGTCTTGGTCAAAAATAACACCAAGGTTTTTTACTTTATTACCAGAGGCCAAGTTAATGTCATCCAGATTAAGTGATTGGTTAAGAAGTTTATTTTTTGAGGACTCTGGCCCAAAGATTACAACTTCGGTCTTGTCAGAATTTAGACGCAGGAAATTTAAAGTCATCCAGCTTTTGATGTCATCAAGACATGACTGCAGTCGAAGTAATTGATTGGACCAATCAGATTATACAGATTGGATAAAATGTCCTGAAACCAGTTGATTGCATCAAAGTCCCGACAAGCATATATATATATATATATATATATATATATATATATATATATATATATATATATATATATATATATATATATATATATATTTAAGCTATATACACAGACACCGATCTACAGACAACAGCAATTATCAACAAAAAGAAATCAACAAAAAACCTAATCACCCTCAGCACGGGCTTCCCCCCCCACTCCCCACAAATCATGTCTATCCAGTAATTTAGGACCATTTTGTTTGTTTTTGGTGTTTAATGTACTTTTCTCTACTTCCATCGCTGTACCCATTAGCACATATTGTGTTTATGCCGGAAAACTGTAACTGTAAAGCATGAGGATGATCTATCATAAAATCTTACTTATGGAAGGTAATTCCCCAGGATCTGGTTCCTAGTGTCCTTTTATTTGCGCACCCATAAGCGGAGTAAAAGTCGGGCTTCCTGGGACGTAGCTCTGGAAGTTTGCTTACTTTCAATACAAAATCGAAATTATTTATTAAGTTAGACAATAATTTAATTCAATCAATTGGTCCCATGTAGCCCCTAAAGGGGTGACGTTTTCAGTCAGTTGATTTATCTGGAAATCGGGTGAGAATTCACCGGATTCAGAGTGTCTGAAAACATAAAGTACATTTTCCTGTAATGACTTGTATTCTGTCTGACTGCAGCTTGGTCTGACCTAAGATGGCCGCTCTGTCGGCACGCCTCTCAACCGAGGACGCGGCGTCTACGTATTCATGTCTGTGTTCTCTATGGTCTGACCTAAGATGGCAGCTTGGTCTGACCTAAGATGGCTGCTTTGACGTCACTTCCTGTAATGTGCCCAAATATGGGCAAAATGGCCGCCCTGTTCAAAGCTCTGCAGTCAGAGCTCTGGATGATGAAAGCTGTGAACTGATCACAAACTTCATAAATTCGTTAATAATCAACGGTTGGCTCTAAAATTCTGAAAATATTCATGGATCTCAAAGAGTGCTTTATCTAACCACAGGATTTTTTTTATGGTCATTAAAAAAATGTATTCAGAGAAATAAAATATTAAACTTTATAGTCTTGTACCATTTATTTTCAAAGTCTTGTAAATTGGTCAAACTCGCCTGGATTTTTACCAAACTGAAATCCATGTTTATTCTGCATGTGCTTTACAAATAGAGGCCATATTTTGGGGGGTTGAACAATATTTGTGGAAAATACATTGATTTCTCCATTTTACAAACTTTTAAAAATTCAGAGTGTAGCACTTCAAAAAAAAACAATACATGCAGTGAGAGAATTGTTACACCTTATTCACAGAATACATCCTGAAAATCTGGGATCAAAAAATTGATTTTAAAGCATTTTTTATTCTTTACTTTATTGTTTTTATTATTCTCCAGGTTTTTTAACACTTTTGGAAATAGGCCCCGCCCACTTGTTTTAATAATTACCATATTTAATACCTGAGTTCAGGGGTATGACTGGAAGGGGATGAAGAAGGTTTTGTAAAAATCCGATCAGCCATTCTTGCGTAGTAGATTTCTTGACATCACAGCGCCCCCTAGTGATGGACGATCCTCAAACGCGGGTCACATGTGCAAAATCTTATTTGGACTATGGGTTATGAAGGACATGTCAAAATCTGTTATGGTTTTAGAATAATCAGCAATTACATTTAGAGCTAGCTAGCTAACAATCACTTATTTTAGCGTTACTTTTCGAAAAAGTCAAAATTCAAAAATCCGGCGCGTTCACTTTTTTTATTTGTCCATTACGCTGTTATATGTGGAGTTTTGCGCGGATTGCATAAAAAATGTAGGAGGAGTTAAACAAGAAAGGTTTAACCTTTGTAGCCATGTAGCGCGAAAACTAGCTGGGAAACGAAGGGTGTGCCAATTCCCTTTATTTTGCAGAATCATCCAATAAACAAAGTGATGTGAAGTTTTTGAGTGTGGGACCAGTAGTTTGGTGGTTATAGGCCAAAACGCATTGTCCTTTGTTATAGCGCCCCCTAGTTGTTGAGGGGTCTGAATTTCTGGGTTTGAGTAGCGGTGCACATTCTGTACTTGGATACCTGATTCAATAGGTTCGTTACAAATCCGCATGGGCCGCCCAACGCGTTTTAGCGGAGAATAATAATTACCCGTAATAATAATAATAATAATAAATAATTTAAAAACACACGAAAAACAATAGGGTTCTCTGCTCACAGAGCAGACGAACGGCATAGCCGTTCGCCTGCGCTGCGGGCTTGGAACCCTAATAATTTAAAAACAGATGAAAAACAATAGGGTTCTCTGCTCACAGAGCAGACGAACGGCATAGCCGTTCGCCTGCGCTGCGGGCTTGGAACCCTAATAACTAGAACTGCAAGCAGTTATTAACGGGTTCCAAGCCCACCCACGTCCCGCCCCCTTGAGCATGTTCCTGGACTTCAGTTCAGCGTTCAACACCATTATCTTACAGCATCTGGCGGAAAAACTGAAACATCTGGGCTTCAGCACACCCCTTCGCAACTGCCTGCTAGACTTCCTCACCTCCTGACCTCATTTGGTCCGGGTCAGACAGAACACCTCTGATGTCATCACCCTCAGCACGGGCTCCCCTCAAGGCTGTGTCTTGAACCCCCTGCTGTTCACCCTGATGACACACGACTGCGTCCCCAGATTCACCACCAATCGCATTGTGAAGTTTTCAGACGACACAACGGTGGTGGGCCTGATTAGAGACGACAACGACCAGGACCAGGACCAGGACCAGGACTGATCCTGAACGTGGAGAAAACGACGGAGATCATCGTGGACTTCAGGAAGAACCGGCCTCACCACGCTCCACTGCTCATCACCAGCTCATCTGTGGATTTGGTCAGGAGCACCAAATTCCTCGGGGTGCACATGACGCACAACCTCTCCTGGTCTGTGAACACCACGTCACTGGGGAGGAGGGCACAGAAGCGCTTGTACTTCCTGCGGAGGATGAGGAGAGCCCACCTGTCCTGGCCCATCCTCACGACCTTCTACAGAAGCACCATAAAGAGCATTGTGACCAGCTGTCTCTCTGTGTGGTGAGGAGGCTGAAGTGCCTCAGTAGACTGTTGATAAATTGACTATATATTTGTATTGTGGAGCTAAACCATTTACTTTCACACAAGTTAACAACAATTTTCAAGTATTCCCTGGTAGACATTTAGTAACAATGACCTAAGAGTTAAGGGATTTGGACTATTGTTGTTAAATCTTTATCAACAGTTGGAATTATACATTTATATAAATCTATTATTATAACATTGAATGGGTGATATAAATCAAGCAGTATAACAGTAAAAATAAAACTAATATGTACACAGGTCCTTCAGCTATAGTTAGTAAGCTTGTAGTAAATCGTGTTTTGAATATGGATTTAATGAACCCAGTGGATTTATAGAATATATCTTTATATATCTATACAGGGTTCAGTGCCTGGACTAATTCTCTTTACTATATATATGCTTCCAACTGGCAAAATTAACAAACAGATTGGGATTCGTTTCCACTGTTATGCTGATGAGACTAAGCTTTATTTATCCATAAATCCTAATGAATCCAATCAATTACTTCGACTGCAGTCATGTCTTGATAACATCAAAACCTGGATGACTTTAAATTTTCTGCATTTAAATTCTGACAAGACAGAAGTTATAATCTTTAAAAAAGAGTCCTCAAAAAATAAACTTCTTCATCAATCACTTAATCTGGATGGCATTAACTTGGCCTCTGGTAATAAAGTAAAAAATCTTGGTGTTATTTTTGACCAAGACATGTCATTTAAATCCCATATTAAACAGGTTTCCAGAGTTTCCTTTTTTCACCTCGGGAATATCGCCAGAATTACAAATATTCTGTGCAGGAGCGATGCTGAAAAACGAGTCCATGTATTTGTTACTTGAAGGCTGGACTATTGTAATTCTTTACTATCAGGAAGTCCACAAAATGCAATTCAAAGTCTTCAGCTGATCCAAAATGCTGCAGCAAAAGTTCTGATGAAAATAATCAAGAGGGATCATATTTCTCCTATTTTAACTTCCCTTCATTAGCTTCCTGTTAAATCAAGAATAGAATTTAAAATTCTTCTTCTAACATATAAAGCCCTTTATAATCAAGCTCCATCATATATCAGAGTTCTGATTACCTTGTATGTTCCTAACAGAGCGCTTTGCTCTCGACTTCAGGTCTACTGGTGGTTCCTAGAGTCTCTAAAAGTAGAATGGGAGGCAGATCCTTTAGCTATCAGGCTCCTCTCCTGTGGAACCAACTCCTAATTTTGGTCCGTGAGGCAGACACCCTGTCTACTTTTAAGACTAGACTTAAAACGTTCCCTTTTGACAAAGCTTATAATTAGAGTGGCTTATGTTACACTGAGCTACCCATATAGTTATGCTGCTTAGGCTACTGAAGGACATCAGGGCCTATATTTCTCACTCTACTGAGTTCTAGTGTTCTCCAGTCTACTGTTCTCCAGTTTTGCATGACTGTTGTCATTTCAGCTTTTAACTTTTTGTTCATCACCAACAGACCTCAGTTGGTCTGGGTCGGACAGAAAACCACTGATGTCATCACCCTCAGCACGGGCTTTCCTCAGGGCTGCGTCCTGAGCCCCCTGCTGTTCACCCTGATGACACACGACTGTGTCCCCAGGTTCACCACCAATCACATCGTGAAGTTTGCAGACGACACGACGGTGGTGGGCCTGATTAGAGACAACAACGACCAGGACCAGGACCAGGACTGATCCTGAACGTGGAGAAAACGAAGGAGATCATCATGGACTTCAGGAAGAAATGGCCTCGCCATGCTCCACTTCTCATTAACAGCTCAGCTGTGGAGGTGGCCAGCAGCAATAAATTCCTCGGGGTGCACATAACACACAACCTCAGCTGGTTTGTGAACACCATGTCACTGGAGAAGAGGGAACAGAAGCGCTTGCACTTACTGCGGAGGATGAGGAGAGCCCACCTGTCCCCGCCCATCCTCACGACCTTCTACAGCAGCACCATCTATCTGCTCCCCACTCCCTTCCAATTAAGCATGTCATAATATTTATTACTTTCTTGCATTTGTCTAAAAAAAGTAGATGCAATGCAGTTTTGCATTGCATTACATTGAAATGACTGTTGTCATTTCAGCTTTTAACTTTTTGCTCTCTCTTTTTTCTTCATAGTAGGTACACCTGATCTGACGTTCTGTTAACTGTGACATCATCCAGAGAAGACAGATCACCCGCTATTACTATCTAATGTAGAACAGATTACTGGATCAATGTGTGCTTCTGTGCATGTTTGTCTCTCTTGTTGTGTCTCTGCTCTGTATTCTTTAACCCCCAGTCGGTCGAGGCAGATGACCGTTCATACTGAGCCCGGTTCTGCTGGAGGTTTTTCCTTCCCGCTAATGGGTGGGTTTTTTTTTCGACTGTCGCTTCATGCTTGCTCAGTATGAGGGATTGCTGCAAAGCCATGGACAATGCAGACGTCTCTCCCTGTAGCTCTATGCTTCTCCAGGAGTAAATGCTGCTTGTCGGGACTTTGAAGCAATCAACTGGTTCCCTTATATAGGAAATTTTGGACCAATCTGTATATTATGATTGATTTTGACTTTGTAAAGTGCCTCGAGATGACATGTTTCATGAATTGGCGCTATATAAATACAATTGAATTGAATTGAATAGAGTCCATCTGTTAAACCTTTTCTGCGTCGCACAAAGACACGATGGTTGGAACCAAAGATCTCAACTTTGGACTCATCAGACCAAAGCACAGATTTCCACTGGTCTAATGTCCATTCCTTGTGTTCTTTAGCCCAAACAATTCTCTTCTACTTGTTGCCTGTCCTTAGCAGTGGTTTCCTAGCAGCTGTTTTACCATGAAGGCCTGATTCACACAGTCTCCTAACAGTTGTTCTAGAGATGTGTCTGCTGCTAGAACTCTGTGTGGCATTGACCTGGTCTCTAATCTGAGCTGCTGTCAACCTGCGATTTCTGAGGCTGGTGACTAGGATGAATTTATCCTCCACAGCAGAGGTGACTCTTGGTCTTCCTTTCCTGGGGCGGTCCTCGTGTGAGCCAGTTTCTTTGTAGCGCTTGATGGTTTTTGCGACTGCACTTGGGGACACTTTCAAAGTTTTCCCAATTTTTCGGACTGAATGACCTTCAGTTCTTAAAGTAATTATGGCCACTTGTTTTTCTTTACTTAGCTGCTTTTTTCTTGCCATAATACAAATTCTAACAGTTTATTCAGTAGGACTATAAGCTGTGTATCCACTTGACTTCTGCACAACACAACTGATGGTCCCAACCCCATATAAGAGGCAAGACATCCCACTTATTAAACCTGACAGGGGACACCTGTGAAGGGAAAACCATTTCAGGTGACTATCTCTTGAAGCTCATTAAGAGAATGCCAAGAGTGTACGAAGCAGTAATCAAAGCAAAAGGTGGCTACTTTGAAGAACCTAGAATATAAGACATATTTTCAGTTGTTTCACACTTTTTTGTTAAGTATATAATTCCACATGTGTTAATTCATAGTTTTGATGCCTTTAGTGTGAATCTACAATTGTCATAGTTATGAAAATTAAGAAAACTCTTTGAAGGAGAAGGTGTGTCTAAACCACCTCCTCCATTACCATCTGGTACGCTGGTGCCACCGCCAAAGACAAGAGCAGACTGCAGCGTGTCATCCGGTCTGCAGAGAACGTGACTGGCTGCAATTTTCCATCTCTCCAGGACCTGTAAGCCTCCAGGACTCTGAGGCGTGCAGGGAAGATTGTGGCCGATTTTGTGACACCCCAGTCACAAAATATTTCAGACACTTCCTTCTGGCAGGAGGCAGCGGTCCATCAGGACCAAAACCTCATGACACAAAAACAGTTTTTTCCCATCCGCTACCAGCCTTATTAACACGGCCCAGAGGCCCCGTGACACTTGACTCTGCCTCTCTCCCCTGTTCAGGTCCTACAAGCTACACCAACGTAGCATCTCCAGACCTTCTGCGTTACATTAACGCACAGTCTACCGTGTATATAGCTTTCTGTGTGTATATATATATATACACAGCGTTCACTGAGCGAGAGGCGGGTTACACCCTGGACAGGTCGGCAATCTGTCACAGGGCAACACAGAGACAGACAGGACAAACAACCATTCTTGCACACACTCACACCTAAGGACAATTTAGAGAAGCCAATTAAACTAACAGTCATGTTTTTGAACTGTGGGAGGAAGCCGGCGTACCCGGAGTGAACCTACGCATGCACAGGTAGAACATTCAAACTCCATGCAGAAAGACCCAGAGGATTTGAAAGACCCGGGAGGATTTGAAAGACCCGGGAGGATTTGAAAGACCCGGGAGGATTTGAAAGACCCAGGAGGATTTGAAAGACCCAGGTGATTGAACCCAGAAGGCAACAACACTTCTCACTGCTTCACTGTGCAGCCTCTGTTTATGACAGTATCATGTAAATCTTAGTCACAAATAAAGTGTTACCTAAATCAAAAGTAATTTGTATAGTAAGTATAACATCCACTGACTGTAAAGTTACCTGTGAAACGTTTTCACACAGCCAA
Source organism: Fundulus diaphanus (assembly GCA_037039145.1). Lineage (NCBI taxonomy): Eukaryota > Metazoa > Chordata > Actinopteri > Cyprinodontiformes > Fundulidae > Fundulus > Fundulus diaphanus. The sequence goes on from CM073134.1 coordinate 53,099,073, forward strand.
ACTGCTTGTTGTTGCAACCAAATGCTATGGGGTTCTGTGTGAGAACGGAGTAGCAAGATGGCGGCCAGTGACCTCCCCTAGTGACTGGCCGCCATCTTGCTACTCCCTACTCTCACACTTTTGCAAATAGGCCCTGCCCACTTGTTACTGTGAATGCAGTAGGCATTCACAGTTCTTGAGATCCTGTTTCTCTTTATTCTTTATTCTTCTTATGGGATATTCTTCCAAATGCGTTTTTACTGTTTAAAGTTTGATTCGCTTCTCCTCCTACAATTTTTCTCCGATTTCAACCATTCAACTTTTAAACTATTCAGCTTCTTCTGGAATCGATGGCTATATCTTTTTGTACTTTTAACTCTTCAACTTTTTAAAATATTCAGCTTTTTCTGCAAATTTTCAGCTTTTTTTCTCCCATAGGAAATGAATGTAATTCACTAAAATTCCGCTCATTTCAGCTGCTTTTTGACAGCTTACTGCTTCAGCCTACTTTCAGCTAGAAACGCCATTCAACTTTTAAAATGTAGTGATATCTTTCAGCTATTATGGTCTATTTCAGCTTTTTCATATCTTTTACCATTTTCATATAGTACCTCCTTAAAATAATTTTGGCTTTTCAAGAAATTCAGCAAATAACATGCGTTGCTATGGTCGTCAAGGAGGCAGTTATAGAGTGCGCACTCTAGAAATTCAACAAATTCTTCTTCTCCGAACAACTTCTTCTCAGTCGCTCAATTTTCAACCTATCCACATAAATTATACATCAAAACGTAGGAATTTTTGTCTGGATTCAGGAAATGTAACCCTCATTGCTGTAGCATTTATAGATTTTTCGCAAATCACCTCAGAGCGACACAAACCCGAAACCTCCCCCATTCATTTCCTATGGAGCGGTTTTGAAAAATGACGTCTGAAAATCCAAAACATCACACGTTTTCGCATCGTCACTACTCCGAAACCGTTTCATGTACAAGCATGAGACTTTCACACATGAATGTCCCGACCCTTCTGGCACTCATAAAAAAGGAATTGTTTGGATAACTGTTACGGTTTTACCGCAGGAACAATTTGTTCGGGAGTAGCGAATGTGCAAATTCCTGAAAACGCTTTTCAGCTGCATTTTCCCACATCATCCACTTTTTTACATCGTCGCTGTGCCTACACCGATTTTTGTACAAACATGAAAATGGGCACCATAGTCCTCAAAAGCCTGCTGATACTCATAGTGAAAGAATTATTTTGATATCTCTTATACTTTTTCAGCTACAGCGATTTGTTCGGGACCGTTTTTAGAGGATTTCTGAAAGTCCATAAAAATCACCTTTATATCATAATTTTTCACGCCTTTATTAAACTTTTTCCAGCAAAAACCGATAGCCTGTCTTCTTCCCCTATCCGTTACGAAATAAACGCAGAAAAAATTACGTCTCTACCATTTACGGATCAGGAGATATGGAGCGTTGTTCGGGGCAAAGTTCTCCATTATAATCCAATGGGACTTATTGTGAGCAAAGTCTCTGCACTTCGGTAGACTGGCCCGCTGCAGGTGTGAGTGAGTTTCCATGACGACGGAACTCTGAGGGCCAGAGGGAGAAGCTCCATTGGGATACAATGGCAACTTTCGACGCCCGCTGCAGCGGCTGTGATTAATGTAGGAATCTGAAATTCGCACAGTCACTTCCTCTTAACATTTTTAAATTTTCAAGTGACTTTCAGCCATGTGTCACTTTTCTGTCCCATTTTGGATTTCACATGCTTTCCTATTGGGCCTTTGCTTCCAACAGGATCTGGCATGATGCCCAGACACGACATAATTGGCCAATACAGCACCACCCACATGTGGGAAATGGCGCTACTGACCATTTTGGTCAAATGTTGAGTTCTGGGCCCAGATGTGGTGAGGCTGAGTTGCTAAAGGAGGCCAATCTGACTCATGACCTTTGGTGACCTTTGGTGACATTAAGTATTGGCACCCTTTTTGAGGCACTTCCCAGTACAGGATTTGGACCAAACTGACAGAGTACACTCACCTGGTGATACTGAACACAACCCTGTTAGCGGCTAACTGTTAGCATGTTGCTAACCGGAAGTAGCTCTAGGAAGGTCCTACACACTTCTGCTTTACAGAGTATTTACCTCCTTTATACAGAATGCTCCACTATAAATTTGGGCCACGTCACGTAAAGCATCTCCAAGCTAGGAGGTGTCAAACATCCAATGCTTTTCAATGGGGGCGAAACCCCTTATACTCCCTAGAAATGCAGGCCCACATATGGCTACAGTATATTCAAGTTTAAAATTCTACTTCTGCTTTGTTAAATGATTCAGTGTTTAGAATGAGTTAGGAAATGTTTGGTGTCTTACCCTCAGTTTTTTCTTCTTCTAATCATTCAGCTATTGTTCTTTCATGTTCAAATTCTTCAACTCTTTCAAATTCTTCAACTTTTTCAACTTCTTCAATGCTTTTCAGCTATTTTTTCTCTTCTTCAAAGATCTTCTGCATCTTTTGCTCAATCATTCAGCTATCTGCATTCACAGTGCATTTTCGCAGGAAATGCAAATTTTTCTAGTTACTGTGAATGCAGTAGGCATTCACAGTTCTTGAGATCCTGTTTCTCTTTATTACTGTGAATGCAGTAGGCATTCACAGTTCTTGAGATCCTGTTTCTCTTTATTCTTTATTCTTATTTTTATGGGATATTCTTCCAAATGCGTTTTTACTGTTTAAAGTTTGATTCGCTTCTCCTCCTACAATTTTTCTCCGATTTCAACCATTCAACTTTTAAACTATTCAGCTTCTTCTGGAATCGATGGCTATATCTTTTTGTACTTTTAACTCTTCAACTTTTTAAAATATTCAGCTTTTTCTGCAAATTTTCAGCTTTTTTTCTCCCATAGGAAATGAATGTAATTCACTAAAATTCCGCTCATTTCAGCTGCTTTTTGACAGCTTACTGCTTCAGCCTACTTTCAGCTAGAAACGCCATTCAACTTTTAAAATGTAGTGATATCTTTCAGCTATTATGGTCTATTTCAGCTTTTTCATATCTTTTACCATTTTCATATAGTACCTCCTTAAAATAATTTTGGCTTTTCAAGAAATTCAGCAAATAACATGCGTTGCTATGGTCGTCAAGGAGGCAGTTATAGAGTGCGCACTCTAGAAATTCAACAAATTCTTCTTCTCCGAACAACTTCTTCTCAGTCGCTCAATTTTCAACCTATCCACATAAATTATACATCAAAACGTAGGAATTTTTGTCTGGATTCAGGAAATGTAACCCTCATTGCTGTAGCATTTATAGATTTTTCGCAAATCACCTCAGAGCGACACAAACCCGAAACCTCCCCCATTCATTTCCTATGGAGCGGTTTTGAAAAATGACGTCTGAAAATCCAAAACATCACACGTTTTCGCATCGTCGCTACTCCGAAACCGTTTCATGTACAAGCATGAGACTTTCACACATGAATGTCCCGACCCTTCTGGCACTCATAAAAAAGGAATTGTTTGGATAACTGTTACGGTTTTACCGCAGGAACAATTTGTTCGGGAGTAGCGAATGTGCAAATTCCTGAAAACGCTTTTCAGCTGCATTTTCCCACATCATCCACTTTTTTACATCGTCGCTGTGCCTACACCGATTTTTGTACAAACATGAAAATGGGCACCATAGTCCTCAAAAGCCTGCTGATACTCATAGTGAAAGAATTATTTTGATATCTCTTATACTTTTTCAGCTACAGCGATTTGTTCGGGACCGTTTTTAGAGGATTTCTGAAAGTCCATAAAAATCACCTTTATATCATAATTTTTCACGCCTTTATTAAACTTTTTCCAGCAAAAACCGATAGCCTGTCTTCTTCCCCTATCCGTTACGAAATAAACGCAGAAAAAATTACGTCTCTACCATTTACGGATCAGGAGATATGGAGCGTTGTTCGGGGCAAAGTTCTCCATTATAATCCAATGGGACTTATTGTGAGCAAAGTCTCTGCACTTCGGTAGACTGGCCCGCTGCAGGTGTGAGTGAGTTTCCATGACGACGGAACTCTGAGGGCCAGAGGGAGAAGCTCCATTGGGATACAATGGCAACTTTCGACGCCCGCTGCAGCGGCTGTGATTAATGTAGGAATCTGAAATTCGCACAGTCACTTCCTCTTAACATTTTTAAATTTTCAAGTGACTTTCAGCCATGTGTCACTTTTCTGTCCCATTTTGGATTTCACATGCTTTCCTATTGGGCCTTTGCTTCCAACAGGATCTGGCATGATGCCCAGACACGACATAATTGGCCAATACAGCACCACCCACATGTGGGAAATGGCGCTACTGACCATTTTGGTCAAATGTTGAGTTCTGGGCCCAGATGTGGTGAGGCTGAGTTGCTAAAGGAGGCCAATCTGACTCATGACCTTTGGTGACCTTTGGTGACATTAAGTATTGGCACCCTTTTTGAGGCACTTCCCAGTACAGGATTTGGACCAAACTGACAGAGTACACTCACCTGGTGATACTGAACACAACCCTGTTAGCGGCTAACTGTTAGCATGTTGCTAACCGGAAGTAGCTCTAGGAAGGTCCTACAAACTTCTGCTTTACAGAGTCTTTACCTCCTTTATACAGAATGCTCCACTATAAATTTGGGCCACGTCACGTAAAGCATCTCCAAGCTAGGAGGTGTCAAACATCCAATGCTTTTCAATGGGGGCGAAACCCCTTATACTCCCTAGAAATGCAGGCCCACATATGGCTACAGTATATTCAAGTTTGAAATTCTACTTCTGCTTTGTTAAATGATTCAGTGTTTAGAATGAGTTAGGAAATGTTTGGTGCCTTACCCTCAGTTTTTTCTTCTTCTAATCATTCAGCTATTGTTCTTTCATGTTCAAATTCTTCAACTCTTTCAACTTCTTCAACTTTTTCAACTTCTTCAATGCTTTTCAGCTCTTTTTTCTCTTCTTCAAAGATCTTCTGCATCTTTTGCTCAATCATTCAGCTATCTGCATTCACAGTGCATTTTCGCAGGAAATGCAAATTTTTCTAGTTACTGTGAATGCAGTAGGCATTCACAGTTCTTGAGATCCTGTTTCTCTTTATTACTGTGAATGCAGTAGGCATTCACAGTTCTTGAGATCCTGTTTCTCTTTATTACTGTGAATGCAGTAGGCATTCACAGTTCTTGAGATCCTGTTTCTCTTTATTCTTTATTCTTCTTCTTCTTCTTAGTGTTTATTCTTCCTAATGCGTTTTTACTGTTTAAAGTTTGATTCGCTTCTCCTCCTACAATTTTTCTCCGATTTCAACCATTCAACTTTTAAACTATTCAGCTTCTTCTGGAATCGATGGCTATATCTTTTTGTAGTTTTAACTCTTCAACTTTTTAAAATATTCAGCTTTTTCTGCAAATTTTCAGCTTTTTTTCTCCCATAGGAAATGAATGTAATTCACTGAAATTCTGCTCATTTCAGCTGCTTTTTGACAGCTTACTGCTTCAGCCTATTTTCAGCTAGAAACGCCATTCAACTTTTAAAATGTAGTGATATCTTTCAGCTATTATGGTCTATTTCAGCTTTTTCATATCTTTTACCATTTTCATATAGTACCTCCTTAAAATAATTTTGGCTTTTCAAGAAATTCAGCAAATAACATGCGTTGCTATGGTCGTCAAGGAGGCAGTTATAGAGTGCGCACTCTAGAAATTCAACAAATTCTTCTTCTCCGAACAACTTCTTCTCAGTCGCTCAATTTTCAACCTATCTACATAAATTATACATCAAAACGTAGGAATTTTTGTCTGGATTCAGGAAATGTAACCCTCATTGGTGTAGCATTTATAGATTTTTCGCAAATCACCTCAGAGCGACACAAACCCGAAACCTCCCCCATTCATTTCCTATGGAGCGGTTTTGAAAAATGACGCCTGAAAATTGAAAACATCACACGTTTTCGCATCGTCGCTACTCTGAAACCGTTTCATGTACAAGCATGAGACTTTCACACATGAATGTCCCGACCCTTCTGGCACTCATAAAAAAGGAATTGTTTGGATAACTGTTACGGTTTTACCGCAGGAACAATTTGTTCGGGAGTAGCGAATGTGCAAATTCCTGAAAACGCTTTTCAGCTGCATTTTCCCACATCATCCACTTTTTTACATCGTCGCTGTGCCTACACCGATTTTTGTACAAACATGAAAATGGGCACCATAGTCCTCAAAAGCCTGCTGATACTCATAGTGAAAGAATTATTTTGATATCTCTTATACTTTTTCAGCTACAGCGATTTGTTCGGGACCGTTTTTAGAGGATTTCTGAAAGTCCATAAAAATTACCTTTATATCATAATTTTTCACGCCTTTATTAAACTTTTTCCAGCAAAAACCGATAGCCTGTCTTCTTCCCCTATCCGTTACGAAATAAACGCAGAAAAAATTACGTCTCTACCATTTACGGATCAGGAGATATGGAGCGTTGTTCGGGGCAAAGTTCTCCATTATAATCCAATGGGACTTATTGTGAGCAAAGTCTCTGCACTTCGGTAGACTGGCCCGCTGCAGGTGTGAGTGAGTTTCCATGACGACGGAACTCTGAGGGCCAGAGGGAGAAGCTCCATTGGGATACAATGGCAACTTTCGACGCCCACTGCAGCGGCTGTGATTAATGTAGGAATCTGAAATTCGCACAGTCACTTCCTCTTAACATTTTTAAATTTTCAAGTGACTTTCAGCCATGTGTCACTTTTCTGTCCCATTTTGGATTTCACATGCTTTCCTATTGGGCCTTTGCTTCCAACAGGATCTGGCATGATGCCCAGACACGACATAATTGGCCAATACAGCACCACCCACATGTGGGAAATGGCGCTACTGACCATTTTGGTCAAATGTTGAGTTCTGGGCCCAGATGTGGTGAGGCTGAGTTGCTAAAGGAGGCCAATCTGACTCATGACCTTTGGTGACCTTTGGTGACATTAAGTATTGGCACCCTTTTTGAGGCACTTCCCAGTACAGGATTTGGACCAAACTGACAGAGTACACTCACCTGGTGATACTGAACACAACCCTGTTAGCGGCTAACTGTTAGCATGTTGCTAACCGGAAGTAGCTCTAGGAAGGTCCTACAAACTTCTGCTTTACAGAGTCTTTACCTCCTTTATACAGAATGCTCCACTATAAATTTGGGCCACGTCACGTAAAGCATCTCCAAGCTAGGAGGTGTCAAACATCCAATGCTTTTCAATGGGGGCAAAACCCCTTATACTCCCTAGAAATGCAGGCCCACATATGGCTACAGTATATTCAAGTTTGAAATTCTACTTCTGCTTTGTTAAATGATTCAGTGTTTAGAATGAGTTAGGAAATGTTTGGTGCCTTACCCTCAGTTTTTTCTTCTTCTAATCATTCAGCTATTGTTCTTTCATGTTCAAATTCTTCAACTCTTTCAAATTCTTCAACTTTTCAACTTCTTCAACTTTTTCAACTTCTTCAATGCTTTTCAGCTATTTTTTCTCTTCTTCAAAGATCTTCTGCATCTTTTGCTCAACTTCTTCAATGCTTTTCAGCTATTTTTTCTCTTCTTCAAAGATCTTCTGCATCTTTTGCTCAACTTCTTCAATGCTTTTCAGCTATTTTTTCTCTTCTTCAAAGATCTTCTGCATCTTTTGCTCAATCATTCAGCTATCTGCATTCACAGTGCATTTTCGCAGGAAATGCAAATTTTTCTAGTTCTTTATTCTTCTTATTCTTATGGGTTATTCTTCCAAATGCGTTTTTACTGTTTAAAGTTTGATTCGCTTCTCCTCCTACAATTTTTCTCCGATTTCAACCATTCAACTTTTAAACTATTCAGCTTCTTCTGGAATCGATGGCTATATCTTTTTGTACTTTTAACTCTTCAACTTTTTAAAATATTCAGCTTTTTCTGCAAGTTTTCAGCTTTTTTTCTCCCATAGGAAATGCATTGAAATCACTAAAATTCCGCTCATTTCAGCTGCTTTTTGACAGCTTACTGCTTCAGCCTACTTTCAGCTAGAAACGCCATTCAACTTTTAAAATGTAGTGATATCTTTCAGCTGTTATGGTATATTTCAGCTTTTTTATATCTTTTACCATTTTCATATAGTACCTCCTTAAAATAATTTTGGCTTTTCAAAAAATTCAGCAAATAACATGCGTTGCTATGGTCGTCAAGTGGCAGTTGGTAGAGTGCGCACTCTAGAAATTCAACTAATTCTTCTTCTCCGAACAACTTCTTCTCAGTCGCTCAATTTTCAACCTATCCACATAAATTATACATCAAAACGTAGGAATTTTTGTCTGGATTCAGGAAATGTAACCCTCATTGGTGTAGCATTTATAGATTTTTCGCAAATCACCTCAGAGCGACACAAACCCGAAACCTCCCCCATTCATTTCCTATGGAGCGGTTTTGAAAAATGACGCCTGAAAATTGAAAACATCACACGTTTTCGCATCGTCGCTACTCCAAAACCGTTTCATGTACAAGCATGAGACTTTCACACATGAATGTCCCGACCCTTCTGGCACTCATAAAAAAGGAATTGTTTGGATAACTGTTACGGTTTTACCGCAGGAACAATTTGTTCGGGAGTAGCGAATGTGCAAATTCCTGAAAACGCTTTTCAGCTGCATTTTCCCACATCATCCACTTTTTTACATCGTCGCTGTGCCTACACCGATTTTTGTACAAACATGAAAATGGGCACCATAGTCCTCAAAAGCCTGCTGATACTCATAGTGAAAGAATTATTTTGATATCTCTTATACTTTTTCAGCTACAGCGATTTGTTCGGGACCGTTTTTAGAGGATTTCTGAAAGTCCATAAAAATCACCTTTATATCATAATTTTTCACGCCTTTATTAAACTTTTTCCAGCAAAAACCGATAGCCTGTCTTCTTCCCCTATCCGTTACGAAATAAACGCAGAAAAAATTACGTCTCTACCATTTACGGATCAGGAGATATGGAGCGTTGTTCGGGGCAAAGTTCTCCATTATAATCCAATGGGACTTATTGTGAGCAAAGTCTCTGCACTTCGGTAGACTGGCCTGCAGCAGAGGTGTGAGTGAGTTTCCATGACGACGGAACTCTGAGGGCCAGAGGGAGAAACTCCATTGGGATACAATGGCAACTTTCGACGCCCGCTGCAGCGGCTGTGATTAATGTAGGAATCTGAAATTCGCACAGTCACTTCCTCTTAACATTTTTAAATTTTCAAGTGACTTTCAGCCATGTGTCACTTTTCTGTCCCATTTTGGATTTCACATGCTTTCCTATTGGGCCTTTGCTTCCAACAGGACCTGGCATGATGCCCAGACACGACCCAATTGGCAAATACAGCACCACCCACCTGTGGGAAATGGCGCTGCACGCCATTTTGGTCAAATGTTGAGTTCTGGGCCCAGATGTGGTGAGGCTGAGTTTCTAAAGGAGGCCAATCTGACCCATGAACTTTGGTCACGTTTGGTGACATTAAGTATTGGCACCCCTTTTTGAGGCACTTCCCAGTACAGGATTTGGACCAAACTGACAGAGTACAATCACCTGGTGATACTGAACACAACCATGTTAGCGGCTAATGGTTAGCATGTTGCTAACCGGAAGTAGCTCTAGGAAGCTTGGATAAACTTCTGCTTTACAGAGTCTGTACCTCCTTTATACAGAATGCTCCACAATAAGTTTGGGCCTCGTCACGTAAAGCATCTCCAAGTTAGGAGGTGTCAAACATCCAATGCTTTTCAATGGGGGCGAAACCCTTTATACTCCCTAAAAATGCAGGCCCACATATGGCTACAGTATATTCAAGTTTGAAATTCTACTTCTGCTTTGTTTAACGATTCAATGTTTAGAATGAGTTAGGAAATGTTTGGTGCCTTACCCTCAGTTTTTTCTTCTTCTAATCATTTAGCTATTGTTCTTTCATGTTCAAATTCTTCAACTCTTTAAAATTCTTCAACTTTTTCAACTTCTTCAACTTTTTCAACTTCTTCAATGCTTTTCAGCTATTTTTTCTCTTCTTCAAAGATCTTCTGCATCTTTTGCTCAATCATTCAGCTATCTGCATTCACAGTGCATTTTCGCAGGAAATGCAAATTTTTCTAGTTACTGTGAATGCAGTAGGCATTCACAGTTATTGAGATCCTCTTTCGCCTTTTTACTGTTTAAAGTTTGATTCGCTTCTCCTCCTACAGTTTTTGTCCGATTTCAACCATTCAACTTTTAAACTATTCAGCTTCTTCTGGAATCGATGGCTATATCTTTTTGTACTTATACCTTTTCAACTTTTTAAAATATTCAGCTTTTTCTGCAAATTTTCAGCTTTTTTTCTCCCATAGGAAATGAATGTAATTCACTAAAATTCCGCTCATTTCAGCTGCTTTTTGACAGCTTACTGCTTCAGCCTACTTTCAGCTAGAAACGCCATTCAACTTTTAAAATGTAGTGATATCTTTCAGCTATTATGGTATATTTCAGCTTTTTCATATCTTTTACCATTTTCATATAGTACCTCCTTAAAATAATTTTGGCTTTTCAAGAAATTCAGCAAATAACATGCGTTGCTATGGTCGTCAAGGAGGCAGTTATAGAGTGCGCACTCTAGAAATTCAACAAATTCTTCTTCTCCGAACAACTTCTTCTCAGTCGCTCAATTTTCAACCTATCCACATAAATTATACATCAAACCGTAGGAATTTTTGTCTGGATTCAGGAAATGTAACCCTCATTGGTGTAGCATTTATAGATTTTTCGCAAATCACCTCAGACCGACTCAAACCCGAAACCTCCCCCATTCATTTCCTATGGAGCGGTTTTGAAATGACGTCTGAAAATCCAAAACATCACACGTTTTCGCATCGTCGCTACTCCTAAACCGTTTGATGTACAAGCATGAGATTTTCACACATGAATGTCCCGACCCTTCTGGCACTCATAAAAAAGAAATTGTTTGAATAACTGTTACGGTTTTGCCGCAGGAACAATTTGTTCGGGAGTAGCGAATGTGCAAAATCCTCAAAATGCTTTTGAGCTGCATTTTCCCACATGATCCACTTTTTTACATCGTCGCTGTGCCTACACCGATTTTTGTACAAACATAAAAATGAGTACCATAGTCCTCAAAAGCCTGCTGATACTCACAGTGAAATAATTGTTTTGATATCTCTTATACTTTTTCAGCTAGAGCGATTTGTTCGGGACTGTTTTTAGAGGATTTTGCAAATTCCTTAAAAAAACCCTTTAGATCATAATTTTTTACGCCTTTATTAAACTTTTTCCAGCAAAAAACGATAGCTTTTCTTCTTCCCCTATCCGTTACGAACTAAACGCAGAAAAAATTACGTCTCTACCATTTAGGGATCAGGAGATATGAAGCGTTGTTCGGGGCAAAGTTCTCCATTATAATCCAATGGGACTTATTGTGAGCAAAGTCTCTGCACTTCGGTAGACTGGCCGCTGCAGGTGTGTGAGTGAGTTTCCATGACGACGGAACTCTGAGGGCCAGGGGGAGAGGATCAATTGAGATAGAATGGCAACTTTCGACGCTCACCGCAGTTGCTGTGATTAATGTAGGAATCTGAAATTCGCACAGTCACTTCCTCTTGACATTTTAAAATTTTCAAGTGACTTTCAGCCATGTGTCAGTTTTCTGTGCCATTTTGGATTCCACATGCTTTCCTATTGGGCCTTTGCTTCCAACAGGACCTGGTATGATGCCCAGACACGACCCAATTGGCCAATACAGCACCACCCACCTGTGGGAAATGGCGCTACTGACCATTTTGGTCAAATGTTGAGTTCTGGGCCCAGATGTGGTGAGGCTGAGTTGCTAAAGGAGGCCAATCTGACCCATAAACTTTGGTGACGTTTGGCGACATTAAGTATTGGCACCCCTATTTGAGGCACTTCCCAGTACAGGATTTGGACCAAACTGACAGAGTACACTCACCCGGTGATACTGAACACAACCCTCTTAGCGGCTAACTGTTAGCATGTTGCTAATTGGAAGTAGCTCTAGGAAGCTCGGACAAACTTCTGCTTTACAGAGTCTGTACCTCCTTTATACAGAATGCTCCACAATAAGTTTGGGCCTCGTGACGTAAAGCATCTCCAAGTTAGGACGTGTCAAACATCCAATGCTTTTCAATGGGGGCGAAACCCCTTATACTCCCTAGAAATGCAGGCCCACATATGGCAACAGTATATTCAAGTTTGAAATTCTACTTATGCTTTGTTAAACGATTCAGTGTTTAGAATGAGTTAGGAAATGTTTGGTGCCTTTCCCTCAGTTTTTTCTTCTTCTAATCATTCAGCTATTGTTCTTTCATGTTCAAATTCTTCAACTTTTTCAACTTCAACTTTTTCAACTTCTTCAATGCTTTTCAGCTATTTTTTCTCTTCTTCAAAGATCTTCTGCATCTTTTGCTTAATCATTCAGCTATCTGCATTCACAGTGCATTTTCGCAGGAAATGCAAATTTTTCTAGTTCTTTATTCTTCTTCTTAGTGTTTATTCTTCCAAATGCGTTTTTACTGTTTAAAGTTTGATTCGCTTCTCCTCCTACAATTTTTCTCCGATTTCAACCATTCAACTTTTAAACTATTCAGCTTCTTCTGGAATCGATGGCTATATCTTTTTGTACTTTTAACTCTTCAACTTTTTAAAATATTCAGCTTTTTCTGCAAATTTTCAGCTTTTTTTCTCCCATAGGAAATGAATGTAATTCACTAAAATTCCGCTCATTTCAGCTGCTTTTTGACAGCTTACTGCTTCAGCCTACTTTCAGCTAGAAACGCCATTCAACTTTTAAAATGTAGTGATATCTTTCAGCTATTATGGTCTATTTCAGCTTTTTCATATCTTTTACCATTTTCATATAGTACCTTCTTAAAATAATTTTGGCTTTTCAAGAAATTCAGCAAATAACATGCGTTGCTATGGTCGTCAAGGAGGCAGTTATAGAGTGCGCACTCTAGAAATTCAACAAATTCTTTTTCTCCGAACAACTTCTTCTCAGTCGCTCAATTTTCAACCTATCCACATAAATTATACATCAAAACGTAGGAATTTTTGTCTGGATTCAGGAAATGTAACCCTCACTGCTGTAGCATTTATAGATTTTTCGCAAATCACCTCAGAGCGACACAAACCCGAAACCTCCCCCATTCATTTCCTATGGAGCGGTTTTGAAAAATGACGCCTGAAAATTGAAAACATCACACGTTTTCGCATTGTCGCTACTCCGAAACCGTTTCATGTACAAGCATGAGATTTTCACACATGAATGTCCCGACCCTTCTGGCACTCATAAAAAAGGAATTGTTTGGATAACTGTTATGGTTTTACCGCAGGAACAATTTGTTCGGGAGTAGCGAATGTGCAAATTCCTGAAAACGCTTTTCAGCTGCATTTTCCCACATCATCCACTTTTTTACATCGTCGCTGTGCCTACACCGATTTTTGTACAAACATGAAAATGGGCACCATAGTCCTCAAAAGCCTGCTGATACTCATAGTGAAAGAATTATTTTGATATGTCTTATACTTTTTCAGCTACAGCGATTTGTTCGGGACCGGTTTTAGAGGATTTCTGAAAATCCATAAAAATCACCTTTATATCATAATTCTTCACGCCTTTATTAAACTTTTTCCAGCAAAAACCGATAGCCTGTCTTCTTCCCCTATCCGTTACGAAATAAACGCAGAAAAAATTACGTCTCTACCATTTACGGATCAGGAGATATGGAGCGTTGTTCGGGACAAAGTTCTCCATTATAATCCAATGGGACTTATTGTGAGCAAAGTCTCTGCACTTCGGTAGACTGGCCTGCAGCAGAGGTGTGAGTGAGTTTCCATGACGACGGAACTCTGAGGGCCAGAGGGAGAAGCTCCATTGGGATACAATGGCAACTTTCGACGCCCGCTGCAGCGGCTGTGATTAATGTAGGAATCTGAAATTCGCACAGTCACTTCCTCTTGACATTTTAAAATTTTCAAGTGACTTTCAGCCATGTGTCACTTTTCTGTCCCATTTTGGATTTCACATGCTTTCCTATTGGGCCTTTGCTTCCAACAGGACCTGGCATGATGCCCAGACACGACAGAATTGGCCAATACAGCACCACCCACATGTGGGAAATGGCGCTACTGACCATTTTGGTCAAATGTTGAGTTCTGGGCCCAGATGTGGTGAGGCTGAGTTGCTAAAGGAGGCCAATCTGACTCATGACCTTTGGTGACCTTTGGTGACATTAAGTATTGGCACCCTTTTTGAGGCACTTCCCAGTACAGGATTTGGACCAAACTGACAGAGTACACTCACCTGGTGATACTGAACACAACCCTGTTAGCGGCTAACTGTTAGCATGTTGCTAACCGGAAGTAGCTCTAGGAAGGTCTCACCAACTTCTGCTTCACAGAGTGTGTTCTTACTCTAGAGAGAAAGCTCCACAAGAAATTTGGGCTACGTCGCATAAAGCATCTCCAAGCTATGAGGTGTCAAACATCCAATGCTTTTCAATGGGGGATCCAACCCCTTATGGTCCCAATACTGCATGCCCATATATGGCGCTACAGTATAGCTCAGATGGAAAGTGCAGAAAGAAAGCCTCAAAAAAGCCTCCAAATGGCCATTTTCAACGCTGTACTGTGTCGTCATGCTTTCACCTACGAACACCGTTTAACTTCCAGTTTGTAGACATATCTGTGAACCACTCAGAAGTGAAAACGGGATGGGGATATCTTTTATCGTCTCTTCACAGTTACTCCTCAAAGCTCATGTCCAAAAATCAGCGAAATCATCGTTTATAATGAAAGTCAATGACGGAATTCTCAGACTCTTAGAGTGGCCCACTCTAGCGTTTTCAAAGATTTCAAAACTCCGAACAACTTCAGCCTACTCGCTCAATTTTCACTCTATGTAGACAAATTATACATCAAAACGTAGGTATTTTTGTCAGGATTCAGGAAATGTAACCCTCATTGGTGTAGCATTTATAGATTTTTCGCAAATCAACTCAGACCGACACAAACCCGAAATCCTCCCCATTCATTTCCTATGGAGCGGTTTTGAAAAATGACGTCTGAAAATCCAAAACATCACACGTTTTCGCATCATCGCTACTCCTAAACCGTTTGATGTACAGGCATAAGACTTTCACACATGAATGTCCCAACCCTTCTGGCACTCACAAAAAAGGAATTTTGTGGATAACTGTTACGGTTTTGCCGCAGGAACAATTTGTTCGGGAGTAGCGAATTTGCAAAATCCTGAAGACGCTTTGGACCTCCATCACCCCAAATGATCCACTTTTTTACATCGTCGCTGTGCCTACACCGATTTTTGTACAAACATAAAAATGAGCAACATAGTCCTCAAAAGCCTGCTGATACTCACAGTGAAATAATTGTTTTGATATCTCTTATAATTTTTCAGCTAGAGCGATTTGTTCAGGACTGTTTTTAGAGAATTTTGCAAATTCCTTAAAAAACCCCTTTAGATCATAATTTTTTACGCCTTTATTAAACTTTTTCCAGCAAAAAACGATAGCTTTTCTTCTTCCCCTATCCGTTACGAACTAAACGCAGAAGAAATTACGTCTCTACCATTTACGGATCAGGAGATATGGAGCGTTGTTCGGGGCAAAGTTCTCCATTATAATCCAATGGGACTTATTGTGAGCAAAGTCTCTGCACTTCGGTAGACTGGCCTGCAGCAGAGGTGTGAGTGAGTTTCCATGATGACGGAACCAGAGGGAGAGGATCAATTGAGATAGAATGGCAACTTTCGACGCTCACCGCAGTTGCTGTGATTAATGTAGGAATCTGAAATTCGCACAGCCACTTCCTCTTGACATTTTAAAATTTTCCAGTGACTTTCAGCTATGTGTCATTTTTCTATCCCATTTTGGATTTCACATGCTTTCCTATTGGGCCTTTGCTTCCAACAGGACCTGGCATGATGCCCAGACACGACCCAATTGGCCAATACAGCACCACCCACCTGTGGGAAATGGCGCTACTGACCATTTTGGTCAAATATTGAGTTCTGGGCCCAGATGTGGTGAGGCTGAGTTGCTAAAGGAGGCCAATCTGACCCATGAACTTTGGTGACGTTTGGCGACATTAAGTATTGGCACCCTTTTTGAGGCACTTCCCAGTACAGGATTTGGACCAAACTGACAGAGTACACTCACCTGGTGATACTGAACACAACCCTGTTAGCGGCTAACTGTTAGCATGTTGCTAACCGGAAGTAGCTCTAGGAAGGTCCTACAAACGTCTGCTTTACAGAGTCTTTACCTCCTTTATACAGAATGCTCCACTATAAATTTGGGCCACGTCACGTAAAGCATCTCCAAGCTAGGAGGTGTCAAACATCCAATGCTTTTCAATGGGGGCGAAACCCCTTATACTCCCTAGAAATGCAGGCCCACATATGGCTACAGTATATTCAAGTTTGAAATTCTACTTCTGCTTTGTTAAAGGATTCAGTGTTTAGAATGAGTTAGGAAATGTTTGGTGCCTTACCCTCAGTTCTTTCTTCTTCTAATCATTCAGCTATTGTTCTTTCATGTTCAAATTCTTCAACTCTTTCAAATTCTTCAACTTTTTCAACTTCTTCAATGCTTTTCAGCTATTTTTTCTCTTCTTCAAAGATCTTCTGCATCTTTTGCTCAATCATTCAGCTATCTGCATTCACAGTGCATTTTCGCAGGAAATGCAAATTTTTCTAGTTACTGTGAATGCAGTAGGCATTCACAGTTCTTGAGATCCTGTTTCTCTTTATTCTTTATTCTTCTTCTTAGTGTTTATTCTTCCAAATGCGTTTTTACTGTTTAAAGTTTGATTCGCTTCTCCTCCTACAATTTTTCTCCGATTTCAACCATTCAACTTTTAAACTATTCAGCTTCTTCTGGAATCGATGGCTATATCTTTTTGTACTTTTAACTCTTCAACTTTTTAAAATATTCAGCTTTTTCTGCAAATTTTCAGCTTTTTTTCTCCCATAGGAAATGCATTGAAATCACTAAAATTCCGCTCATTTCAGCTGCTTTTTGACAGCTTACTGCTGCAGCCTACTTTCAGCTAGAAACGTCATTCAACTTTTAAAATGTAGTAATATCTTTTGGCTATTATGGTATGTTTCAGCTTTTTCATATCTTTCACCATTTTCGTATAGTACGTCTTTAAAATAATTTTGGCTTTTCAAGAAATTCAGCAAATAACATGCGTTGCTATGGTCGTCAAGGAGGCAGTTATAGAGTGCACACTCTAGAAATTCAACAAATTCTTCTTCTCCGAACAACTTCTTCTCACTCGCTCAATTTTCAACCTATCCACATAAATTATACATCAAAACGTAGGAATTTTTGTCTGGATTCAGGAAATGTAACCCTCATTGGTGTAGCATTTATAGATTTTTCACAAATCACCTCAGAGCGACACAAACCCAAAACCTCCCCCATTCATTTCCTATGGAGCGTTTTTGAAAAATCCGATTTTTTTGGAAGTCACAAACTTCAAAAAGAAAGTCTTCAATTACCCCTTTGGTGGAGGTCCCATCTGGAAAAAAAAGCTCCTTTCCCATTTCAAGAATTTGAGAAACAGTTGTAGTTTTATCCACTGTTGCATGCCTCGTTCCTCCACCATTTCTTGTTCTCACTTGTTGGTATTCATCAATGTGAAAATGAAGCCACCCAATTTCAATTTTTCTCGAAGTCCTCCCTGCTGCCTTACTTCTTCCTCTTGCCATCTCCACCCCTTGCATTTGGAACAAACCAGATGTGCTACAAATAGCTCTTTTGGTCCTAGATCTCATTTTCCGTGCTCCAATTTTATCTCTTAAGTTCTGGAGAAGAGTATCTTTTTCTGCAATAAGTGTACTTTGCTGACAAAAAGACAGAACTGCTATTCTGTCACCATATGAAGTGATGTAATTGGTCATCTGTTCGTCTGTCATTATAGACAGCACAGCCTTGTCCACCTGGAGACATAAAAAATAAAAAAATAATTAGAATAAAGACATCCACATCTTTATATATATATATATATATATATATATATATATATATATATATATATATATATATATATAGTAATAGTTGTATTTCAGAAAGCCATGCGAAGACTTCTTGTGTAGCACTATCGCTGCTAGTTATGGGTCGCATAATTTGTTGTGCCGTTGCCATAGTAACCCCCTTTTTTGAAGACAAATTGTAGAATGTGTGGTCAAACTTTAACAGATAAAACAAGTTTTTCTTGATAAAATACAAAGCGGTTCTTACCTAAGGCCAGACCTCTCAACTTTTATCAAAAGTTAGGAGTGAGATTATGCTAATTTGGGGGCGGGGCTTGTTTGGGGGCGGGGCTAACCGGACCCTGGAAGAGCCGGTGGAGTCAACTCCATCTCATTTTTATCCCACCAGACAATGAAGTAGACATGTATTACTTGTGTTAAAAAGAGAAAGAGACATATTAATACTTAATAATAATAATAATACTTAATTAATTGTTCAGTTAATGGATTAAAACATAAATAATACACAATTGTTCAAATAATACTGAATAAAATTAAGTAGATTTTAATTATTAACCGAATTATTATACTGTTACACATTCATCTATGGGTTGTTTATCATTGTAAATCTATAACCTGATTGGTGAATCAGACTGAGTTTCATCAAGCCTTTATGATCCCCTCAGCAGCAACACTGAAGCACACAGAGGTTCCCGCTGCGTCTTTACGCACGATCCAGCTGCTGATGTCTCCCTCTTTTCAGCTCAATGCACTTCTAGACTGTTACAGTTTATAACCATTATCACCTTTCACAGCGACAGGTTTCTCAGTCAGTCGCCGCGCTGACCAGACAAATCTCTATTGCTCTCGTCAGTGCTTTCTGGGCGCACTGACGCCCAGAAAGCACCTGCTCCGAGGGAAAGGAGGGGGGAGAGGAGCAAGCGCGGAGGCACAGAAATACGGTGCATGTAGTTACAAAATGCAGAATTAATAAAAACGAAACTTATAAACTGACCAAGTGGCGTTTTAAACTGCATCTGGTTAGCAGAACTGTTTTTATGATCAGCGTGCAGCCATGACTGGTTCTGAATGGACCGGTCATCTTGCAGCAGCTCCACCCCCGCCTCCTCCCCTCCTGTGTACGCGGTACAGGACCTTACCGGCTCACTTTCACCACTGTTAAGACTAAAATTATTCATAACTCTGATCACTCTTCCTGCTGCTCTGTTAACATGAACTGCAGCAGGAATTACTGATGGCCACAAGCTGTGAAAGAAGCCGAAACAGCTCAGCAGAAGGCAGAGTTTTGTCGTCCGCAGCCCAGATGGGCTTTGTGATTTTTATGCGTGAGAAATGCCATGTTTGCGTGTGAAATGTCATGTGTTGCGTGTGAGCGTGTGAAGTTAGTGAAATGCGTGTGTCACACGGTCAATGCGTGAGAGTTGAGAGCTATGCTAAGGCTATCAAACGTAGTTTTTCACTGAGCGGATATTTATCAAACAATGTTTTATGCGATTATATTTACCTTGTCTCTTTGCATGTGCATGATATCCTCCTCTGGGACATCTCTGGACCGCAGAAAATGATATGTCGTCCTCCATAATCAATGTAGACACACTCCCCCACGTTTACCGCATAAAAACATGCCTTTCCCCCCAAAAAAAGTAACTCGCGATTTTTCAGAAATGTCGCGGGATCTCGAGATAATAAGTCGGGATCTCGAGATAATAAGTCGGGATCTCGCGATAATAAGTCGGGATCTCGAGATAATAAGTCGGGATCTCGCGATAATAAGTCGGGATCTCGCGATAATAAGTTGGGATCTCGAGATAATAAGTCGGGATCTCGCGATAATAAGTCGGGATCTCGCGATAATAAGTCGGGATCTCGAGATCTCGACTTAGTTTCTCGGGATCTCGCGATAATAAGTCGGGATTTCTTTCCTTTTATTTTTTTCTCCATGTCCCCTTAGGGGCTCCGTAATATGGAGCGTTGTGCGAGGCAAAGTTCTCCATTATAACCCAATGGGACATATTTTGAGCAAAGTGTCTGCACTTCGGTAGACTGGCCCGCTGCAGGTGTGTCAGTGAGTTTCCATGACGACGGAACTCTGAGGGCCAGAGGGAGAGGCTCCATTGAGATAGAATGGCAACTTTCGACACTCACCGCAGTTGCTGTGATTAATGTAGGAATCTGAAATTCGCACAGTCACTTCCTCTTGACATTTTAAAATTTTCAAGTGACTTTCAGCCATGTGTCACTTTTCTGTCCCATTTTGGATTTCACATGCTTTCCTATTGGGCCTTTGCTTCCAACAGCACCTGGCATGATGCCCAGACACGACCCAATTGGCCAATACAGCACCACCCACCTGTGGGAAATGGCGCTACACGCCATTTTGGTCAAATGTTGAGTTCTGGGCCCAGATGTAGTGAGGCTGAGTTGCTAAAGGAGGCAAATCTGACCCATGACCTTTGGTGACCTTTGGTGACATTAAGTATTGGCACCCTTTTTGAGGCACTTCCCAGTACAGGATTTGGACCAAACTGACAGAGTACAATCACTCGGTGATACTGAACACAACCATGTTAGCGGCTAACGGTTAGCATGTTGCTAATCGGAAGTAACTCTAGGAAGCTCGGACAAACTTCTGCTTCACAGAGTCTGTACCTACTTTATACAAAATGCTCCACAATAAGTTTGGGCCTCGTCACCTAAAGCATCTCCAAGTTAGGAGGTGTCAAATATCCAATGCTTTTCAATGGGGGCGAAACCCCTTATACTCCCTAGAAATGCAGGCCCACATATGGCTACAGTATATTCAAGTTTGAAATTCTACTTCTGCTTTGTTAAACGATTCAGTGTTTAGAATGAGTAAGGAAATGTTTGGTGCCTTTCCCTCAGTTTTTTCTTCTTCTAATCATTCAGCTATTGTTCTTTCATGTTCAAATTCTTCAACTTTTTCAACTTCTTCAATGCTTTTCAGCTATTTTTTCTCTTCTTCAAAGATCTTCTGCATCTTTTGCTCAATCATTCAGCTATCTGCATTCACAGTGCATTTTCGCAGGAAATGCAAATTTTTCTAGTTACTGTGAATGCAGTAGGCATTCACAGTTCTTGAGATCCTGTTTCTCTTTATTCTTTATTCTTATTTTTATGGGATATTCTTCCAAATGCGTTTTTACTGTTTAAAGTTTGATTCGCTTCTCCTCCTACAATTTTTCTCCGATTTCAACCATTCAACTTTTAAACTATTCAGATTCTTCTGGAATCGATGGCTATATCTTTTTGTACTTTTAACTCTTCAACTTTTTAAAATATTCAGCTTTTTCTGCAAATTTTCAGCTTTTTTTCTCCCATAGGAAATGAATGTAATTCACTAAAATTCCGCTCATTTCAGCTGCTTTTTGACAGCTTACTGCTTCAGCCTACATTCAGCTAGAAACGCCATTCAACTTTTAAAATGTAGTGATATCTTTCAGCTATTATGGTCTATTTCAGCTTTTTCATATCTTTTACCATTTTCATATAGTACCTCCTTAAAATAATTTTGGCTTTTCAAGAAATTCAGCAAATAACATGCGTTGCTATGGTCGTCAAGGAGGCAGTTATAGAGTGCGCACTCTAGAAATTCAACAAATTCTTCTTCTCCGAACAACTTCTTCTCAGTCGCTCAATTTTCAACCTATCCACATAAATTATACATCAAAACGTAGGAATTTTTGTCTGGATTCAGGAAATGTAACCCTCATTGCTGTAGCATTTATAGATTTTTCGGAAATCACCTCAGAGCGACACAAACCCGAAACCTCCCCCATTCATTTCCTATGGAGCGGTTTTGAAAAATGACGCCTGAAAATTGAAAACATCACACGTATTCGCATCGTCGCTACTCCGAAACTGTTTCATGTACAAGCATGAGACTTTCACACATGAATGTCCCGACCCTTCTGGCACTCATAAAAAAGGAATTGTTTGGATAACTGTTACGGTTTTACCGCAGGAACAATTTGTTCGGGAGCAGCGAATGTGCAAATTCCTGAAAACGCTTTTCAGCTGCATTTTCCCACATCATCCACTTTTTTACATCGTCGCTGTGCCTACACCGAATTTTGTACAAACATGAAAATGGGCACCATAGTCCTCAAAAGCCTGCTGATACTCATAGTGAAAGAATTATTTTGATATCTCTTATACTTTTTCAGCTACAGCGATTTGTTCGGGACCGTTTTAAGAGGATTTCTGAAAGTCCATAAAAATCACCTTTATATCATAATTTTTCATGCCTTTATTAAACTTTTTCCAGCAAAAACCGATAGCCTGTCTTCTTCCCCTATCCGTTACGAAATAAACGCAGAAAAAATTACTTCTCTACCATTTACGGATCAGGAGATATGGAGCGTTGTTCGGGGCAAAGTTCTCCATTATAATCCAATGGGACTTATTGTGAGCAAAGTCTCTGCACTTCGGTAGACTGGCCTGCAGCAGAGGTGTGAGTGAGTTTCCATGACGACGGAACTCTGAGGGCCAGAGGGAGAAGCTCCATTGGGATACAATGGCAACTTTCGACGCCCGCTGCAGCGGCTGTGATTAATGTAGGAATCTGAAATTCGCACAGTCACTTCCTCTTAACATTTTTAAATTTTCAAGTGACTTTCAGCCATGTGTCACTTTTCTGTCCCATTTTGGATTTCACATGCTTTCCTATTGGGCCTTTGCTTCCAACAGGATCTGGCATGATGCCCAGACACGACATAATTGGCCAATACAGCACCACCCACATGTGGGAAATGGCGCTACTGACCATTTTGGTCAAATGTTGAGTTCTGGGCCCAGATGTGGTGAGGCTGAGTTGCTAAAGGAGGCGGATCTGACTCATGACCTTTGGTGACCTTTGGTGACATTAAGTATTGGCACCCTTTTTGAGGCACTTCCCAGTACAGGATTTGGACCAAACTGACAGAGTACACTCACCCGGTGATACTGAACACAACCCTCTTAGCGGCTAACTGTTAGCATGTTGCTAACCGGAAGTAGCTCTAGGAAGGTCCTACAAACGTCTGCTTTACAGAGTCTTTACCTCCTTTATACAGAATGCTCCACTATAAATTTGGGCCACGTCACGTAAAGCATCTCCAAGCTAGGAGGTGTCAAACATCCAATGCTTTTCAATGGGGGCGAAACCCCTTATACTCCCTAGAAATGCAGGCCCACATATGGCTACAGTATATTCAAGTTTGAAATTCTACTTCTGCTTTGTTAAAGGATTCAGTGTTTAGAATGAGTTAGGAAATGTTTGGTGCCTTACCCTCAGTTCTTTCTTCTTCTAATCATTCAGCTATTGTTCTTTCATGTTCAAATTCTTCAACTCTTTCAAATTCTTCAACTTTTTCAACTTCTTCAATGCTTTTCAGCTATTTTTTCTCTTCTTCAAAGATCTTCTGCATCTTTTGCTCAATCATTCAGCTATCTGCATTCACAGTGCATTTTCGCAGGAAATGCAAATTTTTCTAGTTACTGTGAATGCAGTAGGCATTCACAGTTCTTGAGATCCTGTTTCTCTTTATTCTTTATTCTTCTTCTTAGTGTTTATTCTTCCAAATGCGTTTTTACTGTTTAAAGTTTGATTCGCTTCTCCTCCTACAATTTTTCTCCGATTTCAACCATTCAACTTTTAAACTATTCAGCTTCTTCTGGAATCGATGGCTATATCTTTTTGTACTTTTAACTCTTCAACTTTTTAAAATATTCAGCTTTTTCTGCAAATTTTCAGCTTTTTTTCTCCCATAGGAAATGCATTGAAATCACTAAAATTCCGCTCATTTCAGCTGCTTTTTGACAGCTTACTGCTGCAGCCTACTTTCAGCTAGAAACGTCATTCAACTTTTAAAATGTAGTAATATCTTTTGGCTATTATGGTATGTTTCAGCTTTTTCATATCTTTCACCATTTTCGTATAGTACGTCTTTAAAATAATTTTGGCTTTTCAAGAAATTCAGCAAATAACATGCGTTGCTATGGTCGTCAAGGAGGCAGTTATAGAGTGCACACTCTAGAAATTCAACAAATTCTTCTTCTCCGAACAACTTCTTCTCACTCGCTCAATTTTCAACCTATCCACATAAATTATACATCAAAACGTAGGAATTTTTGTCTGGATTCAGGAAATGTAACCCTCATTGGTGTAGCATTTATAGATTTTTCACAAATCACCTCAGAGCGACACAAACCCAAAACCTCCCCCATTCATTTCCTATGGAGCGTTTTTGAAAAATCCGATTTTTTTGGAAGTCACAAACTTCAAAAAGAAAGTCTTCAATTACCCCTTTGGTGGAGGTCCCATCTGGAAAAAAAAGCTCCTTTCCCATTTCAAGAATTTGAGAAACAGTTGTAGTTTTATCCACTGTTGCATGCCTCGTTCCTCCACCATTTCTTGTTCTCACTTGTTGGTATTCATCAATGTGAAAATGAAGCCACCCAATTTAAATTTTTCTCGAAGTCCTCCCTGCTGCCTTACTTCTTCCTCTTGCCATCTCCACCCCTTGCATTTGGAACAAACCAGATGTGCTACAAATAGCTCTTTTGGTCCTAGATCTCATTTTCCGTGCTCCAATTTTATCTCTTAAGTTCTGGAGAAGAGTATCTTTTTCTGCAATAAGTGTACTTTGCTGACAAAAAGACAGAACTGCTATTCTGTCACCATATGAAGTGATGTAATTGGTCATCTGTTCGTCTGTCATTATAGACAGCACAGCCTTGTCCACCTGGAGACATAAAAAATAAAAAAATAATTAGAATAAAGACATCCACATCTTTATATATATATATATATATATATATATATATATATATATATATATATATATATATAGTAATAGTTGTATTTCAGAAAGCCATGCGAAGACTTCTTGTGTAGCACTATCGCTGCTAGTTATGGGTCGCATAATTTGTTGTGCCGTTGCCATAGTAACCCCCTTTTTTGAAGACAAATTGTAGAATGTGTGGTCAAACTTTAACAGATAAAACAAGTTTTTCTTGATAAAATACAAAGCGGTTCTTACCTAAGGCCAGACCTCTCAACTTTTATCAAAAGTTAGGAGTGAGATTATGCTAATTTGGGGGCGGGGCTTGTTTGGGGGCGGGGCTAACCGGACCCTGGAAGAGCCGGTGGAGTCAACTCCATCTCATTTTTATCCCACCAGACAATGAAGTAGACATGTATTACTTGTGTTAAAAAGAGAAAGAGACATATTAATACTTAATAATAATAATAATACTTAATTAATTGTTCAGTTAATGGATTAAAACATAAATAATACACAATTGTTCAAATAATACTGAATAAAATTAAGTAGATTTTAATTATTAACCGAATTATTATACTGTTACACATTCATCTATGGGTTGTTTATCATTGTAAATCTATAACCTGATTGGTGAATCAGACTGAGTTTCATCAAGCCTTTATGATCCCCTCAGCAGCAACACTGAAGCACACAGAGGTTCCCGCTGCGTCTTTACGCACGATCCAGCTGCTGATGTCTCCCTCTTTTCAGCTCAATGCACTTCTAGACTGTTACAGTTTATAACCATTATCACCTTTCACAGCGACAGGTTTCTCAGTCAGTCGCCGCGCTGACCAGACAAATCTCTATTGCTCTCGTCAGTGCTTTCTGGGCGCACTGACGCCCAGAAAGCACCTGCTCCGAGGGAAAGGAGGGGGGAGAGGAGCAAGCGCGGAGGCACAGAAATACGGTGCATGTAGTTACAAAATGCAGAATTAATAAAAACGAAACTTATAAACTGACCAAGTGGCGTTTTAAACTGCATCTGGTTAGCAGAACTGTTTTTATGATCAGCGTGCAGCCATGACTGGTTCTGAATGGACCGGTCATCTTGCAGCAGCTCCACCCCCGCCTCCTCCCCTCCTGTGTACGCGGTACAGGACCTTACCGGCTCACTTTCACCACTGTTAAGACTAAAATTATTCATAACTCTGATCACTCTTCCTGCTGCTCTGTTAACATGAACTGCAGCAGGAATTACTGATGGCCACAAGCTGTGAAAGAAGCCGAAACAGCTCAGCAGAAGGCAGAGTTTTGTCGTCCGCAGCCCAGATGGGCTTTGTGATTTTTATGCGTGAGAAATGCCATGTTTGCGTGTGAAATGTCATGTGTTGCGTGTGAGCGTGTGAAGTTAGTGAAATGCGTGTGTCACACGGTCAATGCGTGAGAGTTGAGAGCTATGCTAAGGCTATCAAACGTAGTTTTTCACTGAGCGGATATTTATCAAACAATGTTTTATGCGATTATATTTACCTTGTCTCTTTGCATGTGCATGATATCCTCCTCTGGGACATCTCTGGACCGCAGAAAATGATATGTCGTCCTCCATAATCAATGTAGACACACTCCCCCACGTTTACCGCATAAAAACATGCCTTTCCCCCCAAAAAAAGTAACTCGCGATTTTTCAGAAATGTCGCGGGATCTCGAGATAATAAGTCGGGATCTCGAGATAATAAGTCGGGATCTCGCGATAATAAGTCGGGATCTCGAGATAATAAGTCGGGATCTCGCGATAATAAGTCGGGATCTCGCGATAATAAGTTGGGATCTCGAGATAATAAGTCGGGA
This sequence comes from Fundulus diaphanus, assembly GCA_037039145.1. Classification (NCBI taxonomy): domain Eukaryota; kingdom Metazoa; phylum Chordata; class Actinopteri; order Cyprinodontiformes; family Fundulidae; genus Fundulus; species Fundulus diaphanus. The sequence continues at coordinate 53,125,743 of CM073134.1, forward strand.
TCTCGCGATAATAAGTCGGGATCTCGCGATAATAAGTCGGGATCTCGAGATCTCGACTTAGTTTCTCGGGATCTCGCGATAATAAGTCGGGATTTCTTTCCTTTTATTTTTTTCTCCATGTCCCCTTAGGGGCTCCGTAATATGGAGCGTTGTGCGAGGCAAAGTTCTCCATTATAACCCAATGGGACATATTTTGAGCAAAGTGTCTGCACTTCGGTAGACTGGCCCGCTGCAGGTGTGTCAGTGAGTTTCCATGACGACGGAACTCTGAGGGCCAGAGGGAGAGGCTCCATTGAGATAGAATGGCAACTTTCGACACTCACCGCAGTTGCTGTGATTAATGTAGGAATCTGAAATTCGCACAGTCACTTCCTCTTGACATTTTAAAATTTTCAAGTGACTTTCAGCCATGTGTCACTTTTCTGTCCCATTTTGGATTTCACATGCTTTCCTATTGGGCCTTTGCTTCCAACAGCACCTGGCATGATGCCCAGACACGACCCAATTGGCCAATACAGCACCACCCACCTGTGGGAAATGGCGCTACACGCCATTTTGGTCAAATGTTGAGTTCTGGGCCCAGATGTAGTGAGGCTGAGTTGCTAAAGGAGGCAAATCTGACCCATGACCTTTGGTGACCTTTGGTGACATTAAGTATTGGCACCCTTTTTGAGGCACTTCCCAGTACAGGATTTGGACCAAACTGACAGAGTACAATCACTCGGTGATACTGAACACAACCATGTTAGCGGCTAACGGTTAGCATGTTGCTAATCGGAAGTAACTCTAGGAAGCTCGGACAAACTTCTGCTTCACAGAGTCTGTACCTACTTTATACAAAATGCTCCACAATAAGTTTGGGCCTCGTCACCTAAAGCATCTCCAAGTTAGGAGGTGTCAAATATCCAATGCTTTTCAATGGGGGCGAAACCCCTTATACTCCCTAGAAATGCAGGCCCACATATGGCTACAGTATATTCAAGTTTGAAATTCTACTTCTGCTTTGTTAAACGATTCAGTGTTTAGAATGAGTAAGGAAATGTTTGGTGCCTTTCCCTCAGTTTTTTCTTCTTCTAATCATTCAGCTATTGTTCTTTCATGTTCAAATTCTTCAACTTTTTCAACTTCTTCAATGCTTTTCAGCTATTTTTTCTCTTCTTCAAAGATCTTCTGCATCTTTTGCTCAATCATTCAGCTATCTGCATTCACAGTGCATTTTCGCAGGAAATGCAAATTTTTCTAGTTACTGTGAATGCAGTAGGCATTCACAGTTCTTGAGATCCTGTTTCTCTTTATTCTTTATTCTTATTTTTATGGGATATTCTTCCAAATGCGTTTTTACTGTTTAAAGTTTGATTCGCTTCTCCTCCTACAATTTTTCTCCGATTTCAACCATTCAACTTTTAAACTATTCAGATTCTTCTGGAATCGATGGCTATATCTTTTTGTACTTTTAACTCTTCAACTTTTTAAAATATTCAGCTTTTTCTGCAAATTTTCAGCTTTTTTTCTCCCATAGGAAATGAATGTAATTCACTAAAATTCCGCTCATTTCAGCTGCTTTTTGACAGCTTACTGCTTCAGCCTACATTCAGCTAGAAACGCCATTCAACTTTTAAAATGTAGTGATATCTTTCAGCTATTATGGTCTATTTCAGCTTTTTCATATCTTTTACCATTTTCATATAGTACCTCCTTAAAATAATTTTGGCTTTTCAAGAAATTCAGCAAATAACATGCGTTGCTATGGTCGTCAAGGAGGCAGTTATAGAGTGCGCACTCTAGAAATTCAACAAATTCTTCTTCTCCGAACAACTTCTTCTCAGTCGCTCAATTTTCAACCTATCCACATAAATTATACATCAAAACGTAGGAATTTTTGTCTGGATTCAGGAAATGTAACCCTCATTGCTGTAGCATTTATAGATTTTTCGGAAATCACCTCAGAGCGACACAAACCCGAAACCTCCCCCATTCATTTCCTATGGAGCGGTTTTGAAAAATGACGCCTGAAAATTGAAAACATCACACGTATTCGCATCGTCGCTACTCCGAAACTGTTTCATGTACAAGCATGAGACTTTCACACATGAATGTCCCGACCCTTCTGGCACTCATAAAAAAGGAATTGTTTGGATAACTGTTACGGTTTTACCGCAGGAACAATTTGTTCGGGAGCAGCGAATGTGCAAATTCCTGAAAACGCTTTTCAGCTGCATTTTCCCACATCATCCACTTTTTTACATCGTCGCTGTGCCTACACCGAATTTTGTACAAACATGAAAATGGGCACCATAGTCCTCAAAAGCCTGCTGATACTCATAGTGAAAGAATTATTTTGATATCTCTTATACTTTTTCAGCTACAGCGATTTGTTCGGGACCGTTTTAAGAGGATTTCTGAAAGTCCATAAAAATCACCTTTATATCATAATTTTTCATGCCTTTATTAAACTTTTTCCAGCAAAAACCGATAGCCTGTCTTCTTCCCCTATCCGTTACGAAATAAACGCAGAAAAAATTACTTCTCTACCATTTACGGATCAGGAGATATGGAGCGTTGTTCGGGGCAAAGTTCTCCATTATAATCCAATGGGACTTATTGTGAGCAAAGTCTCTGCACTTCGGTAGACTGGCCTGCAGCAGAGGTGTGAGTGAGTTTCCATGACGACGGAACTCTGAGGGCCAGAGGGAGAAGCTCCATTGGGATACAATGGCAACTTTCGACGCCCGCTGCAGCGGCTGTGATTAATGTAGGAATCTGAAATTCGCACAGTCACTTCCTCTTAACATTTTTAAATTTTCAAGTGACTTTCAGCCATGTGTCACTTTTCTGTCCCATTTTGGATTTCACATGCTTTCCTATTGGGCCTTTGCTTCCAACAGGATCTGGCATGATGCCCAGACACGACATAATTGGCCAATACAGCACCACCCACATGTGGGAAATGGCGCTACTGACCATTTTGGTCAAATGTTGAGTTCTGGGCCCAGATGTGGTGAGGCTGAGTTGCTAAAGGAGGCGGATCTGACTCATGACCTTTGGTGACCTTTGGTGACATTAAGTATTGGCACCCTTTTTGAGGCACTTCCCAGTACAGGATTTGGACCAAACTGACAGAGTACACTCACCCGGTGATACTGAACACAACCCTCTTAGCGGCTAACTGTTAGCATGTTGCTAACCGGAAGTAGCTCTAGGAAGGTCCTACAAACTTCTGCTTTACAGAGTCTTTACCTCCTTTATACAGAATGCTCCACTATAAATTTGGGCCACGTCACGTAAAGCATCTCCAAGCTAGGAGGTGTCAAACATCCAATGCTTTTCAATGGGGGCGAAACCCCTTATACTCCCTAGAAATGCAGGCCCACATATGGCTACAGTATATTCAAGTTTGAAATTCTACTTCTGCTTTGTTAAATGATTCAGTGTTTAGAATGAGTTAGGAAATGTTTGGTGCCTTACCCTCAGTTTTTTCTTCTTCTAATCATTCAGCTATTGTTCTTTCATGTTCAAATTCTTCAACTCTTTCAAATTCTTCAACTTTTTCAACTTCTTCAACTTTTTCAACTTCTTCAATGCTTTTCAGCTATTTTTTCTCTTCTTCAAAGATCTTCTGCATCTTTTGCTCAATCATTCAGCTATCTGCATTCACAGTGCATTTTCGCAGGAAATGCAAATTTTTCTAGTTATAGGATATTCTTCCAAATGCGTTTTTACTGTTTAAAGTTTGATTCGCTTCTCCTCCTACAGTTTTTCTCCGATTTCAACCATTCAACTTTTAAACTATTCAGCTTCTTCTGGAATCGATGGCTATATCTTTTTGTACTTTTAACTCTTCAACTTTTTAAAATATTCAGCTTTTTCTGCAAATTTTCAGCTTTTTTTCTCCCATAGGAAATGAATGTAATTCACTAAAATTCCGCTCATTTCAGCTGCTTTTTGACAGCTTACTGCTTCAGCCTACTTTCAGCTAGAAACGCCATTCAACTTTTAAAATGTAGTGATATCTTTCAGCTATTATGGTCTATTTCAGCTTTTTCATATCTTTTACCATTTTCATATAGTACCTCCTTAAAATAATTTTGACTTTTCAAGAAATTCAGCAAATAACATGCGTTGCTATGGTCGTCAAGTGGCAGTTGGTAGAGTGCGCACTCTAGAAATTCAACTAATTCTTCTACTCCGAACAACTTCTTCTCACTCGCTCAATTTTCAACCTATCCACATAAATTATACATCAAAACGTAGGAATTTTTGTCTGGATTCTGGAAATGTAACCCTCATTGGTGTGGCATTTATAGATTTTTCGCAAATCACCTCAGAGCGACACAAACCCGAAACCTCCCCCATTCATTTCCTATGGAGCGGTTTTGAAAAATGACGTCTGAAAATCCAAAACATCACACGTTTTCGCATTGTTGCTACTCCTAAACCGTTTGATGTACAGGCATGAGACTTTCACATATGAATGTCCCAACCCTTCTGGCACTCATAAAAAAGGAATTGTTTGGATAACTGTTACGGTTTTACCGCAGGAACAATTTGTTCGGGAGTAGCGAATGTGCAAATTCCTGAAAACGCTTTTCAGCTGCATTTTCCCACATCATCCACTTTTTTACATCGTCGCTGTGCCTACACCGATTTTTGTACAAACATGAAAATGGGCACCATAGTCCTCAAAAGCCTGCTGATACTCATAGTGAAAGAATTATTCTGATATCTCTTATACTTTTTCAGCTACAGCGATTTGTTCGGGACCGTTTTTAGAGGATTTCTGAAAGTCCATAAAAATCACCTTTATATCATAATTTTTCACGCCTTTATTAAACTTTTTCCAGCAAAAACCGATAGCCTGTCTTCTTCCCCTATCCGTTACGAAATAAACGCAGAAAAAATTACGTCTCTACCATTTACGGATCAGGAGATATGGAGCGTTGTTCGGGGCAAAGTTCTCCATTATAATCCAATGGGACTTATTGTGAGCAAAGTGTCTGCACTTCGGTACACTGGCCTGCAGCAGAGGTGTGAGTGAGTTTCCATGACGACGGAACTCTGAGGGCCAGAGGGAGAAGCTCCATTGGGATACAATGGCAACTTTCGACGCCCGCTGCAGCGGCTGTGATTAATGTAGGAATCTGAAATTCGCACAGTCACTTCCTCTTAACATTTTTAAATTTTCAAGTGACTTTCAGCCACGTGTCACTTTTCTGTCCCATTTTGGATTTCACATGCTTTCCTATTGGGCCTTTGCTTCCAACAGGATCTGGCATGATGCCCAGACACGACATAATTGGCCAATACAGCACCACCCACATGTGGGAAATGGCGCTACTGACCATTTTGGTCAAATGTTGAGTTCTGGGCCCAGATGTGGTGAGGCTGAGTTGCTAAAGGAGGCCAATCTGACTCATGACCTTTGGTGACCTTTGGTGACATTAAGTATTGGCACCCTTTTTGAGGCACTTCCCAGTACAGGATTTGGACCAAACTGACAGAGTACACTCACCTGGTGATACTGAACACAACCCTGTTAGCGGCTAACTGTTAGCATGTTGCTAACCGGAAGTAGCTCTAGGAAGGTCCTACAAACTTCTGCTTTACAGAGTCTTTACCTCCTTTATACAGAATGCTCCACTATAAATTTGGGCCACGTCACGTAAAGCATCTCCAAGCTAGGAGGTGTCAAACATCCAATGCTTTTCAATGGGGGCAAAACCCCTTATACTCCCTAGAAATGCAGGCCCACATATGGCTACAGTATATTCAAGTTTGAAATTCTACTTCTGCTTTGTTAAATGATTCAGTGTTTAGAATGAGTTAGGAAATGTTTGGTGCCTTACCCTCAGTTTTTTCTTCTTCTAATCATTCAGCTATTGTTCTTTCATGTTCAAATTCTTCAACTCTTTCAAATTCTTCAACTTTTTCAACTTCTTCAACTTTTTCAACTTCTTCAATGCTTTTCAGCTATTTTTTCTCTTCTTCAAAGATCTTCTGCATCTTTTGCTCAATCATTCAGCTATCTGCATTCACAGTGCATTTTCGCAGGAAATGCAAATTTTTCTAGTTACTGTGAATGCAGTAGGCATTCACAGTTATTACTGTGAATGCAGTAGGCATTCACAGTTATTGAGATCCTCTTTTTTAAAGTTTGATTCGCTTCTCCTCCTACAATTTTTCTCCGATTTCAACCATTCAACTTTTAAACTATTCAGCTTCTTCTGGAATCGATGGCTATATCTTTTTGTATTTATACCTTTTCAACTTTTTAAAATATTCAGCTTTTTCTGCAAATTTTCAGCTTTTTTTTTCTCCCATAGAAAATGAATGTAATTCACTAAAATTCCGCTCATTTCAGCTGCTTTTTGACAGCTTACTGCTTCAGCCTACTTTCAGCTAGAAACGCCATTCAACTTTTAAAATGTAGTGATATCTTTCAGCTATTATGGTCTATTTCAGCTTTTTCATATCTTTTACCATTTTCATATAGTACCTCCTTAAAATAATTTTGGCTTTTCAAGAAATTCAGCAAATAACATGCGTTGCTATGGTCGTCAAGGAGGCAGTTATAGAGTGCACACTCTAGAAATTCAACAAATTCTTCTCCTCCAAACAACTTCTTCTCACTCGCTCAATTTTCAACCTATCCACATAAATTATACATCAAAACGTAGGAATTTTTGTCTGGATTCAGGAAATGTAACCCTCATTGCTGTAGCATTTATAGATTTTTCGCAAATCACCTCAGAGCGACACAAACCCGAAACCTCCCCCATTCATTTCCTATGGAGCGGTTTTGAAAATTGACGCTTGAAAATTGAAAACATCACACGTTTTCGCATCGTCGCTACTCCGAAACCGTTTCATGTACAAGCATGAGACTTTCACACATGAATGTCCCGACCCTTTTGGCACTCATAAAAAAGGAATTGTTTGGATAACTGTTACGGTTTTACCGCAGGAACAATTTGTTCGGGAGTAGCGAATGTGCAAATTCCTGAAAACGCTTTTCAGCTGCATTTTCCCACATCATCCACTTTTTTACATCGTCGCTGTGCCTACACCGATTTTTGTACAAACATGAAAATGGGCACCATAGTCCTCAAACGCCTGCTGATACTCATAGTGAAAGAATTATTTTGATATCTCTTATACTTTTTCAGCTACAGCGATTTGTTCGGGACCGTTTTTAGAGGATTTCTGAAAGTCCATAAAAATCACCTTTATATCATAATTTTTCACACCTTTATTAAACTTTTTCCAGCAAAAACCGATAGCCTGTCTTCTTCCCCTATCCGTTACGAAATAAACGCAGAAAAAATTACGTCTCTACCATTTACGGATCAGGAGATATGGAGCGTTGTTCGGGGCAAAGTTCTCCATTATAATCCAATGGGACTTATTGTGAGCAAAGTCTCTGCACTTCGGTAGACTGGCCCGCTGCAGGTGTGTCAGTGAGTTTCCATGACGACGGAACTCTGAGGGCCAGAGGGAGAAGCTCCATTGGGATACAATGGCAACTTTCGACGCCCGCTGCAGCGGCTGTGATTAATGTAGGAATCTGAAATTCGCACAGTCACTTCCTCTTAACATTTTTAAATTTTCAAGTGACTTTCAGCCATGTGTCACTTTTCTGTCCCATTTTGGATTTCACATGCTTTCCCATTGGGCCTTTGCTTCCAACAGGATCTGGCATGATGCCCAGACACGACATAATTGGCCAATACAGCACCACCCACATGTGGGAAATGGCGCTACTGACCATTTTGGTCAAATGTTGAGTTCTGGGCCCAGATGTGGTGAGGCTGAGTTGCTAAAGGAGGCCAATCTGACTCATGACCTTTGGTGACCTTTGGTGACATTAAGTATTGGCACCCTTTTTGAGGCACTTCCCAGTACAGGATTTGGACCAAACTGACAGAGTACACTCACCCGGTGATACTGAACACAACCCTGTTAGCGGCTAACGGTTAGCATGTTGCTAACCGGAAGTAGCTCTAGGAAGCTCGGACAAACTTCTGCTTTACAGAGTCTGTACCTCCTTTATACAGAATGCTCCACTATAAATTTGGGCCACGTCACGTAAAGCATCTCCAAGTTAGGAGGTGTCAAACATCCAATGCTTTTCAATGGGGGCAAAACCCCTTATACTCCCTAGAAATGCAGGCCCACATATGGCTACAGTATATTCAAGTTTGAAATTCTACTTCTGCTTTGTTAAACGATTCAGTGTTTAGAATGAGTTAGGAAATGTTTGGTGCCTTACCCTCAGTTTTTTCTTCTTCTAATCATTCAGCTATTGTTCTTTCATGTTCAAATTCTTCAACTCTTTCAAATTCTTCAACTTTTTCAACTTCTTCAACTTTTTCAACTTCTTCAATGCTTTTCAGATATTTTTTCTCTTCTTCAAAGATCTTCTGCATCTTTTGCTCAATCATTCAGCTATCTGCATTCACAGTGCATTTTCGCAGGAAATGCAAATTTTTCTAGTTACTGTGAATGCAGTAGGCATTCACAGTTCTTGAGATCCTCTTTCGTGTTTTTACTGTTTAAAGTTTGATTCGCTTCTCCTCCTACAGTTTTTCTCCGATTTCAACCATTCAACTTTTAAACTATTCAGCTTCTTCTGGAATCGATGGCTATATCTTTTTGTACTTATACCTTTTCAACTTTTTAAAATATTCAGCTTTTTCTGCAAATTTTCAGCTTTTTTTTCTCCCATAGGAAATGAATGTAATTCACTAAAATTCCGCTCATTTCAGCTGCTTTTTGACAGCTTACTGCTTCAGCCTACTTTCAGCTAGAAACGCCATTCAACTTTTAAAATGTAGTGATATCTTTCAGCTATTATGGTCTATTTCAGCTTTTTCATATCTTTTACCATTTTCATATAGTCCCTCCTTAAAATAATTTTGGCTTTTCAAGAAATTCAGCAAATAACATGCGTTGCTATGGTCGTCAAGTGGCAGTTGGTAGAGTGCACACTCTAGAAATTCAATAAATTCTTCTTCTCCGAACAACTTCTTCTCACTCGCTCAATTTTCAACCTATCCACATAAATTATACATCAAAACGTAGGAATTTTTGTCTGGATTCAGGAAATGTAACCCTCATTGGTGTAGCATTTATAGATTTTTTGCAAATCACCTCAGAGCGACACAAACCCGAAACCTCCCCCATTCATTTCCTATGGAGCGGTTTTGAAAAATGGCGTCTGAAAATCATAAACATCACACGTTTTCGCATCGTCGCTACTCCGAAACCGTTTCATGTACAAGCATGAGACTTTCACACATGAATGTCCCGACCCTTCTGGCACTCATAAAAAAGGAATTGTTTGGATAACCGTTACGGTTTTTCCGCAGGAACAATTTGTTCGGGAGTAGCGAATGTGCAAATTCCTGAAAACGCTTTCAGCTGCATTTTCCCACATCATCCACTTTTTTACATCGTCGCTGTGCCTACACCGATTTTTGTACAAACATGAAAATGGGCACCATAGTCCTCAAAAGCCTGCTGATACTCATAGTGAAAGAATTATTTTGATATCTCTTATACTTTTTCAGCTACAGCGATTTGTTCGGGACCGTTTTTAGAGGATTTCTGAAAGTCCATAAAAATCACCTTTATATCATAATTTTTCACGCCTTTATTAAACTTTTTCCAGCAAAAACCGATAGCCTGTCTTCTTCCCCTATCCGTTACGAAATAAACGCAGAAAAAATTACGTCTCTACCATTTACGGATCAGGAGATATGGAGCGTGGTTCGGGGCAAAGTTCTCCATTATAATCCAATGGGACTTATTGTGAGCAAAGTCTCTGCACTTCGGTAGACTGGCCTGCAGCAGAGGTGTGAGTGAGTTTCCATGACGACGGAACTCTGAGGGCCAGAGGGAGAAGCTCCATTGGGATACAATGGCAACTTTCGACGCCCGCTGCAGCGGCTGTGATTAATGTAGGAATCTGAAATTCGCACAGTCACTTCCTCTTGACATTTTAAAATTTTCAAGTGACTTTCAGCCATGTGTCACTTTTCTGTCCCATTTTGGATTTCACATGCTTTCCTATTGGGCCTTTGCTTCCAACAGGATCTGGCATGATGCCCAGATACGACATAATTGGCCAATACAGCACCACCCACATGTGGGAAATGGCGCTACTGACCATTTTGGTCAAATGTTGAGTTCTGGGCCCAGATGTGGTGAGGCTGAGTTGCTAAAGGAGGCCAATCTGACTCATGACCTTTGGTGACCTTTGGTGACATTAAGTATTGGCACCCTTTTTGAGGCACTTCCCAGTACAGGATTTGGACCAAACTGACAGAGTACACTCACCTGGTGATACTGAACACAACCCTGTTAGCGGCTAACTGTTAGCATGTTGCTAACCGGAAGTAGCTCTAGGAAAGTCCTACAAACTTCTGCTTTACAGAGTCTTTACCTCCTTTATACAGAATGCTCCACTATAAATTTGGGCCACGTCACGTAAAGCATCTCCAAGCTAGGAGGTGTCAAACATCCAATGCTTTTCAATGGGGGCGAAACCCCTTATACTCCCTAGAAATGCAAGCCCACATATGGCTACAGTATATTCAAGTTTGAAATTCTACTTCTGCTTTGTTAAATGATTCAGTGTTTAGAATGAGTTAGGAAATGTTTGGTGCCTTTCCCTCAGTTTTTTCTTCTTCTAATCATTCAGCTATTGTTCTTTCATGTTCAAATTCTTCAACTCTTTCAAATTCTTCAACTTTTTCAACTTCTTCAATGCTTTTCAGCTATTTTTTCTCTTCTTCAAAGATCTTCTGCATCTTTTGCTCAATCATTCAGCTATCTGCATTCACAGTGCATTTTCGCAGGAAATGCAAATTTTTCTAGTTCTTTATTCTTCTTCTTCTTCTTAGTGTTTATTCTTCCAAATGCGTTTTTACTGTTTAAAGTTTGATTCGCTTCTCCTCCTACAATTTTTCTCCGATTTCAACCATTCAACTTTTAAACTATTCAGCTTCTTCTGGAATCGATGGCTATATCTTTTTGTACTTTTAACTCTTCAACTTTTTAAAATATTCAGCTTTTTCTGCAAATTTTCAGCTTTTTTTCTCCCATAGGAAATGAATGTAATTCACTAAAATTCCGCTCATTTCAGCTGCTTTTTGACAGCTTACTGCTTCAGCCTACTTTCAGCTAGAAACGCCATTCAACTTTTAAAATGTAGTGATATCTTTCAGCTATTATGGTCTATTTCAGCTTTTTCATATCTTTTACCATTTTCATATAGTACCTCCTTAAAATAATTTTGGCTTTTCAAGAAATTCAGCAAATAACATGCGTTGCTATGGTCGTCAAGGAGGCAGTTATAGAGTGCGCACTCTAGAAATTCAACAAATTCTTCTTCTCCGAACAACTTCTTCTCAGTCGCTCAATTTTCAACCAATCCACATAAATTATACATCAAAACGTAGGAATTTTTGTCTAGATTCAGGAAATGTAACCCTCATTGCTGTAGCATTTGTAGATTTTTCGCAAATCACCTCAGAGCGACACAAACCCGAAACCTCCCCCATTCATTTCCTATGGAGCGGTTTTGAAAAATGACGTCTGAAAATCCAAAACATCACACGTTTTCGCATCGTCGCTACTCCGAAACCGTTTCATGTACAAGCATGAGACTTTCACACATGAATGTCCCGACCCTTCTGGCACTCATAAAAAAGGAATTGTTTGGATAACTGTTACGGTTTTACCGCAGGAACAATTTGTTCGGGAGTAGCGAATGTGCAAATTCCTGAAAACGCTTTTCAGCTGCATTTTCCCACATCATCCACTTTTTTACATCGTCGCTGTGCCTACACCGATTTTTGTACAAACATGAAAATGGGCACCATAGTCCTCAAAAGCCTGCTGATACTCATAGTGAAAGAATTATTTTGATATCTCTTATACTTTTTCAGCTACAGCGATTTGTTCGGGACCGTTTTTAGAGGATTTCTGAAAGTCCATAAAAATCACCTTTATATCATAATTTTTCACGCCTTTATTAAACTTTTTCCAGCAAAAACCGATAGCCTGTCTTCTTCCCCTATCCGTTACGAAATAAACGCAGAAAAAATTACGTCTCTACCATTTACGGATCAGGAGATATGGAGCGTTGTTCGGGGCAAAGTTCTCCATTATAATCCAATGGGACTTATTGTGAGCAAAGTCTCTGCACTTCGGTAGACTGGCCCGCTGCAGGTGTGAGTGAGTTTCCATGACGACGGAACTCTGAGGGCCAGAGGGAGAAGCTCCATTGGGATACAATGGCAACTTTCGACGCCCGCTGCAGCGGCTGTGATTAATGTAGGAATCTGAAATTCGCACAGTCACTTCCTCTTAACATTTTTAAATTTTCAAGTGACTTTCAGCCATGTGTCACTTTTCTGTCCCATTTTGGATTTCACATGCTTTCCTATTGGGCCTTTGCTTCCAACAGGATCTGGCATGATGCCCAGACACGACATAATTGGCCAATACAGCACCACCCACATGTGGGAAATGGCGCTACTGACCATTTTGGTCAAATGTTGAGTTCTGGGCCCAGATGTGGTGAGGCTGAGTTGCTAAAGGAGGCCAATCTGACTCATGACCTTTGGTGACCTTTGGTGACATTAAGTATTGGCACCCTTTTTGAGGCACTTCCCAGTACAGGATTTGGACCAAATTGACAGAGTACACTCACCTGGTGATACTGAACACAACCCTGTTAGCGGCTAACTGTTAGCATGTTGCTAACCGGAAGTAGCTCTAGGAAGATCCTACAAACTTCTGCTTTACAGAGTCTTTACCTCCTTTATACAGAATGCTCCACTATAAATTTGGGCCACGTCACGTAAAGCATCTCCAAGCTAGGAGGTGTCAAACATCCAATGCTTTTCAATGGGGGCGAAACCCCTTATACTCCCTAGAAATGCAGGCCCACATATGGCTACAGTATATTCAAGTTTGAAATTCTACTTCTGCTTTGTTAAATGATTCAGTGTTTAGAATGAGTTAGGAAATGTTTGGTGCCTTACCCTCAGTTTTTTCTTCTTCTAATCATTCAGCTATTGTTCTTTCATGTTCAAATTCTTCAACTCTTTCAAATTCTTCAACTTTTTCAACTTCTTCAACTTTTTCAACTTCTTCAATGCTTTTCAGCTATTTTTTCTCTTCTTCAAAGATCTTCTGCATCTTTTGCTCAATCATTCAGCTATCTGCATTCACAGTGCATTTTCGCAGGAAATGCAAATTTTTCTAGTTTCAATTGTGTTCATAAACAGACACAATAAAAAATGCAAAAAGCATCATGCTAACCTTTACAATTAGGCTTATTGGATTTTACTACTTAATAACTCTCTGTCACAGCCTCTAACCTGCTGGTGATACACTTGGGCCTGGTGTCTCCTGGCTGGCTTCTCCAGGTTGGTCACTGCTGCAGGGTTGTGTCTGGTCCTGGTCTGGCCCTGGTTTTTGCCTCTTTAAGAAGAACTGTGAGATATTCTCTTTTCTCTTCATTTGGGCTCTACACAAAATAAGGCAGCCTGGTATTTAGACTCCATGACTGTATGGCAAAGACAACACTATTTTAAATATTATTTAAACAATAGTTTTTAGTTTTCTGTAGCTAGCTAAAATAATACTAAATTAAAATAGATTAATTAAATTAATTATTATAACTAGTTAGGTTATAATTCAAAGCTTTCATATGACATAGCCTATTTACATTTCAGTCATTATAAACTTAACAATGGTTTTTCACATATTCTTACCACACACATTTCAAGCAAGAGCTGGGAGATATATCCTGGCCAAATTAATAAAACATTACAGGGCAGCATGTGCACTCAAACATATGTTAAAAGAATCTGTCTAAAACACGATCTATCAGCACTAACATGGCTAATATAATAAACGAGGCACTACGGACGGAGCGGTGCACAACCATTTTTTTTTCTTTTTAGAAATGTATGACAAGTGCCGCCTCTCATTAGGAAGGTAACACAGCGGTTACCGCTGAGCGGTAAAATGTTGTAAATACCTGCAAAACTCCTCAACGGTGTACTCTAAAGCCGCGGGTGTGTTTTGGATCAAGCAGGAACCACATGTCAGCTTAACCAATGAACAGCGTCAGTGTGCAGCATGTAGGCTGCTACTGTATGGGCTGCCTTCAGGGACAGTCGGAAATTACAGTTTTCCTGGCAAATCTTTGCCGATCTCATAAGTATTATATGTTAAAATTACCATTTCCAGTGGGGTGGCAGTAGGGGGTGGCAAGGGCTCTGTTGGGGGTGGCAAATGCCACCCCTGCCACCCCTCTGGCTCCGCAACTAGCTACATTCAATGTAAAGCTTATGTATATAAGTGTGTGTGTGTGTGTGTAAAAAATCCATATATAATCAAATACTGCCATCTACTGGAAATTTTAAATCCCTACATGGGCACATTTCGGAAATGTTATTCTCTTTAAATTCATAAATAAATTCTTTAAAAATCAACAGTTTGCTCTAAAATTCTTCCAATATTATATATATATTCAATTTATTTATTTATATAGCGCCAAATCATGAAACATGTCATCTCAAGGCACTTTACAAAATCAAGTTCAATCATATTATACAGATTGGGTCAGATTATACAGATTGGATAAAATGTCCTATATAAGGAAACCAGTTGATTGCATCAAAGTCCCGACAAGCATATATATATATATATATATATATATATACACACTCACCGGCCACTTTATTAGGTACCCCATGCTAGTAACGGGTTGGACCCCCTTTTACCTTCAGAACTGCCTCAATTCTTCGTGGCATAGATTCAACAAGGTGCTGGAAGCATTCCTCAGGGAGTTTGGTCCATATTGACATGATGGCATCACACAGTTGCCGCAGATTTGTCGGCTGCACATCCATGATGCGAATCTCCCGTTCCACCACATCCCAAAGATGCTCTATTGGATTGAGATCTGGTGACTGTGGAGGCCATTTGAGTACAGCGAACTCATTGTCATGTTCAAGAAACCAGTCTGAGATGATTCCAGCTTTATGACATGGCGCATTATCCTGCTGAAAGTAGCCATCATGGGTTGGGTACATTGTGGTCATAAAGGGATGGACATGGTTAGCAACAATACTCAGGTAGGCTGTGGCGTTGCAACGATGCTCAATTGGTACCAAGGGGCCCAAAGAGTGCCAAGAAAATATTCCCCACACCATGACACCACCACCACCACCAGCCTGAACTGTTGATACAAGGCAGGATGGATCCATGCTTTCATGTTGTAGACACCAAATTCTGACCCTACCATCCGACTGTAGCAGCAGAAATCGAGACTCATCAGACCAGGCAACGTTTTTCCAATCTTCTATTGTCCAATTTCGATGAGCTTGTGCAAATTGTAGCCTCAGTTTCCTGTTCTTAGCTGAAAGGAGTGGCACCCGATGTGGTCTTCTGCTGCTGTAGACCATCTGCCTCAAAGTTCGACGTACTGTGCGTTCAGAGATGCTCTTCTGCCCACCTTGGTTGTAACGGGTGGTTATTTGAGTCACTGTTGCCCTTCTATCAGCTCGAACCAGTCTGGCCATTCTCCTCTGACCTCTGGCATCAACAA
The DNA here is from genome assembly GCA_037039145.1 of Fundulus diaphanus. Classification (NCBI taxonomy): domain Eukaryota; kingdom Metazoa; phylum Chordata; class Actinopteri; order Cyprinodontiformes; family Fundulidae; genus Fundulus; species Fundulus diaphanus. The sequence continues at coordinate 53,141,371 of CM073134.1, forward strand.
GGCATTTCCGCCCACAGAACTGCCGCTCACTGGATGTTTTTTCTTTTTCGGACCATTCTCTGTAAACCCTAGAGATGGTTGTGCGTGAAAATCCCAGTAGATTAGCAGTTTCTGAAATACTCAGACCAGCCCTTCTGGCACCAACAATCATGCCACGTTCAAAGTCACTCAAATCACCTTTCTTCCCCATACTGATGCTCATTTTGAACTGCAGGAGATTCTCTTGACCATGTCTACATGCCTAAATGCACTGAGTTGCCGCCATGTGATTGGCTGCTTAGAAATTAAGTGTTAACGAGCAGTTGGACAGGTGTACCTAATAAAGTGGCCGGTGAGTGTATATATATATATATATATATATATATATATATATATATATATTTAAGCTATATACACAGACACCGATCTACAGACAACAGCAATTATCAACAAAAAGAAATCAACAAAAAACCTAATCACCCTCAGCACGGGCTCCCCCCCCACTCCCCACAAATCATGTCTATCCAGTAATTTAGGACCATTTTGTTTGTTTTTGGTGTTTAATGTACTTTTCTCTACTTCCATCGCTGTACCCATTAGCACATATTGTGTTTATGCCGGAAAACTGTAACTGTAAAGCATGAGGATGATCTATCATAAAATCTTACTTATGGAAGGTAATTCCCCAGGATCTGGTTCCTAGTGTCCTTTTATTTGCGCACCCATAAGCGGAGTAAAAGTCGGGCTTCCTGGGACGTAGCTCTGGAAGTTTGCTTACTTTCAATACAAAATCGAAATTATTTATTAAGTTAGACAATAATTTAATTCAATCAATTGGTCCCATGTAGCCCCTAAAGGGGTGACGTTTTCAGTCAGTTGATTTATCTGGAAATCGGGTGAGATTTCACCGGATTCAGAGTGTCTGAAAACATAAAGTACATTTTCCTGTAATGACTTGTATTCTGTCTGACTGCAGCTTGGTCTGACCTAAGATGGCCGCTCTGTCGGCACGCCTCTCAACCGAGGACGCGGTGTCTACGTATTCATGTCTGTGTTCTCTATGGTCTGACCTAAGATGGCAGCTTGGTCTGACCTAAGATGGCTGCTTTGACGTCACTTCCTGTGATGTGCCCAAATATGGGCAAAATGGCCGCCCTGTTCAAAGCTCTGCAGTCAGAGCTCTGGATGATGAAAGCTGTGAACTGATCACAAACTTCATAAATTCGTTAATAATCAACGGTTGGCTCTAAAATTCTGAAAATATTCATGGATCTCAAAGAGTGCTTTATCTAACCACAGGATTTTTTTTATGGTCATTAAAAAAATGGATTCAGAGAAATAAAATATTAAACTTTATAGTCTTGTACCATTTATTTTCAAAGTCTTGTAAATTGGTCAAACTCGCCTGGATTTTTACCAAACTGAAATCCATGTTTATTCTGCATGTGCTTTACAAATAGAGGCCATATTTTGGGGGGTTGAACAATATTTGTGGAAAATACATTGATTTCTCCATTTTACAAACTTTTAAAAATTCAGAGTGTAGCACTTCAAAAAAAAAACAATACATGCAGTGAGAGAATTGTTACACCTTATTCACAGAATACATCCTGAAAATCTGGGATCAAAAAATTGATTTTAAAGCATTTTTTATTCTTTACTTTATTGTTTTTATTATTCTCCAGGTTTTTTAACACTTTTGGAAATAGGCCCCGCCCACTTGTTTTAATAATTACCATATTTAATACCTGAGTTCAGGGGTATGACTGGAAGGGGATGAAGAAGGTTTTGTAAAAATCCGATCAGCCATTCTTGCGTAGTAGATTTCTTGACATCACAGCGCCCCCTAGTGATGGACGATCCTCAAACGCGGGTCACATGTGCAAAATCTTATTTGGACTATGGGTTATGAAGGACATGTCAAAATCTGTTATGGTTTTAGAATAATCAGCAATTACATTTAGAGCTAGCTAGATAACAATCACTTATTTTAGCGTTACTTTTCAAAAAAGTCAAAATTCAAAAATCTGGCGTGTTAACTTTTTTTATTTGTCCATTCCGCGGTTATATATGGAGTTTTGCGCGGATTGCATAAAAAATGTAGGAGGAGTTTAACAAGAAAGGTTTAACCTTTGTAGCCATGTAGCGCGAAAACTAGCTGGGAAACGAAGGGTGTGCCAATTCCCTTTATTTTGCAGAATCATCCAATAAACAAAGTGATGTGAAGTTTTTGAGTGTGGGACCAGTAGTTTGGTGGTTATAGGCCAAAACGCATTGTCCTTTGTTATAGCGCCCCCTAGTTGTTGAGGGGTCTGAATTTCTGGGTTTGAGTAGCGGTGCACATTCTGTACTTGGATACCTGATTCAATAGGTTCGTTACAAATCCGCATGGGCCGCCCAACGCGTTTTAGCGGAGAATAATAATTACCCGTAATAATAATAATAACTAGAACTGCAAGCAGTTATTAACGGGTTCCAAGCCCACCCACGCACCGCCCCCTTGAGCATGTTCCTGGACTTCAGTTCAGCGTTCAACACCATCAAAACTGGAACATCTGGGCTTCAGCACACCTGTTCGCAACTGCCTACTAGACTTCATCACCAACAGACCTCAGTTGGTCCGGGTCGGAAAGAAAACCTCTGATGTCATCACCCTCAGCACGGGCTTTCCTCAGGGCTGCGTCCTGAGCCCCCTGCTGTTCACCCTGATGACACACGACTGTGTCCCCAGGTTCACCACCAATCACATCGTGAAGTTTGCAGACGACACGACGGTGGTGGGCCTGATTAGAGACAACAACGACCAGGACTGATCCTGAACGTGGAGAAAACGAAGGAGATCATCATGGACTTCAGGAAGAAATGGCCTCGCCATGCTCCACTTCTCATTAACAGCTCAGCTGTGGAGGTGGCCAGCAGCAATAAATTCCTCGGGGTGCACATAACACACAACCTCAGCTGGTTTGTGAACACCATGTCACTGGAGAAGAGGGAACAGAAGCGCTTGCACTTACTGCGGAGGATGAGGAGAGCCCACCTGTCCCCGCCCATCCTCACGACCTTCTACAGCAGCACCATCTATCTGCTCCCCACTCCCTTCCAATTAAGCATGTCATAATATTTATTACTTTCTTGCATTTGTCTAAAAAAAGTAGATGCAATGCAGTTTTGCATTGCATTACATTGAAATGACTGTTGTCATTTCAGCTTTTAACTTTTTGCTCTCTCTTTTTTCTTCATAGTAGGTACACCTGATCTGACGTTCTGTTAACTGTGACATCATCCAGAGAAGACAGATCACCCGCTATTACTATCTAATGTAGAACAGATTACTGGATCAATGTGTGCTTCTGTGCTTGTTTGTCTCTCTTGTTGTGTCTCTGCTCTGTATTCTTTAACCCCCAGTCGGTCGAGGCAGATGACCGTTCATACTGAGCCCGGTTCTGCTGGAGGTTTTTCCTTCCCGCTAATGGGTGGGTTTTTTTTTCGACTGTCGCTTCATGCTTGCTCAGTATGAGGGATTGCTGCAAAGCCATGGACAATGCAGACGTCTCTCCCTGTAGCTCTATGCTTCTCCAGGAGTGAATGCTGCTTGTCGGGACTTTGAAGCAATCAACTGGTTCCCTTATATAGGAAATTTTTGACCAATCTGTATATTATGATTGATTTTGACTTTGTAAAGTGCCTCGAGATGACATGTTTCATGAATTGGCGCTATATAAATACAATTGAATTGAATTGAATAGAGTCCATCTGTTAAACCTTTTCTGCGTCGCACAAAGACACGATGGTTGGAACCAAAGATCTCAACTTTGGACTCATCAGACCAAAGCACAGATTTCCACTGGTCTAATGTCCATTCCTTGTGTTCTTTAGCCCAAACAATTCTCTTCTACTTGTTGCCTGTCCTTAGCAGTGGTTTCCTAGCAGCTGTTTTAACATGAAGGCCTGATTCACACAGTCTCCTAACAGTTGTTCTAGAGATGTGTCTGCTGCTAGAACTCTGTGTGGCATTGACCTGGTCTCTAATCTGAGCTGCTGTCAGCCTGCGATTTCTGAGGCTGGTGACTAGGATGAATTTATCCTCCACAGCAATTCATAGTTTTGATGCCTTTAGTGTGAATCTACAATTGTCATAGTTATGAAAATTAAGAAAACTCTTTGAAGGAGAAGGTGTGTCTAAACCACCTCCTCCATTACCATCTGGTACGCTGGTGCCACCGCCAAAGACAAGAGCAGACTGCAGCGTGTCATCCGGTCTGCAGAGAACGTGACTGGCTGCAATTTTCCATCTCTCCAGGACCTGTAAGCCTCCAGGACTCTGAGGCGTGCAGGGAAGATTGTGGCCGATTTTGTGACACCCCAGTCACAAAATATTTCAGACACTTCCTTCTGGCAGGAGGCAGCGGTCCATCAGGACCAAAACCTCATGACACAAAAACAGTTTTTTCCCATCCGCTACCAGCCTTATTAACACGGCCCAGAGGCCCCGTGACACTTGACTCTGCCTCTCTCCCCTGTTCAGGTCCTACAAGCTACACCAACGTAGCATCTCCAGACCTTCTGCGTTACATTAACGCACAGTCTACCGTGTATATAGCTTTCTGTGTATATATATATATATATATATATATATATATATATATATATATATATATACACAGCGTTCACTGAGCGAAAGGCGGGTTACACCCTGGACAGGTCGGCAATCTGTCACAGGGCAACACAGAGACAGACAGGACAAACAACCATTCTTGCACACACTCACACCTAAGGACAATTTAGAGAAGCCAATTAAACTAACAGTCATGTTTTTGAACTGTGGGAGGAAGCCGGCGTACCCGGAGTGAACCTACGCATGCACAGGTAGAACATTCAAACTCCATGCAGAAAGACCCAGAGGATTTGAAAGACCCAGGAGGATTTGAAAGACCCAGGAGGATTTGAAAGACCCGGGAGGATTTGAAAGACCCGGGAGGATTTGAAAGACCCAGGTGATTGAACCCAGAAGGCAACAACACTTCTCACTGCTTCACTGTGCAGCCTCTGTTTATGACAGTATCATGTAAATCTTAGGCACAAATAAAGTGTTACCTAAACAAAAGTAATTTGTATAGTAAGTATAACATCCACTGACTGTAAAGTTACCTGTGAAACGTTTTCACACAGCCAAACGGCTTGTTGTTGCAACCAAATGATATGGGGTTCTGTGTGAGAACGGAGTAGCAAGATGGCGGCCAGTGACCTCCCCTAGTGACTGGCCGCCATCTTGCTACTCCCTACTCTCACACTTTTGCAAATAGGCCCTGCCCACTTGTTTCAATTGTGTTCATAAACAGACACAATAAAAAATGCAAAAAGCATCATGCTAACCTTTAGAATTAGGCTTATTGGATTTTACTACTTAATAACTCTCTGTCACAGCCTCTAACCTGCTGGTGATACACTTGGGCCTGGTGTCTCCTGGCTGGCTTCTCCAGGTTGGTCACTGCTGCAGGGTTCTGTCTGGTCCTGGTCTGGCCCTGGTTTTTGCCTCTTTAAGAAGAACTGTGAGATATTCTCTTTTCTCTTCATTTGGGCTCTACACAAAATAAGGCAGCCTGGTATTTAGACTCCATGACTGTATGGCAAAGACAACACTATTTTAAATATTATTTAAACAATAGTTTTTAGTTTTCTGTAGCTAGCTAAAATAATACTAAATTAAAAATAGATTAATTAAATTAATTAATATAACTAGTTAGGTTATAATTCAAAGCTTTCATATGACATTTCAGCATTCATATTTACATTTCAGTCATTATAAACTTAACAATGGTTTTTCACATATTCTTACCACACACATTTCAAGCAAGAGCTGGGAGATATATCCTGGCCAAATTAATAAAACATTACAGGGCAGCATGTGCACTGAAACATATGTTAAAAGAATCTGTCTAAAACACAATCTATCAGCACTAGCATGGCTAATATAATAAACGAGGCACTACGGACGGAGCGGTGCACAACCATTTTTTTTTTCTTTTTAGAAATGTATGACAAGTGCCGCCTCTCATTAGGAAGGTAACACAGCGGTTACCGCTGAGCGGTAAAATGTTGTAAATACCTGCAAAACTCCTCAACGGTGTACTCTAAAGCCGCGGGTGTGTTTTGGATCAAGCAGGAACCACATGTCAACTTAACCAATGAACAGCGTCAGTGCGCAGCATGTAGGCTGCTACTGCATGGGCTGCCTTCAGGGACAGTCGGAAATTACAGTTTTCCTGGCAAATCTTTGCCGATCTCATAAGTATTATATGTTAAAATTACCATTTCCAGTGGGGTGGCAGTAGGGGGTGGCAAGGGCTCTGTTGGGGGTGGCAAATGCCACCCCTGCCACCCCTCTGGCTCCGCAACTAGCTACATTCAATGTAAAGCTTATGTATATAAGTGTGTGTGTGTAAAAAATCCATATATAATCAAATACTGCCATCTACTGGAAATTTTAAATCCCTACATGGGCACATTTCGGAAATGTTATTCTCTTTAAATTCATAAATAAATTCTTTAAAAATCAACAGTTTGCTCTAAAATTCTTCCAATGTTATATATATATATATATATATATATATATATATATATATATATATATATATAATATATATATATATTTAAGCTATATACACAGACACCGATCTACAGACAACAGCAATTATCAACAAAAAGAAATCAACAAAAAACCTAATCACCCTCAGCACGGGCTTCCCCCCCCCCATCTCCCCACAAATCATGTTTATCCAGTAATTTAGGACCATTTTGTTTGTTTTTGGTGTTTAATGTACTTTTCTCTACTTCCATCGCTGTACCCATTAGCACATATTGTGTTTATGCCGGAAACACTGTAATTGTAAAGCATGAGGATTATCTATCATAAAATCTTACTTATGGAAGGTAATTCCCCAGGATCTGGTTCCTGGTGTCCTTTTATATGCGCACCCATAAGCGGAGTAAAAGTCTGGCTTCCTGGGACGTAGCTCTGGAAGTTTGCTTACTTTCAATACAAAACCGAAATTATTTATTAAGTTAGACAATCGTTTAATTCAATCAATTGGTCCCATGTAGCACCTAAAGGGGTGACGTTTTCAGTCAGTTGATTTAATGGAAATCGGGTGAGAATTCACCGGATTCAGAGTGTCTGAAACATAAAGTACATTTTCCTCAATTGACTTGTATTCTCTATGGTCTGACCTAAGATGGCAGCTTGGTCTGACCTAAGATGGCTGCTTTGACGTCACTTCCTGTGATGTGCCCAAATATGGGCAAAATGGCCGCCCTGTTCAAAGCTCTGCAGTCAGAGCTCTGGATGATGAAAGCTGTGAACTGATCACAAACTTCATAAATTCGTTAATAATCAACGGTTGGCTCTAAAATTCTGAAAATATTCATGGATCTCAAAGAGTGCTTTATCTAACCACAGGAGTTTTTTTATGGTCATTAAAAAAATGGATTCAGAGAAATAAAATATTAAACTTTATAGTCTTGTACCATTTATTTTCAAAGTCTTGTAAATTGGTCAAACTCGCCTGGATTTTTACCAAACTGAAATCCATGTTTATTCTGCATGTGCTTTACAAATAGAGGCCATATTTTGGGGGGTTGAACAATATTTGTGGAAAATACATTGATTTCTCCATTTTACAAACTTTTAAAAATTCAGAGTGTAGCACTTCAAAAAAAAACAATACATGCAGTGAGAGAATTGTTACACCTTATTCACAGAATACATCCTGAAAATCTGGGATCAAAAAATTGATTTTAAAGCATTTTTTATTCTTTACTTTATTGTTTTTATTATTCTCCAGGTTTTTTAACACTTTTGGAAATAGGCCCCGCCCACTTGTTTTAATAATTACCATATTTAATACCTGAGTTCAGGGGTATGACTGGAAGGGGATGAAGAAGGTTTTGTAAAAATCCGATCAGCCATTCTTGCGTAGTAGATTTCTTGACATCACAGCGCCCCCTAGTGACGGACGATCCTCAAACGCGGGTCACATGTGCAAAATCTTATTTGGACTCTGGGTTATGAAGGACATGTCAAAATCTGTTATGGTTTTAGAATAATCAGCAATTACATTTAGAGCTAGCTAGATAACAATCACTTATTTTAGCGTTACTTTTCGAAAAAGTCAAAATTCAAAAATCCGGCGTGTTAACTTTTTTTATTTGTCCATTCCGCGGTTATATATGGAGTTTTGCGCGGATTGCATAAAAAATGTAGGAGGAGTTTAACAAGAAAGGTTTAACCTTTGTAGCCATGTAGCGCGAAAACTAGCTGGGAAACGAAGGGTGTGCCAATTCCCTTTATTTTGCAGAATCATCCAATAAACAAAGTGATGTGAAGTTTTTGAGTGTGGGACCAGTAGTTTGGTGGTTATAGGCCAAAACGCATTGTCCTTTGTTATAGCGCCCCCTAGTTGTTGAGGGGTCTGAATTTCTGGGTTTGAGTAGCGGTGCACATTCTGTACTTGGATACCTGATTCAATAGGTTCGTTACAAATCCGCATGGGCCGCCCAACGCGTTTTAGCGGAGAATAATAATTACCCGTAATAATAATAATAATAATAATAATAATAATAAATAATTTAAAAACACTAGAAAAACAATAGGGTTCTCTGCTCACAGAGCAGACGAACGGCATAGCCGTTCGCCTGCGCTGCGGGCTTGGAACCCTAATAATAATAAATAATTTAAAAACACTAGAAAAACAATAGGGTTCTCTGCTCACAGAGCAGACGAACGGCATAGCCGTTCGCCTGCGCTGCGGGCTTGGAACCCTAACTAGAACTGCAAGCAGTTATTAACGGGTTCCAAGCCCACCCACGCACCGCCCCCTTTGAGCATGTTCCTGGACTTCAGCATTCAACACCCTCATCCAAGCCCACCTACGCCGCACCCCCTTTGAGCATGTTCCTGGACTTTAGCGTTCAACACCCTCATCCAATACTCTCCTTCATCATCCATTGTATGGACGAAACCCAGCTCTGAACACAGAGAAATGTCGGACTGGATCAAATACTGCGTGTGTGATGGGTTTAAGTACCTCGCTCAACGTAGGAATTTACACATGTACAGCCTCAAGCTATTTAACTAAGATGTAAACGAGGTTTAAAATGTCTACTGTTTAGTTTGATATTAATGAACAGTCATAATTTTATTTTACATGAAGTATGTTTGAACTAGAAGAATTAACAGTGGGATGTTGATAAACTGACTGTATATTTGTATTGTAGTGCTTAACCATAGATTTACTTCTGAGTCAGTTAGCTTGCAGTTAGTTGACCTCCATGCAGATTTGGCTCTGAAGGAACAGTCTGTTAAGAGTGATCCTATATATATATATATATATATATATATATATATATATATATATATATATATATATATATATATATATATATAAAAATCACATAGTATATATATATATATATATATATATATATATATATATATATATAAAAATCACATAGTATGTATATATATATATATATATATATATATATAAAAATCACATAGTATATATATATATATATATATATATATATATATATAAAAATCACATAGTATGTATATATATATATATATATATATATATATATATATATAGAGAGAGAGAGAGAGAGAGAGAGAGAGAGAGAGAGAGACCAGTTAATTGTTATTGTTTTGATGCGGGTTTTTCGCGCATGCGCGCCGGATTGGTAGGCAAAAGGCGAACACAATTACGGACGCAAACAGAGAAACTGACGAGTTCTCCACGTATTTTTCTTCTTTAGATAACGTTTTAAGAGTAAGTTGATGGTTGATGGTATCAGATTGCCAGATCCACACAGCAAAAGCCTGAAGGGACGGAGCCAGTCTGTGAAATGCTGGCCAAGAGTCCGTACCGCGACATACAGCTGCCTTATACTTCGGTAAAGTTAGAAAGATATTCACAGATTCGGCTTTTCCGGATCAATAACTCATCGGCGGATGATTTATTCTACAAAACAGACACCTCTCTGTAACCACAGCAAGGCAGACAGTGAGCTGCAACCATAGTTTCCTCAAAACGAGTCTCCCACCGCGCAGGGAGAATTACATTGGACCCAGGCCAGTACAGACAAGAGAGCATGAAAGCATGAAACCACTGGACCCGTCCGGTAGGTTAAAAAAAATTGTTCACTACGGATTATTTTGGTGTTTTTGTCTTCTTAAAATGGGTGGGGGTGTCGGCGACATTGCAGCGTAAACACAGAAGTACTAGCGCCCGTGAACGGGGGCGTAATAGAGCGGCTGCTGCTCCAGACAGCCGCTTCTGCTGGTAGAAGCGGTAGCGGTAGCAGAAGCGGCTGCTGTAGCAGCAGCAGAAGCGGCTTCTCCGGCCCCTGTAGCGATCGCCACCTCCCCTCCGCCGCTATTTAAGTAGAACAATGACTAGAGCAGAATTAAGTTGTATTTACCGGAGATGAAGTGTAGGCTGCAAATTCTGTCGTAGTCTGATGTCTCCCCCAGTCCATTGGGAGTGTCTGCCTGCGCTCTTTTGAAAATATCCATTTCTTTCTTCGGTAAACGACAGAAACGTACATCCAACGATTGGGAATGCCTCCCTGTGCAACCGGGAGCACAACAAGTCGTAGGCATTGTTTAGATTCCAAAAATAAACTAACTAAAAGTACGCTCGAAATCACCCGTTTTGTCATGTAGTACACGAGAGCAGCTGTGCTTTTTGTCTACCCCGCAGGACCCGGATGTAGCGCTGACGTCACGCGTGAACTGGTCTATATGCTGGAGATAGGCACCAGCAGCCCCGCAACCCCATGAGGAATTAAGCGGGTCAAAAAATGGATGGATGGACGGATAGATATATTTGTTTGTTTGTTTTATTAGGATCCCCATTAGCTTCAGCATCAGCTAAAAGCTATTCTTCCTGGGGTCCTTCAGTCTTCCACGTGACAATACAATGTATTACATCCCATTACACACTATGCATACAAGACATTTACACAAAATGTAATACATATTTACATTTAACACCTTTTATCATTATAAAGTAACATAAATAAACATGATTAACATAAAATTTTGCTACTCCAGATAGATCTATATCAAAGAACTAGCTAACAAGAACCCTACACAATATCTCCTCAATAAAATTAACATTAATTATCCAAATTTCTTTGAAGGTAATATTTCTTATGTGCAGTTTTGAAACCATAGAGAGTGTTTTGTTGTATGATAGTCTTTGGGAGTGAATTCCATTCACACATTGCCCTGTACCTAACTGAACGTTGAATTGATTTTGTTTTAACTCTCGGTAAAATAAAACTACCTCCTACTGCATGTCTTGTTGGATAATAATGTGTATCATTACTAAAGGATAGTTTTGTATATAAAATGAAAGGCGTTTTATTTGTTATAACATTATATAGAAATACCATTACTGAATACACCAATCTGTTTTTAACTTTTAACCATAAAAGACTATCGTGCATTTTGTCCACATTTGATCTAAACCCACATGAAAGGGCAACACGTGCAGCTTTATTCTGAATTACTTGTAGTTTTTTTATATTAATTGATGAAGTATTTGACCAAACCACTGAGCAATAATCAAGATGTGAAAAAAACAAAGCATCAAGTACTTGTGTAACAACCTGCGGTGTAAAGTATTTTGAACACCTTTTAATGACCGATAAACTATTACCCATTTTAGTTAACAAGTTCTGAACATGTCTATCCCAACACAATCTATTATCAATTATCACTCCCAACAGTTTAGCCTCTTGTTTTTGATCCACAGAATTTTGCTCTATGGTGAGTTCAAGTTTCGGTTTGGAAAGTAAAGAAAAAGGAGTTCCAACCACTAAACAGGTAGTTTTAGATACATTGAGAACCAATTTGTTACTCCTTATCCAGTCCACCACTAACTGTAGCTCTCTTTGTAGTTTTGTATTTAACTCAGTAATATTAGTTTCTGCTAAATATATGGTGGAATCATCTGCAAACATTGAGATGCTTGCCTTTTCTAAAACAGATGGAAGATCATTTGTAAAGATTGTGTACAGGAGCGGCCCAAGACAACTTCCTTGAGGCACCCCGTGTCCCACAGCCCTTACATTTGAAAAACTGCCATTAAAATAAACTAGTTGTCTTCTATCCGACAAATAACTTTTCATCCATAATAATGCAGTTTGTGAAAAGCCATAATACTCCAGTTTTTTTAACAGTAATTTGTGGTCAATGATATCAAATGCTGCAGTGAAATCAAGCATTACATCACCTATTATTTTTCTCTCCTCCATATCCTTGAACCAGTCATCAACCATCTGAGTCAGGGCAGTGGCTGTTGAGTGTTTTTCTCTATATGCATGCTGAAACGTAATCAAATCATTATTCTTAAAATAAGATTGAATCTGTTCATAAACAATTCTTTCCATTATTTTACCAAGAATTGGTAATAAACTTATTGGTCTACTGTTTGATCCAGAAAAGGGCATTTTCTTATTTGTAGGGATTGGCACTACTTTACATATTTTCCATTCTTGCAAACATATATTGTGCATGAAACACAAATTAATTATATGAGCAATAATAGGAGCAATAATAGCAACTATTGGTTTAAGCAACATATGATCAAGGTAGTCTACACCAGGTGGGTTTTTTTTACAATTCATCAGAAGTAATTCCACTTTAGAAACACTTACACTCTTGAATTTAAAGCTACAGGTTTTGTCTTTCATCATCTTATTTATTAGTGTATTTGATAACTCTGTCTTGTATGGCTGTGTGGTATCTTTTAGTTTGTTTATTTTGTTCATGAAATAATCATTAAGATGATTTGCTATATCACTTGGTCTAGTAAAAAATTCACCTTCATGTTCTAAATAAGCTGGAATTGATTTACTATTTCCTCTTAATATATTATTCAGTGTATTCCATAATTGTTTACTATCATGTTTTATTGCTAGAATAAATATGTGTGTGTGTTTGTAGAGATCCATCCATGATCAAATCCTGTCCTCTGTTGGAATTTTTAAATGTATTCCATACAACGCCACATTAAAGCATTAGTGTAAATATATATCTATCTATCTATATATCTATATCTATATATATATATATATATATATATATACACACACATGATGCATACATATATACATACAAAATTATTGAAGTGGACTTCTAAGTTTTAATTGTATACCCCTTAGACTATTAATGGTAAGAGTTGTTGTAGTTGCAAAAACAAGCCACGAGATGGAGCCCTTGCTTAATTTTCTGAAAAGCTCTTTACAATAGGTTTTTGTCAAACTATCTAAATAAATATTCCTATTAAATGAACGGTTTGCTCTAAAATTCTGAAAATATTCATGAATGTCCAAGAGTGTTTTATCTAACCACACGATTTTTTTGATGGTCATTAAAAAAATGGATTCAGAGAAAAAAAAAAATTAAACTTTATAATCTTGTATCATTAATTTTTTAAATCTTGTAAATTGGTCAAAATCGCCTGGATTTTTACCAAACTGAAAGACATGTTTATTCTGGCTGTGCTTTACAGATAGAGGCCATTTTTATTGGGATTGACCAATATTTGTGGAAAATACATTGATTTCTCCATTTTACAAACTTTGAAAAAAACAGTGTGGCACTTTCAAACACTGGAATACATGCAGTGAGAGAATTGTTGCACCTTATTCAAGGAATACATCCTGAAAATCTGAGCTTGTTACACCACACAAGTGATTTTAGGTGAATTTTTGAAGTTTTCAAGTTTTTTTCCACACTTTTGGAAATAGGCCCCGCCCACTTGTTTCAATAAATACCATATTTAATACTTTAGTTAAGGGCAATGTCTGGAAGGGAATGAAGAAGGTTTTGTAAAATTCCGATCAGCCATTCTTGCGTAGTAGATTTCTTGACATCACAGCGCCCCCTAGTGATGGACGATCCTCAAATGCGGGTCACATGTGCAAAATCTTATTTGTACTATGGGTAATGAAGGACATGTCAAAATCTGTTATGGTTTTACAATAATCAGCAATTACATTTAGAGCTAGCTAGCTAACAATCACTTATTTTAGCGTTACTTTTCGAAAAAGTCAAAATTCAAAAATCCGCCGCGATAACTTTTTTTATTTGTCCATGACACGCTTATATATAAATTTTTGCGCGGATTGCACAAAAAATGTAGGAGGAGTTTAACAAGAAAGGTTTAACCTTTGTAGCCATGTAGCGCGAAAACTAGCTGGGAAACGAAGGGTGTGCCAATTCACTTTATTTTGCAGAATCATCAAATAAACAAAGTGCCATCAAGTTTTTGAGTGTAGGACCAGTAGTTTGGTGGTTACAGGCGTAAACGCATTGTCCTTTGTTATAGCGCCCCCTAGTTGTTGAGGGGTCTGAATTTCTGGGTTTGAGTAGCGGTGCACACTCTGTACTTGGATACCTGATCCAATTGATTCGTTACAAATCCGCATGGGCCGGCCAACGCGTTTTAGCGGAGAATAATAATTACCCGTAATAATAATAATAACTAGAACTGCAAGCAGTTATTAACGGGTTCCAAGCCCACCCACGCCCCGCCCCCTTGAGCATGTTCCTGGACTTCAGTTCAGCGTTCAACACCATTATCTTACAGCATCTGGCGGAAAAACTGAAACATCTGGGCTTCAGCACACCCCTTCGCAACTGCCTGCTAGACTTCCTCACCTCCTGACCTCATTTGGTCTGGGTCAGACAGAACACCTCTGATGTCATCACCCTCAGCACGGGCTCCCCTCAAGGCTGTGTCTTGAGCCCCCTGCTGTTCACCTTGATGACACACGACTGCGTCCCCAGATTCACCACCAATCGCATTGTGAAGTTTTCAGACGACACAATGGTGGTGGGCCTGATTAGAGACGACAACGACCAGGACCAGGACTGATCCTGAACGTGAAGAAAACGACGGAGATCATCGTGGACTTCAGGAAAAACCGGCCTCATCACGCTCCACTGCTCATCACCAGCTCATCTGTGGAGGTGGTCAGGAGCACCAAATTCCTCGGGGTGCACATGACGCACAACCTCTCCTGGTCTGTGAACACCACGTCACTGGGGAGGAGGGCACAGAAGCGCTTGTACTTCCTGCGGAGGATGAGGAGAGCCCACCTGTCCTGGCCCATCCTCACGACCTTCTACAGAAGCACCATAAAGAGCATTGTGACCAGCTGTCTCTCTGTGTGGTGAGGAGGCTGAAGTGCCTCAGTAGACTGTTGATAAATTGACTATATATTTGTATTGTGGAGCTAAACCATTTACTTTCACACAAGTTAACAACAATTTTCAAGTATTCCCTGGTAGACATTTAGTAACAATGACCTAAGAGTTAAGGGATGTGGACTATTGTTGTTAAATCTTTATCAACAGTTGGAATTATACATTTATATAAATCTATTATTATAACATTGAATGGGTGATATAAATCAAGCAGTATAACAGTAAAAATAAAACTAATATGTACACAGGTCCTTCAGCTATAGTTAGTAAGCTTGTAGTAAATCGTGTTTTGAATATGGATTTAATGAACCCAGTGGATTTATAGAATATATCTTTATATATCTATACAGGGTTCAGTGCCTGGACTAATTCTCTTTACTATATATATGCTTCCAACTGGCAAAATTAACAAACAGATTGGGATTCATTTCCACTGTTATGCTGATGAGACTAAGCTTTATTTATTCATAAATCCTAATGAATCCAATCAATTACTTCGACTGCAGTCATGTCTTGATAACATCAAAACCTGGATGACTTTAAATTTTCTGCATTTAAATTCTGACAAGACAGAAGTTATAATCTTTAAACCAGAGTCCTCAAAAAATAAACTTCTTCATCAATCACTTAATCTGGATGGCATTAACTTGGCCTATGGTAATAAAGTAAAAAATCTTGGTGTTATTTTTGACCAAGACATGTCATTTAAATCCCATATTAAACAGGTTTCCAGAGTTTCCTTTTTTCACCTCGGGAATATCGCCAGAATTACAAATATTCTGTGCAGGAGCGATGCTGAAAAACTAGTCCATGTATTTGTTACTTGAAGGCTGGACTATTGTAATTCTTTACTATCAGGAAGTCCACAAAATGCAATTCAAAGTCTTCAGCTGATCCAAAATGCTGCAGCAAAAGTTCTGATGAAAATAAACAAGAGGGATCATATTTCTCCTATTTTAACTTCCCTTCATTAGCTTCCTGTTAAATCAAGAATAGAATTTAAAATTCTTCTTCTATCGTGTAAATTCCTTAATAATCAAGCTCCATCATATATCAGAGTTCTGATTACCTTGTATGTTCCTAACAGAGCACTTCGCTCTCAGACTGCAGGTCTGCTGGTGGTTCCTAGAGTCTCTAAAAGTAGAATGGGAGGCAGATCCTTTAGCTATCAGGCTCCTCTCCTGTGGAACCAACTCCTAATTTTGGTCCGTGAAGCAGACACCCTGTCTACTTTTAAGACTAGACTTAAAACGTTCCCTTTTGACAAAGCTTATAATTAGAGTGGCTTATGTTACACTGAGTTACCCATATAGTTATGCTGCTTAGGCTACTGGAGGACATCAGGGCCTATATTTCTCACTCTACTGAGTTCTAGTGTTCTCCAGTCTACTGTTCTCCAGTTTTGCATGACTGTTGTCATTTCAGCTTTTAACTTTTTGTTCATCACCAACAGACCTCAGTTGGTCCGGGTCGGACAGAAAACCTCTGATGTCATCACCCTCAGCACGGGCTTTCCTCAGGGCTGCGTCCTGAGTCCCCTGCTGTTCACCCTGATGACACACGACTGTGTCCCCAGGTTCACCACCAATCACATCGTGAAGTTTGCAGACGACACGACGGTGGTGGGCCTGATTAGAGACGACAACGACCAGGACCAGGACCAGGACCAGGACTGATCCTGAACGTAGAGAAAACGAAGGAGATCATCATGGACTTCAGGAAGAAATGGCCTCGCCATGCTCCACTTCTCATTAACAGCTCAGCTGTGGAGGTGGCCAGCAGCAATAAATTCCTCGGGGTGCACATAACACACAACCTCAGCTGGTTTGTGAACACCATGTCACTGGAGAAGAGGGCACAGAAGCGCTTGCATTTACTGCGGAGGATGAGGAGAGCCCACCTGTCCCCGCCCATCCTCACGACCTTCTACAGCAGCACCATCTATCTGCTCCCCACTCCCTTCCAATTAAGCATGCCATAATATTTATTACTTTCTTGCATTTGTCTAAAAAGAGTAGATGCAATGCAATTTTGCATTGCATTACATTGAAATGACTGTTGTCATTTCATCTTTTAACTTTTTGCTCTCTCTTTTTTCTTCATAGTAGGTACACCTGATCTGACGTTCTGTTAACTGTGACATCATCCAGAGAAGACAGATCACCCGCTATTACCATCTAATGTAGAACAGATTACTGGATCAATGTGTGCTTCTGTGCTTTTTTGCACGCCTCAGAGTCCTGGAGGCTTACAGGTCCTGGAGAGATGGAAAATTGCAGCCAATCACCTTCTCTGCAGACCGGATGACACGCTGCACTCTGCTCTTGTCTTTGGCGGTGGCACCAGCGTACCAGATGGTAATGGAGGAGGTGGTTTAGACACACCTTCTCCTTCAAAGAGTTTTCTTAATTTTCATAACTTTGACAATTGTAGATTCACACTAAAGGCATCAAAACTATGAATTAAAACATGTGGAATTATATACTTAACAAAAAAGTGTGAAACAACTGAAAATATGTCTTATATTCTAGGTTCTTCAAAGTAGCCACCTTTTGCTTTGATTACTGCTTCATACACTCTTGGCATTCTCTTAATGAGCTTCAAGAGATAGTCACCTGAAATGGTTTTCCCTTCACAGGTGTCCCCTGCTTATTGACTGACAGCCGATGCAGCTCTGCCTTCTTTGTTACAGAAAAGCTCAGGTGGAATTTTTTCACTTTTTCTGAATCAGACCCATTAAAATGCGGGACACTGTTTCACATTCCGACCATTGTTAAAAAAAAAAAGAAAAGAAAAAGTGCATCATGCTAAATTAGCCTGAGCTAATAGCAAATCATGAGGATATCCCTGTTTGGTTTATCAGCTAAGTTACTGGCAGTGAGGGAATACACGCTGACAGGTGACGTGGCCACAGGTGGAAATAATTCATTAATTAACTGCAGGAGCAGCGACAGATACACTTACCGATTAAGCTGTTGTCAGTTGTTCATTACTTACAATTGAGAATAATAAAGGACTGATAATACTTTCCAGTGGAGTTCCATTATCAATTTTATATTTATCAGATTTTGTTACTCCCATCTGTACCTGTATAACTATTAAACAAAAAATCTTCAATCCAATTATAAGCCCTTCCTGTTATGCCCATTTTATATAATTTTATAAGCAACCCATCCTTCCATACCATGTCATATGCTTTCTCATTATCAAAAAATATTGCTACTACTACTTCCCTATTAATCTGAGCTTTTCTAATATCTGATTCCAAACACACAACTGGATCCATTGTACTTCCTTTTCTGAATCCAATTTGACATGAAGACAACAGTCTTTTACTTTCTACATAATATGTAATCCTTTCTGTTATCATTCTCTCCATAATCTTTCCTAAACATGAAGTAAGTACAATTGGTCTATAACTTAAAGGGTTTGTTGGATCCTTTCCTGGTTTAATAATTGGCACAATAATTGCTTCCTTCTAATTAGAAGGTAATCTTCCTTCTTTCCAAATCTTATTATATAAACCTAGAAGTTTTTCTTCAGCTTGTTTCCCTAAGTTTTTTTAACATAATGTAGCATATCTGATCTTTTCCTGGTGCTGTTAATCCTGATCTAAATATCGCTCTCTTCATTTCTTGCATAGAAAAATAAACATCCATGACATTTCCTGGAGTTGTTTCACCTTCTAAAATAAAATAATTTATCCTTCTTGTCTGCTCTCTCCTAAATTTTCCCGTTTCTGTTAAATTATCTGAACTATGGATCTTTGCAAATGTTCTTGCCATTACTTCTAGTTTTTCTTCATTTGTTACTGCTGTTCCTTCTTCATGTTTTAGAACTGGATATGTTCTCTCTGGTCTATTTCCCTTCATTTTCTTAATCATTCCCCATACCTAAGCTATAGGGGTTGTTCTGCCTATTGAATCACAAAAATCTCTCCATTTTGTCTTCTTTGCCTTCTAAATAACTTTCCTGTCTTCTGCTTGATCTTTTTTATATTCAATTAAATTTTTTAAATGATGTGTTCTTTAGAAAACCCTAAAAGCTATCCTCCCTCTTCAAGTTTCTGCTCCGCTTAGAAAAAACACGGGATGTGACGTCACTTCCTGTGATGTGCCCAAATATGGGCAAAATGGCCGCCCTGTTCAAAGCTCTGCAGTCAGAGCTCTGGATGATGAGAGCTGTGAACTGATCACAAACTTCATAAATTCGTTAATAATCAACAGTTTGCTCTAAAATTCTGAAAAGAGTGCTTTATCTAACCACAGGAATTTTTTTATGGTCATTAAAAAAATGAATTCAGAGAAATAAAATATTAAACTTTATAGTCTTGTACCATTTATTTTCAAAGTCTTGTAAATTGGTCAAACTCGCCTGGATTTTTACCAAACTGAAATCCATGTTTATTCTGCATGTGCTTTACAAATAGAGGCCATATTTTGGGGGGTTGAACAATATTTGTGGAAAATACATTGATTTCTCCATTTTACAAACTTTTAAAAATTCAGAGTGTAGCACTTCAAAAAAAAAACAATACATGCAGTGAGAGAATTGTTACACCTTATTCACAGAATACATCCTGAAAATCTGGGATCAAAAAATTGATTTTAAAGCATTTTTTATTCTTTACTTTATTGTTTTTATTATTCTCCAGGTTTTTTAACACTTTTGGAAATAGGCCCCGCCCACTTGTTTTAATAATTACCATATTTAATACCTGAGTTCAGGGGTATGACTGGAAGGGGATGAAGAAGGTTTTGTAAAAATCCGATCAGCCATTCTTGCGTAGTAGATTTCTTGACATCACAGCGCCCCCTAGTGATGGACGATCCTCAAACGCGGGTCACATGTGCAAAATCTTATTTGGACTATGGGTTATGAAGGACATGTCAAAATCTGTTATGGTTTTAGAATAATCAGCAATTACATTTAGAGCTAGCTAGATAACAATCACTTATTTTAGCGTTACTTTTCAAAAAAGTCAAAATTCAAAAATCTGGCGTGTTAACTTTTTTTATTTGTCCATTCCGCGGTTATATATGGAGTTTTGCGCGGATTGCATAAAAAATGTAGGAGGAGTTTAACAAGAAAGGTTTAACCTTTGTAGCCATGTAGCGCGAAAACTAGCTGGGAAACGAAGGGTGTGCCAATTCCCTTTATTTTGCAGAATCATCCAATAAACAAAGTGATGTGAAGTTTTTGAGTGTGGGACCAGTAGTTTGGTGGTTATAGGCCAAAACGCATTGTCCTTTGTTATAGCGCCCCCTAGTTGTTGAGGGGTCTGAATTTCTGGGTTTGAGTAGCGGTGCACATTCTGTACTTGGATACCTGATTCAATAGGTTCGTTACAAATCCGCATGGGCCGCCCAACGCGTTTTAGCGGAGAATAATAATTACCCGTAATAATAATAATAACTAGAACTGCAAGCAGTTATTAACGGGTTCCAAGCCCACCCACGCACCGCCCCCTTGAGCATGTTCCTGGACTTCAGTTCAGCGTTCAACACCATCAAAACTGGAACATCTGGGCTTCAGCACACCTGTTCGCAACTGCCTACTAGACTTCATCACCAACAGACCTCAGTTGGTCCGGGTCGGAAAGAAAACCTCTGATGTCATCACCCTCAGCACGGGCTTTCCTCAGGGCTGCGTCCTGAGCCCCCTGCTGTTCACCCTGATGACACACGACTGTGTCCCCAGGTTCACCACCAATCACATCGTGAAGTTTGCAGACGACACGACGGTGGTGGGCCTGATTAGAGACAACAACGACCAGGACTGATCCTGAACGTGGAGAAAACGAAGGAGATCATCATGGACTTCAGGAAGAAATGGCCTCGCCATGCTCCACTTCTCATTAACAGCTCAGCTGTGGAGGTGGCCAGCAGCAATAAATTCCTCGGGGTGCACATAACACACAACCTCAGCTGGTTTGTGAACACCATGTCACTGGAGAAGAGGGAACAGAAGCGCTTGCACTTACTGCGGAGGATGAGGAGAGCCCACCTGTCCCCGCCCATCCTCACGACCTTCTACAGCAGCACCATCTATCTGCTCCCCACTCCCTTCCAATTAAGCATGTCATAATATTTATTACTTTCTTGCATTTGTCTAAAAAAAGTAGATGCAATGCAGTTTTGCATTGCATTACATTGAAATGACTGTTGTCATTTCAGCTTTTAACTTTTTGCTCTCTCTTTTTTCTTCATAGTAGGTACACCTGATCTGACGTTCTGTTAACTGTGACATCATCCAGAGAAGACAGATCACCCGCTATTACTATCTAATGTAGAACAGATTACTGGATCAATGTGTGCTTCTGTGCTTGTTTGTCTCTCTTGTTGTGTCTCTGCTCTGTATTCTTTAACCCCCAGTCGGTCGAGGCAGATGACCGTTCATACTGAGCCCGGTTCTGCTGGAGGTTTTTCCTTCCCGCTAATGGGTGGGTTTTTTTTTCGACTGTCGCTTCATGCTTGCTCAGTATGAGGGATTGCTGCAAAGCCATGGACAATGCAGACGTCTCTCCCTGTAGCTCTATGCTTCTCCAGGAGTGAATGCTGCTTGTCGGGACTTTGAAGCAATCAACTGGTTCCCTTATATAGGAAATTTTTGACCAATCTGTATATTATGATTGATTTTGACTTTGTAAAGTGCCTCGAGATGACATGTTTCATGAATTGGCGCTATATAAATACAATTGAATTGAATTGAATAGAGTCCATCTGTTAAACCTTTTCTGCGTCGCACAAAGACACGATGGTTGGAACCAAAGATCTCAACTTTGGACTCATCAGACCAAAGCACAGATTTCCACTGGTCTAATGTCCATTCCTTGTGTTCTTTAGCCCAAACAATTCTCTTCTACTTGTTGCCTGTCCTTAGCAGTGGTTTCCTAGCAGCTGTTTTAACATGAAGGCCTGATTCACACAGTCTCCTAACAGTTGTTCTAGAGATGTGTCTGCTGCTAGAACTCTGTGTGGCATTGACCTGGTCTCTAATCTGAGCTGCTGTCAGCCTGCGATTTCTGAGGCTGGTGACTAGGATGAATTTATCCTCCACAGCAATTCATAGTTTTGATGCCTTTAGTGTGAATCTACAATTGTCATAGTTATGAAAATTAAGAAAACTCTTTGAAGGAGAAGGTGTGTCTAAACCACCTCCTCCATTACCATCTGGTACGCTGGTGCCACCGCCAAAGACAAGAGCAGACTGCAGCGTGTCATCCGGTCTGCAGAGAACGTGACTGGCTGCAATTTTCCATCTCTCCAGGACCTGTAAGCCTCCAGGACTCTGAGGCGTGCAGGGAAGATTGTGGCCGATTTTGTGACACCCCAGTCACAAAATATTTCAGACACTTCCTTCTGGCAGGAGGCAGCGGTCCATCAGGACCAAAACCTCATGACACAAAAACAGTTTTTTCCCATCCGCTACCAGCCTTATTAACACGGCCCAGAGGCCCCGTGACACTTGACTCTGCCTCTCTCCCCTGTTCAGGTCCTACAAGCTACACCAACGTAGCATCTCCAGACCTTCTGCGTTACATTAACGCACAGTCTACCGTGTATATAGCTTTCTGTGTATATATATATATATATATATATATATATATATATATATATATATATACACAGCGTTCACTGAGCGAAAGGCGGGTTACACCCTGGACAGGTCGGCAATCTGTCACAGGGCAACACAGAGACAGACAGGACAAACAACCATTCTTGCACACACTCACACCTAAGGACAATTTAGAGAAGCCAATTAAACTAACAGTCATGTTTTTGAACTGTGGGAGGAAGCCGGCGTACCCGGAGTGAACCTACGCATGCACAGGTAGAACATTCAAACTCCATGCAGAAAGACCCAGAGGATTTGAAAGACCCAGGAGGATTTGAAAGACCCAGGAGGATTTGAAAGACCCGGGAGGATTTGAAAGACCCGGGAGGATTTGAAAGACCCAGGTGATTGAACCCAGAAGGCAACAACACTTCTCACTGCTTCACTGTGCAGCCTCTGTTTATGACAGTATCATGTAAATCTTAGGCACAAATAAAGTGTTACCTAAACAAAAGTAATTTGTATAGTAAGTATAACATCCACTGACTGTAAAGTTACCTGTGAAACGTTTTCACACAGCCAAACGGCTTGTTGTTGCAACCAAATGATATGGGGTTCTGTGTGAGAACGGAGTAGCAAGATGGCGGCCAGTGACCTCCCCTAGTGACTGGCCGCCATCTTGCTACTCCCTACTCTCACACTTTTGCAAGTAGGCCCTGCCCACTTGTTTCAATTGTGTTCATAAACAGACACAATAAAAAATGCAAAAAGCATCATGCTAACCTTTAGAATTAGGCTTATTGGATTTTACTACTTAATAACTCTCTGTCACAGCCTCTAACCTGCTGGTGATACACTTGGGCCTGGTGTCTCCTGGCTGGCTTCTCCAGGTTGGTCACTGCTGCAGGGTTCTGTCTGGTCCTGGTCTGGCCCTGGTTTTTGCCTCTTTAAGAAGAACTGTGAGATATTCTCTTTTCTCTTCATTTGGGCTCTACACAAAATAAGGCAGCCTGGTATTTAGACTCCATGACTGTATGGCAAAGACAACACTATTTTAAATATTATTTAAACAATAGTTTTTAGTTTTCTGTAGCTAGCTAAAATAATACTAAATTAAAAATAGATTAATTAAATTAATTAATATAACTAGTTAGGTTATAATTCAAAGCTTTCATATGACATTTCAGCATTCATATTTACATTTCAGTCATTATAAACTTAACAATGGTTTTTCACATATTCTTACCACACACATTTCAAGCAAGAGCTGGGAGATATATCCTGGCCAAATTAATAAAACATTACAGGGCAGCATGTGCACTGAAACATATGTTAAAAGAATCTGTCTAAAACACAATCTATCAGCACTAGCATGGCTAATATAATAAACGAGGCACTACGGACGGAGCGGTGCACAACCATTTTTTTTTTCTTTTTAGAAATGTATGACAAGTGCCGCCTCTCATTAGGAAGGTAACACAGCGGTTACCGCTGAGCGGTAAAATGTTGTAAATACCTGCAAAACTCCTCAACGGTGTACTCTAAAGCCGCGGGTGTGTTTTGGATCAAGCAGGAACCACATGTCAACTTAACCAATGAACAGCGTCAGTGCG
Organism: Fundulus diaphanus; assembly: GCA_037039145.1. Taxonomy (NCBI): domain Eukaryota; kingdom Metazoa; phylum Chordata; class Actinopteri; order Cyprinodontiformes; family Fundulidae; genus Fundulus; species Fundulus diaphanus. Next base: position 53,165,800 of record CM073134.1, read on the forward strand.
CAGCATGTAGGCTGCTACTGCATGGGCTGCCTTCAGGGACAGTCGGAAATTACAGTTTTCCTGGCAAATCTTTGCCGATCTCATAAGTATTATATGTTAAAATTACCATTTCCAGTGGGGTGGCAGTAGGGGGTGGCAAGGGCTCTGTTGGGGGTGGCAAATGCCACCCCTGCCACCCCTCTGGCTCCGCAACTAGCTACATTCAATGTAAAGCTTATGTATATAAGTGTGTGTGTGTAAAAAATCCATATATAATCAAATACTGCCATCTACTGGAAATTTTAAATCCCTACATGGGCACATTTCGGAAATGTTATTCTCTTTAAATTCATAAATAAATTCTTTAAAAATCAACAGTTTGCTCTAAAATTCTTCCAATGTTATATATATATATATATATATATATATATATATATATATATAATATATATATATATTTAAGCTATATACACAGACACCGATCTACAGACAACAGCAATTATCAACAAAAAGAAATCAACAAAAAACCTAATCACCCTCAGCACGGGCTTCCCCCCCCCATCTCCCCACAAATCATGTTTATCCAGTAATTTAGGACCATTTTGTTTGTTTTTGGTGTTTAATGTACTTTTCTCTACTTCCATCGCTGTACCCATTAGCACATATTGTGTTTATGCCGGAAACACTGTAATTGTAAAGCATGAGGATTATCTATCATAAAATCTTACTTATGGAAGGTAATTCCCCAGGATCTGGTTCCTGGTGTCCTTTTATATGCGCACCCATAAGCGGAGTAAAAGTCTGGCTTCCTGGGACGTAGCTCTGGAAGTTTGCTTACTTTCAATACAAAACCGAAATTATTTATTAAGTTAGACAATCGTTTAATTCAATCAATTGGTCCCATGTAGCACCTAAAGGGGTGACGTTTTCAGTCAGTTGATTTAATGGAAATCGGGTGAGAATTCACCGGATTCAGAGTGTCTGAAACATAAAGTACATTTTCCTCAATTGACTTGTATTCTCTATGGTCTGACCTAAGATGGCAGCTTGGTCTGACCTAAGATGGCTGCTTTGACGTCACTTCCTGTGATGTGCCCAAATATGGGCAAAATGGCCGCCCTGTTCAAAGCTCTGCAGTCAGAGCTCTGGATGATGAAAGCTGTGAACTGATCACAAACTTCATAAATTCGTTAATAATCAACGGTTGGCTCTAAAATTCTGAAAATATTCATGGATCTCAAAGAGTGCTTTATCTAACCACAGGAGTTTTTTTATGGTCATTAAAAAAATGGATTCAGAGAAATAAAATATTAAACTTTATAGTCTTGTACCATTTATTTTCAAAGTCTTGTAAATTGGTCAAACTCGCCTGGATTTTTACCAAACTGAAATCCATGTTTATTCTGCATGTGCTTTACAAATAGAGGCCATATTTTGGGGGGTTGAACAATATTTGTGGAAAATACATTGATTTCTCCATTTTACAAACTTTTAAAAATTCAGAGTGTAGCACTTCAAAAAAAAACAATACATGCAGTGAGAGAATTGTTACACCTTATTCACAGAATACATCCTGAAAATCTGGGATCAAAAAATTGATTTTAAAGCATTTTTTATTCTTTACTTTATTGTTTTTATTATTCTCCAGGTTTTTTAACACTTTTGGAAATAGGCCCCGCCCACTTGTTTTAATAATTACCATATTTAATACCTGAGTTCAGGGGTATGACTGGAAGGGGATGAAGAAGGTTTTGTAAAAATCCGATCAGCCATTCTTGCGTAGTAGATTTCTTGACATCACAGCGCCCCCTAGTGACGGACGATCCTCAAACGCGGGTCACATGTGCAAAATCTTATTTGGACTCTGGGTTATGAAGGACATGTCAAAATCTGTTATGGTTTTAGAATAATCAGCAATTACATTTAGAGCTAGCTAGATAACAATCACTTATTTTAGCGTTACTTTTCGAAAAAGTCAAAATTCAAAAATCCGGCGTGTTAACTTTTTTTATTTGTCCATTCCGCGGTTATATATGGAGTTTTGCGCGGATTGCATAAAAAATGTAGGAGGAGTTTAACAAGAAAGGTTTAACCTTTGTAGCCATGTAGCGCGAAAACTAGCTGGGAAACGAAGGGTGTGCCAATTCCCTTTATTTTGCAGAATCATCCAATAAACAAAGTGATGTGAAGTTTTTGAGTGTGGGACCAGTAGTTTGGTGGTTATAGGCCAAAACGCATTGTCCTTTGTTATAGCGCCCCCTAGTTGTTGAGGGGTCTGAATTTCTGGGTTTGAGTAGCGGTGCACATTCTGTACTTGGATACCTGATTCAATAGGTTCGTTACAAATCCGCATGGGCCGCCCAACGCGTTTTAGCGGAGAATAATAATTACCCGTAATAATAATAATAATAATAATAATAATAATAAATAATTTAAAAACACTAGAAAAACAATAGGGTTCTCTGCTCACAGAGCAGACGAACGGCATAGCCGTTCGCCTGCGCTGCGGGCTTGGAACCCTAATAATAATAAATAATTTAAAAACACTAGAAAAACAATAGGGTTCTCTGCTCACAGAGCAGACGAACGGCATAGCCGTTCGCCTGCGCTGCGGGCTTGGAACCCTAACTAGAACTGCAAGCAGTTATTAACGGGTTCCAAGCCCACCCACGCACCGCCCCCTTTGAGCATGTTCCTGGACTTCAGCATTCAACACCCTCATCCAAGCCCACCTACGCCGCACCCCCTTTGAGCATGTTCCTGGACTTTAGCGTTCAACACCCTCATCCAATACTCTCCTTCATCATCCATTGTATGGACGAAACCCAGCTCTGAACACAGAGAAATGTCGGACTGGATCAAATACTGCGTGTGTGATGGGTTTAAGTACCTCGCTCAACGTAGGAATTTACACATGTACAGCCTCAAGCTATTTAACTAAGATGTAAACGAGGTTTAAAATGTCTACTGTTTAGTTTGATATTAATGAACAGTCATAATTTTATTTTACATGAAGTATGTTTGAACTAGAAGAATTAACAGTGGGATGTTGATAAACTGACTGTATATTTGTATTGTAGTGCTTAACCATAGATTTACTTCTGAGTCAGTTAGCTTGCAGTTAGTTGACCTCCATGCAGATTTGGCTCTGAAGGAACAGTCTGTTAAGAGTGATCCTATATATATATATATATATATATATATATATATATATATATATATATATATATATATATATATATATATATAAAATCACATAGTATATATATATATATATATATATATATATATATATATATATATAAAAATCACATAGTATGTATATATATATATATATATATATATATATAAAAATCACATAGTATATATATATATATATATATATATATATATATATAAAAATCACATAGTATGTATATATATATATATATATATATATATATATATATATAGAGAGAGAGAGAGAGAGAGAGAGAGAGAGAGAGAGAGACCAGTTAATTGTTATTGTTTTGATGCGGGTTTTTCGCGCATGCGCGCCGGATTGGTAGGCAAAAGGCGAACACAATTACGGACGCAAACAGAGAAACTGACGAGTTCTCCACGTATTTTTCTTCTTTAGATAACGTTTTAAGAGTAAGTTGATGGTTGATGGTATCAGATTGCCAGATCCACACAGCAAAAGCCTGAAGGGACGGAGCCAGTCTGTGAAATGCTGGCCAAGAGTCCGTACCGCGACATACAGCTGCCTTATACTTCGGTAAAGTTAGAAAGATATTCACAGATTCGGCTTTTCCGGATCAATAACTCATCGGCGGATGATTTATTCTACAAAACAGACACCTCTCTGTAACCACAGCAAGGCAGACAGTGAGCTGCAACCATAGTTTCCTCAAAACGAGTCTCCCACCGCGCAGGGAGAATTACATTGGACCCAGGCCAGTACAGACAAGAGAGCATGAAAGCATGAAACCACTGGACCCGTCCGGTAGGTTAAAAAAAATTGTTCACTACGGATTATTTTGGTGTTTTTGTCTTCTTAAAATGGGTGGGGGTGTCGGCGACATTGCAGCGTAAACACAGAAGTACTAGCGCCCGTGAACGGGGGCGTAATAGAGCGGCTGCTGCTCCAGACAGCCGCTTCTGCTGGTAGAAGCGGTAGCGGTAGCAGAAGCGGCTGCTGTAGCAGCAGCAGAAGCGGCTTCTCCGGCCCCTGTAGCGATCGCCACCTCCCCTCCGCCGCTATTTAAGTAGAACAATGACTAGAGCAGAATTAAGTTGTATTTACCGGAGATGAAGTGTAGGCTGCAAATTCTGTCGTAGTCTGATGTCTCCCCCAGTCCATTGGGAGTGTCTGCCTGCGCTCTTTTGAAAATATCCATTTCTTTCTTCGGTAAACGACAGAAACGTACATCCAACGATTGGGAATGCCTCCCTGTGCAACCGGGAGCACAACAAGTCGTAGGCATTGTTTAGATTCCAAAAATAAACTAACTAAAAGTACGCTCGAAATCACCCGTTTTGTCATGTAGTACACGAGAGCAGCTGTGCTTTTTGTCTACCCCGCAGGACCCGGATGTAGCGCTGACGTCACGCGTGAACTGGTCTATATGCTGGAGATAGGCACCAGCAGCCCCGCAACCCCATGAGGAATTAAGCGGGTCAAAAAATGGATGGATGGACGGATAGATATATTTGTTTGTTTGTTTTATTAGGATCCCCATTAGCTTCAGCATCAGCTAAAAGCTATTCTTCCTGGGGTCCTTCAGTCTTCCACGTGACAATACAATGTATTACATCCCATTACACACTATGCATACAAGACATTTACACAAAATGTAATACATATTTACATTTAACACCTTTTATCATTATAAAGTAACATAAATAAACATGATTAACATAAAATTTTGCTACTCCAGATAGATCTATATCAAAGAACTAGCTAACAAGAACCCTACACAATATCTCCTCAATAAAATTAACATTAATTATCCAAATTTCTTTGAAGGTAATATTTCTTATGTGCAGTTTTGAAACCATAGAGAGTGTTTTGTTGTATGATAGTCTTTGGGAGTGAATTCCATTCACACATTGCCCTGTACCTAACTGAACGTTGAATTGATTTTGTTTTAACTCTCGGTAAAATAAAACTACCTCCTACTGCATGTCTTGTTGGATAATAATGTGTATCATTACTAAAGGATAGTTTTGTATATAAAATGAAAGGCGTTTTATTTGTTATAACATTATATAGAAATACCATTACTGAATACACCAATCTGTTTTTAACTTTTAACCATAAAAGACTATCGTGCATTTTGTCCACATTTGATCTAAACCCACATGAAAGGGCAACACGTGCAGCTTTATTCTGAATTACTTGTAGTTTTTTTATATTAATTGATGAAGTATTTGACCAAACCACTGAGCAATAATCAAGATGTGAAAAAAACAAAGCATCAAGTACTTGTGTAACAACCTGCGGTGTAAAGTATTTTGAACACCTTTTAATGACCGATAAACTATTACCCATTTTAGTTAACAAGTTCTGAACATGTCTATCCCAACACAATCTATTATCAATTATCACTCCCAACAGTTTAGCCTCTTGTTTTTGATCCACAGAATTTTGCTCTATGGTGAGTTCAAGTTTCGGTTTGGAAAGTAAAGAAAAAGGAGTTCCAACCACTAAACAGGTAGTTTTAGATACATTGAGAACCAATTTGTTACTCCTTATCCAGTCCACCACTAACTGTAGCTCTCTTTGTAGTTTTGTATTTAACTCAGTAATATTAGTTTCTGCTAAATATATGGTGGAATCATCTGCAAACATTGAGATGCTTGCCTTTTCTAAAACAGATGGAAGATCATTTGTAAAGATTGTGTACAGGAGCGGCCCAAGACAACTTCCTTGAGGCACCCCGTGTCCCACAGCCCTTACATTTGAAAAACTGCCATTAAAATAAACTAGTTGTCTTCTATCCGACAAATAACTTTTCATCCATAATAATGCAGTTTGTGAAAAGCCATAATACTCCAGTTTTTTTAACAGTAATTTGTGGTCAATGATATCAAATGCTGCAGTGAAATCAAGCATTACATCACCTATTATTTTTCTCTCCTCCATATCCTTGAACCAGTCATCAACCATCTGAGTCAGGGCAGTGGCTGTTGAGTGTTTTTCTCTATATGCATGCTGAAACGTAATCAAATCATTATTCTTAAAATAAGATTGAATCTGTTCATAAACAATTCTTTCCATTATTTTACCAAGAATTGGTAATAAACTTATTGGTCTACTGTTTGATCCAGAAAAGGGCATTTTCTTATTTGTAGGGATTGGCACTACTTTACATATTTTCCATTCTTGCAAACATATATTGTGCATGAAACACAAATTAATTATATGAGCAATAATAGGAGCAATAATAGCAACTATTGGTTTAAGCAACATATGATCAAGGTAGTCTACACCAGGTGGGTTTTTTTTACAATTCATCAGAAGTAATTCCACTTTAGAAACACTTACACTCTTGAATTTAAAGCTACAGGTTTTGTCTTTCATCATCTTATTTATTAGTGTATTTGATAACTCTGTCTTGTATGGCTGTGTGGTATCTTTTAGTTTGTTTATTTTGTTCATGAAATAATCATTAAGATGATTTGCTATATCACTTGGTCTAGTAAAAAATTCACCTTCATGTTCTAAATAAGCTGGAATTGATTTACTATTTCCTCTTAATATATTATTCAGTGTATTCCATAATTGTTTACTATCATGTTTTATTGCTAGAATAAATATGTGTGTGTGTTTGTAGAGATCCATCCATGATCAAATCCTGTCCTCTGTTGGAATTTTTAAATGTATTCCATACAACGCCACATTAAAGCATTAGTGTAAATATATATCTATCTATCTATATATCTATATCTATATATATATATATATATATATATATACACACACATGATGCATACATATATACATACAAAATTATTGAAGTGGACTTCTAAGTTTTAATTGTATACCCCTTAGACTATTAATGGTAAGAGTTGTTGTAGTTGCAAAAACAAGCCACGAGATGGAGCCCTTGCTTAATTTTCTGAAAAGCTCTTTACAATAGGTTTTTGTCAAACTATCTAAATAAATATTCCTATTAAATGAACGGTTTGCTCTAAAATTCTGAAAATATTCATGAATGTCCAAGAGTGTTTTATCTAACCACACGATTTTTTTGATGGTCATTAAAAAAATGGATTCAGAGAAAAAAAAAAATTAAACTTTATAATCTTGTATCATTAATTTTTTAAATCTTGTAAATTGGTCAAAATCGCCTGGATTTTTACCAAACTGAAAGACATGTTTATTCTGGCTGTGCTTTACAGATAGAGGCCATTTTTATTGGGATTGACCAATATTTGTGGAAAATACATTGATTTCTCCATTTTACAAACTTTGAAAAAAACAGAGTGTGGCACTTTCAAACACTGGAATACATGCAGTGAGAGAATTGTTGCACCTTATTCAAGGAATACATCCTGAAAATCTGAGCTTGTTACACCACACAAGTGATTTTAGGTGAATTTTTGAAGTTTTCAAGTTTTTTTCCACACTTTTGGAAATAGGCCCCGCCCACTTGTTTCAATAAATACCATATTTAATACTTTAGTTAAGGGCAATGTCTGGAAGGGAATGAAGAAGGTTTTGTAAAATTCCGATCAGCCATTCTTGCGTAGTAGATTTCTTGACATCACAGCGCCCCCTAGTGATGGACGATCCTCAAATGCGGGTCACATGTGCAAAATCTTATTTGTACTATGGGTAATGAAGGACATGTCAAAATCTGTTATGGTTTTACAATAATCAGCAATTACATTTAGAGCTAGCTAGCTAACAATCACTTATTTTAGCGTTACTTTTCGAAAAAGTCAAAATTCAAAAATCCGCCGCGATAACTTTTTTTATTTGTCCATGACACGCTTATATATAAATTTTTGCGCGGATTGCACAAAAAATGTAGGAGGAGTTTAACAAGAAAGGTTTAACCTTTGTAGCCATGTAGCGCGAAAACTAGCTGGGAAACGAAGGGTGTGCCAATTCACTTTATTTTGCAGAATCATCAAATAAACAAAGTGCCATCAAGTTTTTGAGTGTAGGACCAGTAGTTTGGTGGTTACAGGCGTAAACGCATTGTCCTTTGTTATAGCGCCCCCTAGTTGTTGAGGGGTCTGAATTTCTGGGTTTGAGTAGCGGTGCACACTCTGTACTTGGATACCTGATCCAATTGATTCGTTACAAATCCGCATGGGCCGGCCAACGCGTTTTAGCGGAGAATAATAATTACCCGTAATAATAATAATAACTAGAACTGCAAGCAGTTATTAACGGGTTCCAAGCCCACCCACGCCCCGCCCCCTTGAGCATGTTCCTGGACTTCAGTTCAGCGTTCAACACCATTATCTTACAGCATCTGGCGGAAAAACTGAAACATCTGGGCTTCAGCACACCCCTTCGCAACTGCCTGCTAGACTTCCTCACCTCCTGACCTCATTTGGTCTGGGTCAGACAGAACACCTCTGATGTCATCACCCTCAGCACGGGCTCCCCTCAAGGCTGTGTCTTGAGCCCCCTGCTGTTCACCTTGATGACACACGACTGCGTCCCCAGATTCACCACCAATCGCATTGTGAAGTTTTCAGACGACACAATGGTGGTGGGCCTGATTAGAGACGACAACGACCAGGACCAGGACTGATCCTGAACGTGAAGAAAACGACGGAGATCATCGTGGACTTCAGGAAAAACCGGCCTCATCACGCTCCACTGCTCATCACCAGCTCATCTGTGGAGGTGGTCAGGAGCACCAAATTCCTCGGGGTGCACATGACGCACAACCTCTCCTGGTCTGTGAACACCACGTCACTGGGGAGGAGGGCACAGAAGCGCTTGTACTTCCTGCGGAGGATGAGGAGAGCCCACCTGTCCTGGCCCATCCTCACGACCTTCTACAGAAGCACCATAAAGAGCATTGTGACCAGCTGTCTCTCTGTGTGGTGAGGAGGCTGAAGTGCCTCAGTAGACTGTTGATAAATTGACTATATATTTGTATTGTGGAGCTAAACCATTTACTTTCACACAAGTTAACAACAATTTTCAAGTATTCCCTGGTAGACATTTAGTAACAATGACCTAAGAGTTAAGGGATGTGGACTATTGTTGTTAAATCTTTATCAACAGTTGGAATTATACATTTATATAAATCTATTATTATAACATTGAATGGGTGATATAAATCAAGCAGTATAACAGTAAAAATAAAACTAATATGTACACAGGTCCTTCAGCTATAGTTAGTAAGCTTGTAGTAAATCGTGTTTTGAATATGGATTTAATGAACCCAGTGGATTTATAGAATATATCTTTATATATCTATACAGGGTTCAGTGCCTGGACTAATTCTCTTTACTATATATATGCTTCCAACTGGCAAAATTAACAAACAGATTGGGATTCATTTCCACTGTTATGCTGATGAGACTAAGCTTTATTTATTCATAAATCCTAATGAATCCAATCAATTACTTCGACTGCAGTCATGTCTTGATAACATCAAAACCTGGATGACTTTAAATTTTCTGCATTTAAATTCTGACAAGACAGAAGTTATAATCTTTAAACCAGAGTCCTCAAAAAATAAACTTCTTCATCAATCACTTAATCTGGATGGCATTAACTTGGCCTATGGTAATAAAGTAAAAAATCTTGGTGTTATTTTTGACCAAGACATGTCATTTAAATCCCATATTAAACAGGTTTCCAGAGTTTCCTTTTTTCACCTCGGGAATATCGCCAGAATTACAAATATTCTGTGCAGGAGCGATGCTGAAAAACTAGTCCATGTATTTGTTACTTGAAGGCTGGACTATTGTAATTCTTTACTATCAGGAAGTCCACAAAATGCAATTCAAAGTCTTCAGCTGATCCAAAATGCTGCAGCAAAAGTTCTGATGAAAATAAACAAGAGGGATCATATTTCTCCTATTTTAACTTCCCTTCATTAGCTTCCTGTTAAATCAAGAATAGAATTTAAAATTCTTCTTCTATCGTGTAAATTCCTTAATAATCAAGCTCCATCATATATCAGAGTTCTGATTACCTTGTATGTTCCTAACAGAGCACTTCGCTCTCAGACTGCAGGTCTGCTGGTGGTTCCTAGAGTCTCTAAAAGTAGAATGGGAGGCAGATCCTTTAGCTATCAGGCTCCTCTCCTGTGGAACCAACTCCTAATTTTGGTCCGTGAAGCAGACACCCTGTCTACTTTTAAGACTAGACTTAAAACGTTCCCTTTTGACAAAGCTTATAATTAGAGTGGCTTATGTTACACTGAGTTACCCATATAGTTATGCTGCTTAGGCTACTGGAGGACATCAGGGCCTATATTTCTCACTCTACTGAGTTCTAGTGTTCTCCAGTCTACTGTTCTCCAGTTTTGCATGACTGTTGTCATTTCAGCTTTTAACTTTTTGTTCATCACCAACAGACCTCAGTTGGTCCGGGTCGGACAGAAAACCTCTGATGTCATCACCCTCAGCACGGGCTTTCCTCAGGGCTGCGTCCTGAGTCCCCTGCTGTTCACCCTGATGACACACGACTGTGTCCCCAGGTTCACCACCAATCACATCGTGAAGTTTGCAGACGACACGACGGTGGTGGGCCTGATTAGAGACGACAACGACCAGGACCAGGACCAGGACCAGGACTGATCCTGAACGTAGAGAAAACGAAGGAGATCATCATGGACTTCAGGAAGAAATGGCCTCGCCATGCTCCACTTCTCATTAACAGCTCAGCTGTGGAGGTGGCCAGCAGCAATAAATTCCTCGGGGTGCACATAACACACAACCTCAGCTGGTTTGTGAACACCATGTCACTGGAGAAGAGGGCACAGAAGCGCTTGCATTTACTGCGGAGGATGAGGAGAGCCCACCTGTCCCCGCCCATCCTCACGACCTTCTACAGCAGCACCATCTATCTGCTCCCCACTCCCTTCCAATTAAGCATGCCATAATATTTATTACTTTCTTGCATTTGTCTAAAAAGAGTAGATGCAATGCAATTTTGCATTGCATTACATTGAAATGACTGTTGTCATTTCATCTTTTAACTTTTTGCTCTCTCTTTTTTCTTCATAGTAGGTACACCTGATCTGACGTTCTGTTAACTGTGACATCATCCAGAGAAGACAGATCACCCGCTATTACCATCTAATGTAGAACAGATTACTGGATCAATGTGTGCTTCTGTGCTTTTTTGCACGCCTCAGAGTCCTGGAGGCTTACAGGTCCTGGAGAGATGGAAAATTGCAGCCAATCACCTTCTCTGCAGACCGGATGACACGCTGCACTCTGCTCTTGTCTTTGGCGGTGGCACCAGCGTACCAGATGGTAATGGAGGAGGTGGTTTAGACACACCTTCTCCTTCAAAGAGTTTTCTTAATTTTCATAACTTTGACAATTGTAGATTCACACTAAAGGCATCAAAACTATGAATTAAAACATGTGGAATTATATACTTAACAAAAAAGTGTGAAACAACTGAAAATATGTCTTATATTCTAGGTTCTTCAAAGTAGCCACCTTTTGCTTTGATTACTGCTTCATACACTCTTGGCATTCTCTTAATGAGCTTCAAGAGATAGTCACCTGAAATGGTTTTCCCTTCACAGGTGTCCCCTGCTTATTGACTGACAGCCGATGCAGCTCTGCCTTCTTTGTTACAGAAAAGCTCAGGTGGAATTTTTTCACTTTTTCTGAATCAGACCCATTAAAATGCGGGACACTGTTTCACATTCCGACCATTGTTAAAAAAAAAAAGAAAAGAAAAAGTGCATCATGCTAAATTAGCCTGAGCTAATAGCAAATCATGAGGATATCCCTGTTTGGTTTATCAGCTAAGTTACTGGCAGTGAGGGAATACACGCTGACAGGTGACGTGGCCACAGGTGGAAATAATTCATTAATTAACTGCAGGAGCAGCGACAGATACACTTACCGATTAAGCTGTTGTCAGTTGTTCATTACTTACAATTGAGAATAATAAAGGACTGATAATACTTTCCAGTGGAGTTCCATTATCAATTTTATATTTATCAGATTTTGTTACTCCCATCTGTACCTGTATAACTATTAAACAAAAAATCTTCAATCCAATTATAAGCCCTTCCTGTTATGCCCATTTTATATAATTTTATAAGCAACCCATCCTTCCATACCATGTCATATGCTTTCTCATTATCAAAAAATATTGCTACTACTACTTCCCTATTAATCTGAGCTTTTCTAATATCTGATTCCAAACACACAACTGGATCCATTGTACTTCCTTTTCTGAATCCAATTTGACATGAAGACAACAGTCTTTTACTTTCTACATAATATGTAATCCTTTCTGTTATCATTCTCTCCATAATCTTTCCTAAACATGAAGTAAGTACAATTGGTCTATAACTTAAAGGGTTTGTTGGATCCTTTCCTGGTTTAATAATTGGCACAATAATTGCTTCCTTCTAATTAGAAGGTAATCTTCCTTCTTTCCAAATCTTATTATATAAACCTAGAAGTTTTTCTTCAGCTTGTTTCCCTAAGTTTTTTTAACATAATGTAGCATATCTGATCTTTTCCTGGTGCTGTTAATCCTGATCTAAATATCGCTCTCTTCATTTCTTGCATAGAAAAATAAACATCCATGACATTTCCTGGAGTTGTTTCACCTTCTAAAATAAAATAATTTATCCTTCTTGTCTGCTCTCTCCTAAATTTTCCCGTTTCTGTTAAATTATCTGAACTATGGATCTTTGCAAATGTTCTTGCCATTACTTCTAGTTTTTCTTCATTTGTTACTGCTGTTCCTTCTTCATGTTTTAGAACTGGATATGTTCTCTCTGGTCTATTTCCCTTCATTTTCTTAATCATTCCCCATACCTAAGCTATAGGGGTTGTTCTGCCTATTGAATCACAAAAATCTCTCCATTTTGTCTTCTTTGCCTTCTAAATAACTTTCCTGTCTTCTGCTTGATCTTTTTTATATTCAATTAAATTTTTTAAATGATGTGTTCTTTAGAAAACCCTAAAAGCTATCCTCCCTCTTCAAGTTTCTGCTCCGCTTAGAAAAAACACGGGATGTGACGTCACTTCCTGTGATGTGCCCAAATATGGGCAAAATGGCCGCCCTGTTCAAAGCTCTGCAGTCAGAGCTCTGGATGATGAGAGCTGTGAACTGATCACAAACTTCATAAATTCGTTAATAATCAACAGTTTGCTCTAAAATTCTGAAAAGAGTGCTTTATCTAACCACAGGATTTTTTTTATGGTCATTAAAAAAATGGATTCAGAGAAATAAAATATTAAACTTTATAGTCTTGTACCATTTATTTTCAAAGTCTTGTAAATTGGTCAAACTCGCCTGGATTTTTACCAAACTGAAATCCATGTTTATTCTGCATGTGCTTTACAAATAGAGGCCATATTTTGGGGGGTTGAACAATATTTGTGGAAAATACATTGATTTCTCCATTTTACAAACTTTTAAAAATTCAGAGTGTAGCACTTCAAAAAAAAAACAATACATGCAGTGAGAGAATTGTTACACCTTATTCACAGAATACATCCTGAAAATCTGGGATCAAAAAATTGATTTTAAAGCATTTTTTATTCTTTACTTTATTGTTTTTATTATTCTCCAGGTTTTTTAACACTTTTGGAAATAGGCCCCGCCCACTTGTTTTAATAATTACCATATTTAATACCTGAGTTCAGGGGTATGACTGGAAGGGGATGAAGAAGGTTTTGTAAAAATCCGATCAGCCATTCTTGCGTAGTAGATTTCTTGACATCACAGCGCCCCCTAGTGATGGACGATCCTCAAACGCGGGTCACATGTGCAAAATCTTATTTGGACTATGGGTTATGAAGGACATGTCAAAATCTGTTATGGTTTTAGAATAATCAGCAATTACATTTAGAGCTAGCTAGATAACAATCACTTATTTTAGCGTTACTTTTCAAAAAAGTCAAAATTCAAAAATCTGGCGTGTTAACTTTTTTTATTTGTCCATTCCGCGGTTATATATGGAGTTTTGCGCGGATTGCATAAAAAATGTAGGAGGAGTTTAACAAGAAAGGTTTAACCTTTGTAGCCATGTAGCGCGAAAACTAGCTGGGAAACGAAGGGTGTGCCAATTCCCTTTATTTTGCAGAATCATCCAATAAACAAAGTGATGTGAAGTTTTTGAGTGTGGGACCAGTAGTTTGGTGGTTATAGGCCAAAACGCATTGTCCTTTGTTATAGCGCCCCCTAGTTGTTGAGGGGTCTGAATTTCTGGGTTTGAGTAGCGGTGCACATTCTGTACTTGGATACCTGATTCAATAGGTTCGTTACAAATCCGCATGGGCCGCCCAACGCGTTTTAGCGGAGAATAATAATTACCCGTAATAATAATAATAACTAGAACTGCAAGCAGTTATTAACGGGTTCCAAGCCCACCCACGCACCGCCCCCTTGAGCATGTTCCTGGACTTCAGTTCAGCGTTCAACACCATCAAAACTGGAACATCTGGGCTTCAGCACACCTGTTCGCAACTGCCTACTAGACTTCATCACCAACAGACCTCAGTTGGTCCGGGTCGGAAAGAAAACCTCTGATGTCATCACCCTCAGCACGGGCTTTCCTCAGGGCTGCGTCCTGAGCCCCCTGCTGTTCACCCTGATGACACACGACTGTGTCCCCAGGTTCACCACCAATCACATCGTGAAGTTTGCAGACGACACGACGGTGGTGGGCCTGATTAGAGACAACAACGACCAGGACTGATCCTGAACGTGGAGAAAACGAAGGAGATCATCATGGACTTCAGGAAGAAATGGCCTCGCCATGCTCCACTTCTCATTAACAGCTCAGCTGTGGAGGTGGCCAGCAGCAATAAATTCCTCGGGGTGCACATAACACACAACCTCAGCTGGTTTGTGAACACCATGTCACTGGAGAAGAGGGAACAGAAGCGCTTGCACTTACTGCGGAGGATGAGGAGAGCCCACCTGTCCCCGCCCATCCTCACGACCTTCTACAGCAGCACCATCTATCTGCTCCCCACTCCCTTCCAATTAAGCATGTCATAATATTTATTACTTTCTTGCATTTGTCTAAAAAAAGTAGATGCAATGCAGTTTTGCATTGCATTACATTGAAATGACTGTTGTCATTTCAGCTTTTAACTTTTTGCTCTCTCTTTTTTCTTCATAGTAGGTACACCTGATCTGACGTTCTGTTAACTGTGACATCATCCAGAGAAGACAGATCACCCGCTATTACTATCTAATGTAGAACAGATTACTGGATCAATGTGTGCTTCTGTGCTTGTTTGTCTCTCTTGTTGTGTCTCTGCTCTGTATTCTTTAACCCCCAGTCGGTCGAGGCAGATGACCGTTCATACTGAGCCCGGTTCTGCTGGAGGTTTTTCCTTCCCGCTAATGGGTGGGTTTTTTTTTCGACTGTCGCTTCATGCTTGCTCAGTATGAGGGATTGCTGCAAAGCCATGGACAATGCAGACGTCTCTCCCTGTAGCTCTATGCTTCTCCAGGAGTGAATGCTGCTTGTCGGGACTTTGAAGCAATCAACTGGTTCCCTTATATAGGAAATTTTTGACCAATCTGTATATTATGATTGATTTTGACTTTGTAAAGTGCCTCGAGATGACATGTTTCATGAATTGGCGCTATATAAATACAATTGAATTGAATTGAATAGAGTCCATCTGTTAAACCTTTTCTGCGTCGCACAAAGACACGATGGTTGGAACCAAAGATCTCAACTTTGGACTCATCAGACCAAAGCACAGATTTCCACTGGTCTAATGTCCATTCCTTGTGTTCTTTAGCCCAAACAATTCTCTTCTACTTGTTGCCTGTCCTTAGCAGTGGTTTCCTAGCAGCTGTTTTAACATGAAGGCCTGATTCACACAGTCTCCTAACAGTTGTTCTAGAGATGTGTCTGCTGCTAGAACTCTGTGTGGCATTGACCTGGTCTCTAATCTGAGCTGCTGTCAGCCTGCGATTTCTGAGGCTGGTGACTAGGATGAATTTATCCTCCACAGCAATTCATAGTTTTGATGCCTTTAGTGTGAATCTACAATTGTCATAGTTATGAAAATTAAGAAAACTCTTTGAAGGAGAAGGTGTGTCTAAACCACCTCCTCCATTACCATCTGGTACGCTGGTGCCACCGCCAAAGACAAGAGCAGACTGCAGCGTGTCATCCGGTCTGCAGAGAACGTGACTGGCTGCAATTTTCCATCTCTCCAGGACCTGTAAGCCTCCAGGACTCTGAGGCGTGCAGGGAAGATTGTGGCCGATTTTGTGACACCCCAGTCACAAAATATTTCAGACACTTCCTTCTGGCAGGAGGCAGCGGTCCATCAGGACCAAAACCTCATGACACAAAAACAGTTTTTTCCCATCCGCTACCAGCCTTATTAACACGGCCCAGAGGCCCCGTGACACTTGACTCTGCCTCTCTCCCCTGTTCAGGTCCTACAAGCTACACCAACGTAGCATCTCCAGACCTTCTGCGTTACATTAACGCACAGTCTACCGTGTATATAGCTTTCTGTGTATATATATATATATATATATATATATATATATATATATATATATATACACAGCGTTCACTGAGCGAAAGGCGGGTTACACCCTGGACAGGTCGGCAATCTGTCACAGGGCAACACAGAGACAGACAGGACAAACAACCATTCTTGCACACACTCACACCTAAGGACAATTTAGAGAAGCCAATTAAACTAACAGTCATGTTTTTGAACTGTGGGAGGAAGCCGGCGTACCCGGAGTGAACCTACGCATGCACAGGTAGAACATTCAAACTCCATGCAGAAAGACCCAGAGGATTTGAAAGACCCAGGAGGATTTGAAAGACCCAGGAGGATTTGAAAGACCCGGGAGGATTTGAAAGACCCGGGAGGATTTGAAAGACCCAGGTGATTGAACCCAGAAGGCAACAACACTTCTCACTGCTTCACTGTGCAGCCTCTGTTTATGACAGTATCATGTAAATCTTAGGCACAAATAAAGTGTTACCTAAACAAAAGTAATTTGTATAGTAAGTATAACATCCACTGACTGTAAAGTTACCTGTGAAACGTTTTCACACAGCCAAACGGCTTGTTGTTGCAACCAAATGATATGGGGTTCTGTGTGAGAACGGAGTAGCAAGATGGCGGCCAGTGACCTCCCCTAGTGACTGGCCGCCATCTTGCTACTCCCTACTCTCACACTTTTGCAAGTAGGCCCTGCCCACTTGTTTCAATTGTGTTCATAAACAGACACAATAAAAAATGCAAAAAGCATCATGCTAACCTTTAGAATTAGGCTTATTGGATTTTACTACTTAATAACTCTCTGTCACAGCCTCTAACCTGCTGGTGATACACTTGGGCCTGGTGTCTCCTGGCTGGCTTCTCCAGGTTGGTCACTGCTGCAGGGTTCTGTCTGGTCCTGGTCTGGCCCTGGTTTTTGCCTCTTTAAGAAGAACTGTGAGATATTCTCTTTTCTCTTCATTTGGGCTCTACACAAAATAAGGCAGCCTGGTATTTAGACTCCATGACTGTATGGCAAAGACAACACTATTTTAAATATTATTTAAACAATAGTTTTTAGTTTTCTGTAGCTAGCTAAAATAATACTAAATTAAAAATAGATTAATTAAATTAATTAATATAACTAGTTAGGTTATAATTCAAAGCTTTCATATGACATTTCAGCATTCATATTTACATTTCAGTCATTATAAACTTAACAATGGTTTTTCACATATTCTTACCACACACATTTCAAGCAAGAGCTGGGAGATATATCCTGGCCAAATTAATAAAACATTACAGGGCAGCATGTGCACTGAAACATATGTTAAAAGAATCTGTCTAAAACACAATCTATCAGCACTAGCATGGCTAATATAATAAACGAGGCACTACGGACGGAGCGGTGCACAACCATTTTTTTTTTCTTTTTAGAAATGTATGACAAGTGCCGCCTCTCATTAGGAAGGTAACACAGCGGTTACCGCTGAGCGGTAAAATGTTGTAAATACCTGCAAAACTCCTCAACGGTGTACTCTAAAGCCGCGGGTGTGTTTTGGATCAAGCAGGAACCACATGTCAACTTAACCAATGAACAGCGTCAGTGCGCAGCATGTAGGCTGCTACTGCATGGGCTGCCTTCAGGGACAGTCGGAAATTACAGTTTTCCTGGCAAATCTTTGCCGATCTCATAAGTATTATATGTTAAAATTACCATTTCCAGTGGGGTGGCAGTAGGGGGTGGCAAGGGCTCTGTTGGGGGTGGCAAATGCCACCCCTGCCACCCCTCTGGCTCCGCAACTAGCTACATTCAATGTAAAGCTTATGTATATAAGTGTGTGTGTGTAAAAAATCCATATATAATCAAATACTGCCATCTACTGGAAATTTTAAATCCCTACATGGGCACATTTCGGAAATGTTATTCTCTTTAAATTCATAAATAAATTCTTTAAAAATCAACAGTTTGCTCTAAAATTCTTCCAATGTTATATATATATATATATATATATATATATATATATATATATAATATATATATATATTTAAGCTATATACACAGACACCGATCTACAGACAACAGCAATTATCAACAAAAAGAAATCAACAAAAAACCTAATCACCCTCAGCACGGGCTTCCCCCCCCCATCTCCCCACAAATCATGTTTATCCAGTAATTTAGGACCATTTTGTTTGTTTTTGGTGTTTAATGTACTTTTCTCTACTTCCATCGCTGTACCCATTAGCACATATTGTGTTTATGCCGGAAACACTGTAATTGTAAAGCATGAGGATTATCTATCATAAAATCTTACTTATGGAAGGTAATTCCCCAGGATCTGGTTCCTGGTGTCCTTTTATATGCGCACCCATAAGCGGAGTAAAAGTCTGGCTTCCTGGGACGTAGCTCTGGAAGTTTGCTTACTTTCAATACAAAACCGAAATTATTTATTAAGTTAGACAATCGTTTAATTCAATCAATTGGTCCCATGTAGCACCTAAAGGGGTGACGTTTTCAGTCAGTTGATTTAATGGAAATCGGGTGAGAATTCACCGGATTCAGAGTGTCTGAAACATAAAGTACATTTTCCTCAATTGACTTGTATTCTCTATGGTCTGACCTAAGATGGCAGCTTGGTCTGACCTAAGATGGCTGCTTTGACGTCACTTCCTGTGATGTGCCCAAATATGGGCAAAATGGCCGCCCTGTTCAAAGCTCTGCAGTCAGAGCTCTGGATGATGAAAGCTGTGAACTGATCACAAACTTCATAAATTCGTTAATAATCAACGGTTGGCTCTAAAATTCTGAAAATATTCATGGATCTCAAAGAGTGCTTTATCTAACCACAGGAGTTTTTTTATGGTCATTAAAAAAATGGATTCAGAGAAATAAAATATTAAACTTTATAGTCTTGTACCATTTATTTTCAAAGTCTTGTAAATTGGTCAAACTCGCCTGGATTTTTACCAAACTGAAATCCATGTTTATTCTGCATGTGCTTTACAAATAGAGGCCATATTTTGGGGGGTTGAACAATATTTGTGGAAAATACATTGATTTCTCCATTTTACAAACTTTTAAAAATTCAGAGTGTAGCACTTCAAAAAAAAACAATACATGCAGTGAGAGAATTGTTACACCTTATTCACAGAATACATCCTGAAAATCTGGGATCAAAAAATTGATTTTAAAGCATTTTTTATTCTTTACTTTATTGTTTTTATTATTCTCCAGGTTTTTTAACACTTTTGGAAATAGGCCCCGCCCACTTGTTTTAATAATTACCATATTTAATACCTGAGTTCAGGGGTATGACTGGAAGGGGATGAAGAAGGTTTTGTAAAAATCCGATCAGCCATTCTTGCGTAGTAGATTTCTTGACATCACAGCGCCCCCTAGTGACGGACGATCCTCAAACGCGGGTCACATGTGCAAAATCTTATTTGGACTCTGGGTTATGAAGGACATGTCAAAATCTGTTATGGTTTTAGAATAATCAGCAATTACATTTAGAGCTAGCTAGATAACAATCACTTATTTTAGCGTTACTTTTCGAAAAAGTCAAAATTCAAAAATCCGGCGTGTTAACTTTTTTTATTTGTCCATTCCGCGGTTATATATGGAGTTTTGCGCGGATTGCATAAAAAATGTAGGAGGAGTTTAACAAGAAAGGTTTAACCTTTGTAGCCATGTAGCGCGAAAACTAGCTGGGAAACGAAGGGTGTGCCAATTCCCTTTATTTTGCAGAATCATCCAATAAACAAAGCGATGTGAAGTTTTTGAGTGTGGGACCAGTAGTTTGGTGGTTATAGGCCAAAACGCATTGTCCTTTGTTATAGCGCCCCCTAGTTGTTGAGGGGTCTGAATTTCTGGGTTTGAGTAGCGGTGCACATTCTGTACTTGGATACCTGATTCAATAGGTTCGTTACAAATCCGCATGGGCCGCCCAACGCGTTTTAGCGGAGAATAATAATTACCCGTAATAATAATAATAATAATAATAATAAATAATTTAAAAACACTAGAAAAACAATAGGGTTCTCTGCTCACAGAGCAGACGAACGGCATAGCCGTTCGCCTGCGCTGCGGGCTTGGAACCCTAATAATAATAAATAATTTAAAAACACTAGAAAAACAATAGGGTTCTCTGCTCACAGAGCAGACGAACGGCATAGCCGTTCGCCTGCGCTGCGGGCTTGGAACCCTAACTAGAACTGCAAGCAGTTATTAACGGGTTCCAAGCCCACCCACGCACCGCCCCCTTTGAGCATGTTCCTGGACTTCAGCATTCAACACCCTCATCCAAGCCCACCTACGCCGCACCCCCTTTGAGCATGTTCCTGGACTTTAGCGTTCAACACCCTCATCCAATACTCTCCTTCATCATCCATTGTATGGACGAAACCCAGCTCTGAACACAGAGAAATGTCGGACTGGATCAAATACTGCGTGTGTGATGGGTTTAAGTACCTCGCTCAACGTAGGAATTTACACATGTACAGCCTCAAGCTATTTAACTAAGATGTAAACGAGGTTTAAAATGTCTACTGTTTAGTTTGATATTAATGAACAGTCATAATTTTATTTTACATGAAGTATGTTTGAACTAGAAGAATTAACAGTGGGATGTTGATAAACTGACTGTATATTTGTATTGTAGTGCTTAACCATAGATTTACTTCTGAGTCAGTTAGCTTGCAGTTAGTTGACCTCCATGCAGATTTGGCTCTGAAGGAACAGTCTGTTAAGAGTGATCCTATATATATATATATATATATATATATATATATATATATATATATATATATATATAAATCACATAGTATATATATATATATATATATATATATATATATATATATAAAAATCACATAGTATGTATATATATATATATATATATATATATATAAAAATCACATAGTATATATATATATATATATATATATATATATATATAAAAATCACATAGTATGTATATATATATATATATATATATATATATATATATATAGAGAGAGAGAGAGAGAGAGAGAGAGAGAGAGAGAGAGACCAGTTAATTGTTATTGTTTTGATGCGGGTTTTTCGCGCATGCGCGCCGGATTGGTAGGCAAAAGGCGAACACAATTACGGACGCAAACAGAGAAACTGACGAGTTCTCCACGTATTTTTCTTCTTTAGATAACGTTTTAAGAGTAAGTTGATGGTTGATGGTATCAGATTGCCAGATCCACACAGCAAAAGCCTGAAGGGACGGAGCCAGTCTGTGAAATGCTGGCCAAGAGTCCGTACCGCGACATACAGCTGCCTTATACTTCGGTAAAGTTAGAAAGATATTCACAGATTCGGCTTTTCCGGATCAATAACTCATCGGCGGATGATTTATTCTACAAAACAGACACCTCTCTGTAACCACAGCAAGGCAGACAGTGAGCTGCAACCATAGTTTCCTCAAAACGAGTCTCCCACCGCGCAGGGAGAATTACATTGGACCCAGGCCAGTACAGACAAGAGAGCATGAAAGCATGAAACCACTGGACCCGTCCGGTAGGTTAAAAAAAATTGTTCACTACGGATTATTTTGGTGTTTTTGTCTTCTTAAAATGGGTGGGGGTGTCGGCGACATTGCAGCGTAAACACAGAAGTACTAGCGCCCGTGAACGGGGGCGTAATAGAGCGGCTGCTGCTCCAGACAGCCGCTTCTGCTGGTAGAAGCGGTAGCGGTAGCAGAAGCGGCTGCTGTAGCAGCAGCAGAAGCGGCTTCTCCGGCCCCTGTAGCGATCGCCACCTCCCCTCCGCCGCTATTTAAGTAGAACAATGACTAGAGCAGAATTAAGTTGTATTTACCGGAGATGAAGTGTAGGCTGCAAATTCTGTCGTAGTCTGATGTCTCCCCCAGTCCATTGGGAGTGTCTGCCTGCGCTCTTTTGAAAATATCCATTTCTTTCTTCGGTAAACGACAGAAACGTACATCCAACGATTGGGAATGCCTCCCTGTGCAACCGGGAGCACAACAAGTCGTAGGCATTGTTTAGATTCCAAAAATAAACTAACTAAAAGTACGCTCGAAATCACCCGTTTTGTCATGTAGTACACGAGAGCAGCTGTGCTTTTTGTCTACCCCGCAGGACCCGGATGTAGCGCTGACGTCACGCGTGAACTGGTCTATATGCTGGAGATAGGCACCAGCAGCCCCGCAACCCCATGAGGAATTAAGCGGGTCAAAAAATGGATGGATGGACGGATAGATATATTTGTTTGTTTGTTTTATTAGGATCCCCATTAGCTTCAGCATCAGCTAAAAGCTATTCTTCCTGGGGTCCTTCAGTCTTCCACGTGACAATACAATGTATTACATCCCATTACACACTATGCATACAAGACATTTACACAAAATGTAATACATATTTACATTTAACACCTTTTATCATTATAAAGTAACATAAATAAACATGATTAACATAAAATTTTGCTACTCCAGATAGATCTATATCAAAGAACTAGCTAACAAGAACCCTACACAATATCTCCTCAATAAAATTAACATTAATTATCCAAATTTCTTTGAAGGTAATATTTCTTATGTGCAGTTTTGAAACCATAGAGAGTGTTTTGTTGTATGATAGTCTTTGGGAGTGAATTCCATTCACACATTGCCCTGTACCTAACTGAACGTTGAATTGATTTTGTTTTAACTCTCGGTAAAATAAAACTACCTCCTACTGCATGTCTTAATGGATAATAATGTGTATCATTACTAAAGGATAGTTTTGTATATAAAATGAAAGGCGTTTTATTTGTTATAACATTATATAGAAATACCATTACTGAATACACCAATCTGTTTTTAACTTTTAACCATAAAAGACTATCGTGCATTTTGTCCACATTTGATCTAAACCCACATGAAAGGGCAACACGTGCAGCTTTATTCTGAATTACTTGTAGTTTTTTTATATTAATTGATGAAGTATTTGACCAAACCACTGAGCAATAATCAAGATGTGAAAAAAACAAAGCATCAAGTACTTGTGTAACAACCTGCGGTGTAAAGTATTTTGAACACCTTTTAATGACCGATAAACTATTACCCATTTTAGTTAACAAGTTCTGAACATGTCTATCCCAACACAATCTATTATCAATTATCACTCCCAACAGTTTAGCCTCTTGTTTTTGATCCACAGAATTTTGCTCTATGGTGAGTTCAAGTTTCGGTTTGGAAAGTAAAGAAAAAGGAGTTCCAACCACTAAACAGGTAGTTTTAGATACATTGAGAACCAATTTGTTACTCCTTATCCAGTCCACCACTAACTGTAGCTCTCTTTGTAGTTTTGTATTTAACTCAGTAATATTAGTTTCTGCTAAATATATGGTGGAATCATCTGCAAACATTGAGATGCTTGCCTTTTCTAAAACAGATGGAAGATCATTTGTAAAGATTGTGTACAGGAGCGGCCCAAGACAACTTCCTTGAGGCACCCCGTGTCCCACAGCCCTTACATTTGAAAAACTGCCATTAAAATAAACTAGTTGTCTTCTATCCGACAAATAACTTTTCATCCATAATAATGCAGTTTGTGAAAAGCCATAATACTCCAGTTTTTTTAACAGTAATTTGTGGTCAATGATATCAAATGCTGCAGTGAAATCAAGCATTACATCACCTATTATTTTTCTCTCCTCCATATCCTTGAACCAGTCATCAACCATCTGAGTCAGGGCAGTGGCTGTTGAGTGTTTTTCTCTATATGCATGCTGAAACGTAATCAAATCATTATTCTTAAAATAAGATTGAATCTGTTCATAAACAATTCTTTCCATTATTTTACCAAGAATTGGTAATAAACTTATTGGTCTACTGTTTGATCCAGAAAAGGGCATTTTCTTATTTGTAGGGATTGGCACTACTTTACATATTTTCCATTCTTGCAAACATATATTGTGCATGAAACACAAATTAATTATATGAGCAATAATAGGAGCAATAATAGCAACTATTGGTTTAAGCAACATATGATCAAGGTAGTCTACACCAGGTGGGTTTTTTTTACAATTCATCAGAAGTAATTCCACTTTAGAAACACTTACACTCTTGAATTTAAAGCTACAGGTTTTGTCTTTCATCATCTTATTTATTAGTGTATTTGATAACTCTGTCTTGTATGGCTGTGTGGTATCTTTTAGTTTGTTTATTTTGTTCATGAAATAATCATTAAGATGATTTGCTATATCACTTGGTCTAGTAAAAAATTCACCTTCATGTTCTAAATAAGCTGGAATTGATTTACTATTTCCTCTTAATATATTATTCAGTGTATTCCATAATTGTTTACTATCATGTTTTATTGCTAGAATAAATATGTGTGTGTGTTTGTAGAGATCCATCCATGATCAAATCCTGTCCTCTGTTGGAATTTTTAAATGTATTCCATACAACGCCACATTAAAGCATTAGTGTAAATATATATCTATCTATCTATATATCTATATCTATATATATATATATATATATATATATACACACACATGATGCATACATATATACATACAAAATTATTGAAGTGGACTTCTAAGTTTTAATTGTATACCCCTTAGACTATTAATGGTAAGAGTTGTTGTAGTTGCAAAAACAAGCCACGAGATGGAGCCCTTGCTTAATTTTCTGAAAAGCTCTTTACAATAGGTTTTTGTCAAACTATCTAAATAAATATTCCTATTAAATGAACGGTTTGCTCTAAAATTCTGAAAATATTCATGAATGTCCAAGAGTGTTTTATCTAACCACACGATTTTTTTGATGGTCATTAAAAAAATGGATTCAGAGAAAAAAAAAAATTAAACTTTATAATCTTGTATCATTAATTTTTTAAATCTTGTAAATTGGTCAAAATCGCCTGGATTTTTACCAAACTGAAAGACATGTTTATTCTGGCTGTGCTTTACAGATAGAGGCCATTTTTATTGGGATTGACCAATATTTGTGGAAAATACATTGATTTCTCCATTTTACAAACTTTGAAAAAAACAGAGTGTGGCACTTTCAAACACTGGAATACATGCAGTGAGAGAATTGTTGCACCTTATTCAAGGAATACATCCTGAAAATCTGAGCTTGTTACACCACACAAGTGATTTTAGGTGAATTTTTGAAGTTTTCAAGTTTTTTTCCACACTTTTGGAAATAGGCCCCGCCCACTTGTTTCAATAAATACCATATTTAATACTTTAGTTAAGGGCAATGTCTGGAAGGGAATGAAGAAGGTTTTGTAAAATTCCGATCAGCCATTCTTGCGTAGTAGATTTCTTGACATCACAGCGCCCCCTAGTGATGGACGATCCTCAAATGCGGGTCACATGTGCAAAATCTTATTTGTACTATGGGTAATGAAGGACATGTCAAAATCTGTTATGGTTTTACAATAATCAGCAATTACATTTAGAGCTAGCTAGCTAACAATCACTTATTTTAGCGTTACTTTTCGAAAAAGTCAAAATTCAAAAATCCGCCGCGATAACTTTTTTTATTTGTCCATGACACGCTTATATATAAATTTTTGCGCGGATTGCACAAAAAATGTAGGAGGAGTTTAACAAGAAAGGTTTAACCTTTGTAGCCATGTAGCGCGAAAACTAGCTGGGAAACGAAGGGTGTGCCAATTCACTTTATTTTGCAGAATCATCAAATAAACAAAGTGCCATCAAGTTTTTGAGTGTAGGACCAGTAGTTTGGTGGTTACAGGCGTAAACGCATTGTCCTTTGTTATAGCGCCCCCTAGTTGTTGAGGGGTCTGAATTTCTGGGTTTGAGTAGCGGTGCACACTCTGTACTTGGATACCTGATCCAATTGATTCGTTACAAATCCGCATGGGCCGGCCAACGCGTTTTAGCGGAGAATAATAATTACCCGTAATAATAATAATAACTAGAACTGCAAGCAGTTATTAACGGGTTCCAAGCCCACCCACGCCCCGCCCCCTTGAGCATGTTCCTGGACTTCAGTTCAGCGTTCAACACCATTATCTTACAGCATCTGGCGGAAAAACTGAAACATCTGGGCTTCAGCACACCCCTTCGCAACTGCCTGCTAGACTTCCTCACCTCCTGACCTCATTTGGTCTGGGTCAGACAGAACACCTCTGATGTCATCACCCTCAGCACGGGCTCCCCTCAAGGCTGTGTCTTGAGCCCCCTGCTGTTCACCTTGATGACACACGACTGCGTCCCCAGATTCACCACCAATCGCATTGTGAAGTTTTCAGACGACACAATGGTGGTGGGCCTGATTAGAGACGACAACGACCAGGACCAGGACTGATCCTGAACGTGAAGAAAACGACGGAGATCATCGTGGACTTCAGGAAAAACCGGCCTCATCACGCTCCACTGCTCATCACCAGCTCATCTGTGGAGGTGGTCAGGAGCACCAAATTCCTCGGGGTGCACATGACGCACAACCTCTCCTGGTCTGTGAACACCACGTCACTGGGGAGGAGGGCACAGAAGCGCTTGTACTTCCTGCGGAGGATGAGGAGAGCCCACCTGTCCTGGCCCATCCTCACGACCTTCTACAGAAGCACCATAAAGAGCATTGTGACCAGCTGTCTCTCTGTGTGGTGAGGAGGCTGAAGTGCCTCAGTAGACTGTTGATAAATTGACTATATATTTGTATTGTGGAGCTAAACCATTTACTTTCACACAAGTTAACAACAATTTTCAAGTATTCCCTGGTAGACATTTAGTAACAATGACCTAAGAGTTAAGGGATGTGGACTATTGTTGTTAAATCTTTATCAACAGTTGGAATTATACATTTATATAAATCTATTATTATAACATTGAATGGGTGATATAAATCAAGCAGTATAACAGTAAAAATAAAACTAATATGTACACAGGTCCTTCAGCTATAGTTAGTAAGCTTGTAGTAAATCGTGTTTTGAATATGGATTTAATGAACCCAGTGGATTTATAGAATATATCTTTATATATCTATACAGGGTTCAGTGCCTGGACTAATTCTCTTTACTATATATATGCTTCCAACTGGCAAAATTAACAAACAGATTGGGATTCATTTCCACTGTTATGCTGATGAGACTAAGCTTTATTTATTCATAAATCCTAATGAATCCAATCAATTACTTCGACTGCAGTCATGTCTTGATAACATCAAAACCTGGATGACTTTAAATTTTCTGCATTTAAATTCTGACAAGACAGAAGTTATAATCTTTAAACCAGAGTCCTCAAAAAATAAACTTCTTCATCAATCACTTAATCTGGATGGCATTAACTTGGCCTATGGTAATAAAGTAAAAAATCTTGGTGTTATTTTTGACCAAGACATGTCATTTAAATCCCATATTAAACAGGTTTCCAGAGTTTCCTTTTTTCACCTCGGGAATATCGCCAGAATTACAAATATTCTGTGCAGGAGCGATGCTGAAAAACTAGTCCATGTATTTGTTACTTGAAGGCTGGACTATTGTAATTCTTTACTATCAGGAAGTCCACAAAATGCAATTCAAAGTCTTCAGCTGATCCAAAATGCTGCAGCAAAAGTTCTGATGAAAATAAACAAGAGGGATCATATTTCTCCTATTTTAACTTCCCTTCATTAGCTTCCTGTTAAATCAAGAATAGAATTTAAAATTCTTCTTCTATCGTGTAAATTCCTTAATAATCAAGCTCCATCATATATCAGAGTTCTGATTACCTTGTATGTTCCTAACAGAGCACTTCGCTCTCAGACTGCAGGTCTGCTGGTGGTTCCTAGAGTCTCTAAAAGTAGAATGGGAGGCAGATCCTTTAGCTATCAGGCTCCTCTCCTGTGGAACCAACTCCTAATTTTGGTCCGTGAAGCAGACACCCTGTCTACTTTTAAGACTAGACTTAAAACGTTCCCTTTTGACAAAGCTTATAATTAGAGTGGCTTATGTTACACTGAGTTACCCATATAGTTATGCTGCTTAGGCTACTGGAGGACATCAGGGCCTATATTTCTCACTCTACTGAGTTCTAGTGTTCTCCAGTCTACTGTTCTCCAGTTTTGCATGACTGTTGTCATTTCAGCTTTTAACTTTTTGTTCATCACCAACAGACCTCAGTTGGTCCGGGTCGGACAGAAAACCTCTGATGTCATCACCCTCAGCACGGGCTTTCCTCAGGGCTGCGTCCTGAGTCCCCTGCTGTTCACCCTGATGACACACGACTGTGTCCCCAGGTTCACCACCAATCACATCGTGAAGTTTGCAGACGACACGACGGTGGTGGGCCTGATTAGAGACGACAACGACCAGGACCAGGACCAGGACCAGGACTGATCCTGAACGTAGAGAAAACGAAGGAGATCATCATGGACTTCAGGAAGAAATGGCCTCGCCATGCTCCACTTCTCATTAACAGCTCAGCTGTGGAGGTGGCCAGCAGCAATAAATTCCTCGGGGTGCACATAACACACAACCTCAGCTGGTTTGTGAACACCATGTCACTGGAGAAGAGGGCACAGAAGCGCTTGCATTTACTGCGGAGGATGAGGAGAGCCCACCTGTCCCCGCCCATCCTCACGACCTTCTACAGCAGCACCATCTATCTGCTCCCCACTCCCTTCCAATTAAGCATGCCATAATATTTATTACTTTCTTGCATTTGTCTAAAAAGAGTAGATGCAATGCAATTTTGCATTGCATTACATTGAAATGACTGTTGTCATTTCATCTTTTAACTTTTTGCTCTCTCTTTTTTCTTCATAGTAGGTACACCTGATCTGACGTTCTGTTAACTGTGACATCATCCAGAGAAGACAGATCACCCGCTATTACCATCTAATGTAGAACAGATTACTGGATCAATGTGTGCTTCTGTGCTTTTTTGCACGCCTCAGAGTCCTGGAGGCTTACAGGTCCTGGAGAGATGGAAAATTGCAGCCAATCACCTTCTCTGCAGACCGGATGACACGCTGCACTCTGCTCTTGTCTTTGGCGGTGGCACCAGCGTACCAGATGGTAATGGAGGAGGTGGTTTAGACACACCTTCTCCTTCAAAGAGTTTTCTTAATTTTCATAACTTTGACAATTGTAGATTCACACTAAAGGCATCAAAACTATGAATTAAAACATGTGGAATTATATACTTAACAAAAAAGTGTGAAACAACTGAAAATATGTCTTATATTCTAGGTTCTTCAAAGTAGCCACCTTTTGCTTTGATTACTGCTTCATACACTCTTGGCATTCTCTTAATGAGCTTCAAGAGATAGTCACCTGAAATGGTTTTCCCTTCACAGGTGTCCCCTGCTTATTGACTGACAGCCGATGCAGCTCTGCCTTCTTTGTTACAGAAAAGCTCAGGTGGAATTTTTTCACTTTTTCTGAATCAGACCCATTAAAATGCGGGACACTGTTTCACATTCCGACCATTGTTAAAAAAAAAAAGAAAAGAAAAAGTGCATCATGCTAAATTAGCCTGAGCTAATAGCAAATCATGAGGATATCCCTGTTTGGTTTATCAGCTAAGTTACTGGCAGTGAGGGAATACACGCTGACAGGTGACGTGGCCACAGGTGGAAATAATTCATTAATTAACTGCAGGAGCAGCGACAGATAC
The DNA here is from genome assembly GCA_037039145.1 of Fundulus diaphanus. Classification (NCBI taxonomy): domain Eukaryota; kingdom Metazoa; phylum Chordata; class Actinopteri; order Cyprinodontiformes; family Fundulidae; genus Fundulus; species Fundulus diaphanus. Next base: position 53,196,035 of record CM073134.1, read on the forward strand.
ACTTACCGATTAAGCTGTTGTCAGTTGTTCATTACTTACAATTGAGAATAATAAAGGACTGATAATACTTTCCAGTGGAGTTCCATTATCAATTTTATATTTATCAGATTTTGTTACTCCCATCTGTACCTGTATAACTATTAAACAAAAAATCTTCAATCCAATTATAAGCCCTTCCTGTTATGCCCATTTTATATAATTTTATAAGCAACCCATCCTTCCATACCATGTCATATGCTTTCTCATTATCAAAAAATATTGCTACTACTACTTCCCTATTAATCTGAGCTTTTCTAATATCTGATTCCAAACACACAACTGGATCCATTGTACTTCCTTTTCTGAATCCAATTTGACATGAAGACAACAGTCTTTTACTTTCTACATAATATGTAATCCTTTCTGTTATCATTCTCTCCATAATCTTTCCTAAACATGAAGTAAGTACAATTGGTCTATAACTTAAAGGGTTTGTTGGATCCTTTCCTGGTTTAATAATTGGCACAATAATTGCTTCCTTCTAATTAGAAGGTAATCTTCCTTCTTTCCAAATCTTATTATATAAACCTAGAAGTTTTTCTTCAGCTTGTTTCCCTAAGTTTTTTTAACATAATGTAGCATATCTGATCTTTTCCTGGTGCTGTTAATCCTGATCTAAATATCGCTCTCTTCATTTCTTGCATAGAAAAATAAACATCCATGACATTTCCTGGAGTTGTTTCACCTTCTAAAATAAAATAATTTATCCTTCTTGTCTGCTCTCTCCTAAATTTTCCCGTTTCTGTTAAATTATCTGAACTATGGATCTTTGCAAATGTTCTTGCCATTACTTCTAGTTTTTCTTCATTTGTTACTGCTGTTCCTTCTTCATGTTTTAGAACTGGATATGTTCTCTCTGGTCTATTTCCCTTCATTTTCTTAATCATTCCCCATACCTAAGCTATAGGGGTTGTTCTGCCTATTGAATCACAAAAATCTCTCCATTTTGTCTTCTTTGCCTTCTAAATAACTTTCCTGTCTTCTGCTTGATCTTTTTTATATTCAATTAAATTTTTTAAATGATGTGTTCTTTAGAAAACCCTAAAAGCTATCCTCCCTCTTCAAGTTTCTGCTCCGCTTAGAAAAAACACGGGATGTGACGTCACTTCCTGTGATGTGCCCAAATATGGGCAAAATGGCCGCCCTGTTCAAAGCTCTGCAGTCAGAGCTCTGGATGATGAGAGCTGTGAACTGATCACAAACTTCATAAATTCGTTAATAATCAACAGTTTGCTCTAAAATTCTGAAAAGAGTGCTTTATCTAACCACAGGATTTTTTTTATGGTCATTAAAAAAATGGATTCAGAGAAATAAAATATTAAACTTTATAGTCTTGTACCATTTATTTTCAAAGTCTTGTAAATTGGTCAAACTCGCCTGGATTTTTACCAAACTGAAATCCATGTTTATTCTGCATGTGCTTTACAAATAGAGACCATATTTTGGGGGGTTGAACAATATTTGTGGAAAATACATTGATTTCTCCATTTTACAAACTTTTAAAAATTCAGAGTGTAGCACTTAAAAAAAAAACAATACATGCAGTGAGAGAATTGTTACACCTTATTCACGGAATACATCCTGAAAATCTGGGATCAAAAAATTGATTTTAAAGCATTTTTTATTCTTTACTTTATTGCTTTTATTATTCTCCAGGTTTTTTAACACTTTTGGAAATAGGCCCCGCCCACTTGTTTTAATCATTACCATATTTAATACCTGAGTTCAGGGGTATGACTGGAAGGGGATGAAGAAGGTTTTGTAAAAATCCGATCAGCCATTCTTGCGTAGTAGATTTCTTGACATCACAGCGCCCCCTAGTGATGGACGATCCTCAAACGCGGGTCACATGTGCAAAATCTTATTTGGACTATGGGTTATGAAGGACATGTCAAAATCTGTTATGGTTTTAGAATAATCAGCAATTACATTTAGAGCTAGCTAGCTAACAATCACTTATTTTAGCGTTACTTTTCGAAAAAGTCAAAATTCAAAAATCCGGCGCGTTCACTTTTTTTATTTGTCCATTACGCTGTTATATATGGAGTTTTGCGCGGATTGCATAAAAAATGTAGGAGGAGTTTAACAAGAAAGGTTTAACCTTTGTAGCCATGTAGCGCAAAAACTAGCTGGGAAACGAAGGGTGTGCCAATTCCCTTTATTTTGCAGAATCATCCAATAAACAAAGTGATGTGAAGTTTTTGAGTGTGGGACCAGTAGTTTGGTGGTTATAGGCCAAAACGCATTGTCCTTTGTTATAGCGCCCCCTAGTTGTTGAGGGGTCTGAATTTCTGGGTTTGAGTAGCGGTGCACATTCTGTACTTGGATACCTGATTCAATAGGTTCGTTACAAATCCGCATGGGCCGCCCAACGCGTTTTAGCGGAGAATAATAATTACCCGTAATAATAATAATAAATAATTTAAAAACAGACGAAAAACAATAGGGTTCTCTGCTCACAGAGCAGACGAACGGCATAGCCGTTCGCCTGCGCTGCGGGCTTGGAACCCTAATAACTAGAACTGCAAGCAGTTATTAACGGGTTCCAAGCCCCTCTACGCTCCGCCCCCTTTGAGCATGTTCCTGGACTACAGCGTTCAACACCCTCATCCCACAGCATCTGGTTGAAAAACTGGAACATCTGGGCTTCAGCACACCCCTCATCACTTCCTCACCTCCTGACCACTGTCGGTCCGAGTCTGACAGACCACCTCTGATGTCATCACCCTCAGCACGGGCTCCTCTCAGGGCTGTGTCCGCAGCCCCCTGCTGTTTACTCTGATGACACACGACTGCACCCCCAGGTTCACCCCCAATCACATCATAAAGTTCGCAGTTGACACAAACTCATCAACAGCTCAGCTGTGGAGGTGGTTAGCAGCACCAAATTCCTCGGGGTGCACATCACGGACAACCTCACCTGGTCTGTAAACACCACATCTGGTGAGGAGGGCACAGAAGCGCTTGTACTTCCTGCGGAGGATGAGGAGAGCCCAACTGCCCCCGCCCATCCTCACAACCCTCTACACAAGTACCATAGAGAGCATTCTGACCATAGATATCCATAATAAAGGCTAGATGTCTTACGGCGAAGTCTCAAACGTCATCACCGGCGGCCATCTTGCCTCAGACAAGCTTTCTGGCATGCTCTGTGGTACCTAATGTAAGGTGAGTGATCAGCACGAACACAAATACTCTTATCTCATTGAATTCTTGACGGATTTACAAACAGTTTGGTTTCTTACAAACGTTATGAACGTGGCTATAATTCTTGATGCTTGAACATGTCGAAATTGCAGACTTTCTTGTCGAAAAATGACTTAATCATGCAGCATAGTTGTGCATCACGGCTACTTGCGCAAGTTATCAAGCCTGAGACCACTGGTCAATTATATAGGTTTTACTGACACCAATAACGATTGTATGACAATTAATCTTTGGTGTAAATTTGAGGGAAATCAATCTCACAATGGTCCAAAAAGATAAATGTTCCCTTAATTTCCCCATGGTTATTATAAATTATTTTAATATACCAACTCTTATTTCAGGATTTGTTGTGCGACGGGCTCTGAAAAAGCTGTCCTGTGATGTCTGCCGTGCCAGCTTGGTAACAGATGCTGCATCTGCCATCAAGGACCAGAGCTACCACCTGCTGAAGTTAAAAAACAATGGAGGTCTGGTCATTCCATCAGAAGGCACAGTGATGGTAGTCAGGGCAGCAGAGTGGGTCATTCGTCAGACCTCATGTACCAGACGATCACAGCCCATCAAAGTGCTAGAGGTCGTGTACATTGTAAGGAAGAGGATAGGGTCAGAGGATGTGTTTGTGCTCAGAGAGCACATCGGAGAAACACAGTATGGCATAGACAGCCACCACCATATGCTGTTAATGTTGGTTGTGTCCTTGTTTTTTAAGTTAAGGCTGCACCAAATGGCCAAAATAACTAACCTTAGCTTACAGAGCAACAACATGCAACAGAAGCTCAATAAAACCGTCCTTTTCAAAGGGCATTAGCCAAGCTATGTTTTTTGGGTCATTTTTTAAATTTCTGTCTTCTATGTGTATACCATCACAGTAGTGTAGGTGGGGATTTCAACATGCTACATCTATATATACTTGTGAAGGGGACTATTGTACAAATTTTAATAGCAAACAAATTTCACTTTTATAATGGATTAAAAATAGGAACCTTTGTGTAATTACTCCTGATATATAATCCGAATAGTCTACATGAAACTTCAAAGTGTTACCTTTAATTTGAAACCTGGATTATGCTTCTACACCAAGAGGTTGCCACACAATACGCCTTTTTTGTCAGTATTTCACATTTTATTATAACAGTAATATTCATATTATAAAAGTATGTATGTAAATATAAATAAATTAGGACTGTGAAATAATTAATCACACCCAAATAAAAGTGTTTATATATATATATATATAATGAATGTTCTTCATTTAGATTGACCTTTAAACCATTAATGCTATTACTCCTTTTCTTATCTATCTATCTATCTATCTATCTATCTATCTATCTATCTATCTATCTATCCATATTATATCATAGTGTTACTTTTGGAATAAGTCTGATCCATATCTGAACTATGGATCTTTGCAAATGTTCTTGCCATTACTTCTACTTTTTCCTCATTTGTTACTGCTGTTCATTCTTCATGTTTTAGAACTGGATATGTTCTCTCTGGTCTATTTCCCTTCATTTTCTTAATCATTCCCCATACCTTAGCTATAGGAGTTGTTCTGCCCATTGAATCACAAAAATCTCTCCATTTTGTCTTCTTTGCCTTCTAAATAACTTTCCTTGCTTCTGCTTGATCTTTTTTACATTCAATATTTTTTTTTAAATTATATGTTCTTTTCAAAACTCTAAAAGCTATCCTCCCTCTTCAAGTTTCTGCTCCGCTTAGAAAATCACGGGATGTGACGTCACATCCTGTGATGTGCCCATATATGGGCAAAATGGCTGCCCTGTTCACAGTTCTGGATGGTCAGAGCTCTGGATGGTGAAAGCTGTGACCAGATCATAAAATTCATTAAATCGGTAAAAATCAACGGTTTGCGCTAAAATTCTGAAAATATTCACGTATGTCCAAGAGTGCTTTATCTAACTATGTGATTTTTTAAACGCCCATTGAAAAAAGCGTTTCAGAGAAAAAAAATATTAACCTTTATAGTCTTGCACATGTGAATTTCAAAGTCTTTTAAATAGTTCAAAATCGCCTGGATTTTTACCAAACTGAAGTACACATTAAGTCTGAATGTGCTTTACAAATAGTGGCCATTTTTATTGGGATTGAACAATATTTGTGGAAAATACATTGATTTCTCCATTTTACAAACTTTTAAAAAATCAGAGTGTGCAACTTTCAGAAACCTCAATACATGCAGTGAGAGAATTGTTACACCTTATTCAAGGAATACATCCTGAAAATCTGAGATCGTTACACCACAAAATGGATTTTTGGTAATTTTTTGAAGTATTGAAGGTTTTTTTCACACTTTTGGAAATAGGCCCCGCCCACTTGTTTCAATCAGTACCATATTTAATTCCTGAGTTAAGGGTTATGACTGGAAGGGGATGAAGAAGGTTTTGTAAAAATCCGATCAGCCATTCTTGCGTAGTAGATTTCTTGACATCACAGCGCCCCCTAGTGATGGACGATCCTCAAACGCGGGTCACATGTGCAAAATCTTATTTGGACTATGTGTTATGAAGGACATGTCAAAATCTGTTATGGTTTTAGAATAATCAGCAATTACATTTAGAGCTAGCTAGCTAACAATCACTTATTTTAGCGTTACTTTTCGAAAAAAGTCAAAATTCAAAAATCCGCCGTGTTAACTTTTCTTATTTGTCCATGACACGCTTATATATGAAGTTTTGCGCAGATCGCACAAAAAATGTAGGAGGAGTTTAACAAGAAAGGTTTAACCTTTGTAGCCATGTAGCGCGAAAAGTAGCTGGGAAACGAAAGGTGTGCCAATTCCCTTTTTGATGCAGAAACATCCAATAAACAAAGTGCTATCAAGTTTTTGAGTGTGGGACCAGTAGTTTGGTGGTTACAGGCCGAAACGCATTGTCCTTTGTTATAGCGCCCCCTAGTTGTTGAGGGATCTGAATTTCTGGGTTTGAGTAGAGGCACACATTCTGTACTTAGATACCTGATTCAATAGGTTCGTTATAAATCCGCTTGGGCTGCACAACGCGTTTTAATTCCGTAATAATAATAATAACTAGAACTGCAAGCAGTTATTAACGGGTTCCAAGCCCACCCACGCCCCGCCCCCTTGAGCATGTTCCTGGACTTCAGTTCAGCGTTCAACACCATTATCTTACAGCATCTGGAATGAAAAACTGAAACATCTGGGCTTCAGGACACCCCTTCGCAACTGCCTGCTAGACTTCATCACCAACAGCCCTCAGTTGGTCCAGGTCGGACAGAAAACCTCTGATGTCATCACCCTCAGCACGGGCTTTCCTCAGGGCTGCGTCCTGAGCCCCCTGCTTTTCACCCTGATGACACGACTGTGTCCCCAGGTTCACCACCAATCACATTGTGAAGTTTGCAGACGACACGACGGTGGTGGGCCTGATTAGAGACGACCAGGACCAGGACCAGGACCAGGACCAGGACTGATCCTGAACGTAGAGAAAACGAAGGAGATCATCATGGACTTCAGGAAGAAATGGCCTCGCCATGCTCCACTTCTCATTAACAGCTCAGCTGTGGAGGTGGTCAGCAGCAATAAATTCTTCGGGGTGCACATAACACACAACCTCAGCTGGTTTGTGAACACCATGTCACTGGAGAAGAGGGCACAGAAGCGCTTGCACTTACTGCGGAGGATGAGGAGAGCCCACCTGTCCCCGCCCATCCTCACGACCTTCTACAGCAGCACCATCTATCTGCTCCCCACTTCCTTCCAATTAAGCATGTCATAGTATTTATTACTTTCTTGCATTTGTCTAAAAAAAGTAGATGCAATGCAGTTTTGCATTGCATTACATTGAAATGACTGTTGTCATTTCATCTTTTAACTTTTTGCTCTCTCTTTTTTCTTCATAGTAGGTACACCTGATCTGACGTTCTGTTAACTGTGACATCATCCAGAGAAGACAGATCACCCGCTATTACCATCTAATGTAGAACAGATTACTGGATCAATGTGTGCTTCTGTGCTTTTTTGCACGCCTCAGAGTCCTGGAGGCTTACAGGTCCTGGAGAGATGGAAAATTGCAGCCAATCACCTTCTCTGCAGACCGGATGACACGCTGCACTCTGCTCTTGTCTTTGGCGGTGGCACCAGCGTACCAGATGGTAATGGAGGAGGTGGTTTAGACACACCTTCTCCTTCAAAGAGTTTTCTTAATTTTCATAACTATGACAATTGTAGATTCACACTAAAGGCATCAAAACTATGAATTAAAACATGTGGAATTATATACTTAACAAAAAAGTGTGAAACAACTGAAAATATGTCTTATATTCTAGGTTCTTCAAAGTAGCCACCTTTTGCTTTGATTACTGCTTCATACACTCTTGGCATTCTCTTAATGAGCTTCAAGAGATAGTCACCTGAAATGGTTTTCCCTTCACAGGTGTCCCCTGCTTATTGACTGACAGCCGATGCAGCTCTGCCTTCTTTGTTACAGAAAGGCTCAGGTGGAATTTTTTCACTTTTTCTGAATCAGACCCATTAAAATGCGGGACACTGTTTCACATTCCGACCATTGTTAAAAAAAAAAAGAAAAGAAAAAGTGCATCATGCTAAATTAGCCTGAGCTAATAGCAAATCATGAGGATATCCCTGTTTGGTTTATCAGCTAAGTTACTGGCAGTGAGGGAATACACGCTGACAGGTGACGTGGCCACAGGTGGAAATAATTCATTAATTAACTGCAGGAGCAGCGACAGATACACTTACCGATTAAGCTGTTGTCAGTTGTTCATTACTTACAATTGAGAATAATAAAGGACTGATAATACTTTCCAGTGGAGTTCCATTATCAATTTTATATTTATCAGATTTTGTTACTCCCATCTGTACCTGTATAACTATTAAACAAAAAATCTTCAATCCAATTATAAGCCCTTCCTGTTATGCCCATTTTATATAATTTTATAAGCAACCCATCCTTCCATACCATGTCATATGCTTTCTCATTATCAAAAAATATTGCTACTACTACTTCCCTATTAATCTGAGCTTTTCTAATATCTGATTCCAAACACACAACTGGATCCATTGTACTTCCTTTTCTGAATCCAATTTGACATGAAGACAACAGTCTTTTACTTTCTACATAATATGTAATCCTTTCTGTTATCATTCTCTCCATAATCTTTCCTAAACATGAAGTAAGTACAATTGGTCTATAACTTAAAGGGTTTGTTGGATCCTTTCCTGGTTTAATAATTGGCACAATAATTGCTTCCTTCTAATTAGAAGGTAATCTTCCTTCTTTCCAAATCTTATTATATAAACCTAGAAGTTTTTCTTCAGCTTGTTTCCCTAAGTTTTTTTAACATAATGTAGCATATCTGATCTTTTCCTGGTGCTGTTAATCCTGATCTAAATATCGCTCTCTTCATTTCTTGCATAGAAAAATAAACATCCATGACATTTCCTGGAGTTGTTTCACCTTCTAAAATAAAATAATTTATCCTTCTTGTCTGCTCTCTCCTAAATTTTCCCGTTTCTGTTAAATTATCTGAACTATGGATCTTTGCAAATGTTCTTGCCATTACTTCTAGTTTTTCTTCATTTGTTACTGCTGTTCCTTCTTCATGTTTTAGAACTGGATATGTTCTCTCTGGTCTATTTCCCTTCATTTTCTTAATCATTCCCCATACCTAAGCTATAGGGGTTGTTCTGCCTATTGAATCACAAAAATCTCTCCATTTTGTCTTCTTTGCCTTCTAAATGACTTTCCTGTCTTCTGCTTGATCTTTTTTATATTCAATTAAATTTTTTAAATGATGTGTTCTTTAGAAAACCCTAAAAGCTATCCTCCCTCTTCAAGTTTCTGCTCCGCTTAGAAAAAACACGGGATGTGACGTCACTTCCTGTGATGTGCCCAAATATGGGCAAAATGGCCGCCCTGTTCAAAGCTCTGCAGTCAGAGCTCTGGATGATGAGAGCTGTGAACTGATCACAAACTTCATAAATTCGTTAATAATCAACAGTTTGCTCTAAAATTCTGAAAAGAGTGCTTTATCTAACCACAGGATTTTTTTTATGGTCATTAAAAAAATGGATTCAGAGAAATAAAATATTAAACTTTATAGTCTTGTACCATTTATTTTCAAAGTCTTGTAAATTGGTCAAACTCGCCTGGATTTTTACCAAACTGAAATCCATGTTTATTCTGCATGTGCTTTACAAATAGAGGCCATATTTTGGGGGGTTGAACAATATTTGTGGAAAATACATTGATTTCTCCATTTTACAAACTTTTAAAAATTCAGAGTGTAGCACTTAAAAAAAAACAATACATGCAGTGAGAGAATTGTTACACCTTATTCACGGAATACATCCTGAAAATCTGGGATCAAAAAATTGATTTTAAAGCATTTTTTATTCTTTACTTTATTGCTTTTATTATTCTCCAGGTTTTTTCACACTTTTGGAAATAGGCCCCGCCCACTTGTTTTAATCATTACCATATTTAATACCTGAGTTCAGGGGTATGACTGGAAGGGGATGAAGAAGGTTTTGTAAAAATCCGATCAGCCATTCTTGCGTAGTAGATTTCTTGACATCACAGCGCCCCCTAGTGATGGACGATCCTCAAACGCGGGTCACATGTGCAACATCTTATTTGGACTATGGGTTATGAAGGACATGTCAAAATCTGTTATGGTTTTAGAATAATCAGCAATTACATTTAGAGCTAGCTAGCTAACAATCACTTATTTTAGCGTTACTTTTCGAAAAAGTCAAAATTCAAAAATCCGGCGCGTTCACTTTTTTTATTTGTCCATTACGCTGTTATATATGGAGTTTTGCGCGGATTGCATAAAAAATGTAGGAGGAGTTTAACAAGAAAGGTTTAACCTTTGTAGCCATGTAGCGCAAAAACTAGCTGGGAAACGAAGGGTGTGCCAATTCCCTTTATTTTGCAGAATCATCCAATAAACAAAGTGATGTGAAGTTTTTGAGTGTGGGACCAGTAGTTTGGTGGTTATAGGCCAAAACGCATTGTCCTTTGTTATAGCGCCCCCTAGTTGTTGAGGGGTCTGAATTTCTGGGTTTGAGTAGCGGTGCACATTCTGTACTTGGATACCTGATTCAATAGGTTCGTTACAAATCCACATGGGCCGCCCAACGCGTTTTAGCGGAGAATAATAATTACCCGTAATAATAATAATAAATAATTTAAAAACAGACGAAAAACAATAGGGTTCTCTGCTCACAGAGCAGACGAACGGCATAGCCGTTCGCCTGCGCTGCGGGCTTGGAACCCTAATAACTAGAACTGCAAGCAGTTATTAACGGGTTCCAAGCCCCTCTACGCTCCGCCCCCTTTGAGCATGTTCCTGGACTACAGCGTTCAACACCCTCATCCCACAGCATCTGGTTGAAAAACTGGAACATCTGGGCTTCAGCACACCCCTCATCACTTCCTCACCTCCTGACCACTGTCGGTCCGAGTCTGACAGACCACCTCTGATGTCATCACCCTCAGCACGGGCTCCTCTCAGGGCTGTGTCCGCAGCCCCCTGCTGTTTACTCTGATGACACACGACTGCACCCCCAGGTTCACCCCCAATCACATCATAAAGTTCGCAGTTGACACAAACTCATCAACAGCTCAGCTGTGGAGGTGGTTAGCAGCACCAAATTCCTCGGGGTGCACATCACGGACAACCTCACCTGGTCTGTAAACACCACATCTGGTGAGGAGGGCACAGAAGCGCTTGTACTTCCTGCGGAGGATGAGGAGAGCCCAACTGCCCCCGCCCATCCTCACAACCCTCTACACAAGTACCATAGAGAGCATTCTGACCATAGATATCCATAATAAAGGCTAGATGTCTTACGGCGAAGTCTCAAACGTCATCACCGGCGGCCATCTTGCCTCAGACAAGCTTTCTGGCATGCTCTGTGGTACCTAATGTAAGGTGAGTGATCAGCACGAACACAAATACTCTTATCTCATTGAATTCTTGACGGATTTACAAACAGTTTGGTTTCTTACAAACGTTATGAACGTGGCTATAATTCTTGATGCTTGAACATGTCGAAATTGCAGACTTTCTTGTCGAAAAATGACTTAATCATGCAGCATAGTTGTGCATCACGGCTACTTGCGCAAGTTATCAAGCCTGAGACCACTGGTCAATTATATAGGTTTTACTGACACCAATAACGATTGTATGACAATTAATCTTTGGTGTAAATTTGAGGGAAATCAATCTCACAATGGTCCAAAAAGATAAATGTTCCCTTAATTTCCCCATGGTTATTATAAATTATTTTAATATACCAACTCTTATTTCAGGATTTGTTGTGCGACGGGCTCTGAAAAAGCTGTCCTGTGATGTCTGCCGTGCCAGCTTGGTAACAGATGCTGCATCTGCCATCAAGGACCAGAGCTACCACCTGCTGAAGTTAAAAAACAATGGAGGTCTGGTCATTCCATCAGAAGGCACAGTGATGGTAGTCAGGGCAGCAGAGTGGGTCATTCGTCAGACCTCATGTACCAGACGATCACAGCCCATCAAAGTGCTAGAGGTCGTGTACATTGTAAGGAAGAGGATAGGGTCAGAGGATGTGTTTGTGCTCAGAGAGCACATCGGAGAAACACAGTATGGCATAGACAGCCACCACCATATGCTGTTAATGTTGGTTGTGTCCTTGTTTTTTAAGTTAAGGCTGCACCAAATGGCCAAAATAACTAACCTTAGCTTACAGAGCAACAACATGCAACAGAAGCTCAATAAAACCGTCCTTTTCAAAGGGCATTAGCCAAGCTATGTTTTTTGGGTCATTTTTTAAATTTCTGTCTTCTATGTGTATACCATCACAGTAGTGTAGGTGGGGATTTCAACATGCTACATCTATATATACTTGTGAAGGGGACTATTGTACAAATTTTAATAGCAAACAAATTTCACTTTTATAATGGATTAAAAATAGGAACCTTTGTGTAATTACTCCTGATATATAATCCGAATAGTCTACATGAAACTTCAAAGTGTTACCTTTAATTTGAAACCTGGATTATGCTTCTACACCAAGAGGTTGCCACACAATACGCCTTTTTTGTCAGTATTTCACATTTTATTATAACAGTAATATTCATATTATAAAAGTATGTATGTAAATATAAATAAATTAGGACTGTGAAATAATTAATCACACCCAAATAAAAGTGTTTATATATATATATATAATGAATGTTCTTCATTTAGATTGACCTTTAAACCATTAATGCTATTACTCCTTTTCATATCTATCTATCTATCTATCTATCTATCTATCTATCTATCTATCTATCTATCCATATTATATCATAGTGTTACTTTTGGAATAAGTCTGATCCATATCTGAACTATGGATCTTTGCAAATGTTCTTGCCATTACTTCTACTTTTTCCTCATTTGTTACTGCTGTTCATTCTTCATGTTTTAGAACTGGATATGTTCTCTCTGGTCTATTTCCCTTCATTTTCTTAATCATTCCCCATACCTTAGCTATAGGAGTTGTTCTGCCCATTGAATCACAAAAATCTCTCCATTTTGTCTTCTTTGCCTTCTAAATAACTTTCCTTGCTTCTGCTTGATCTTTTTTACATTCAATATTTTTTTTTAAATTATATGTTCTTTTCAAAACTCTAAAAGCTATCCTCCCTCTTCAAGTTTCTGCTCCGCTTAGAAAATCACGGGATGTGACGTCACATCCTGTGATGTGCCCATATATGGGCAAAATGGCTGCCCTGTTCACAGTTCTGGATGGTCAGAGCTCTGGATGGTGAAAGCTGTGACCAGATCATAAAATTCATTAAATCGGTAAAAATCAACGGTTTGCGCTAAAATTCTGAAAATATTCACGTATGTCCAAGAGTGCTTTATCTAACTATGTGATTTTTTAAACGCCCATTGAAAAAAGCGTTTCAGAGAAAAAAAATATTAACCTTTATAGTCTTGCACATGTGAATTTCAAAGTCTTTTAAATAGTTCAAAATCGCCTGGATTTTTACCAAACTGAAGTACACATTAAGTCTGAATGTGCTTTACAAATAGTGGCCATTTTTATTGGGATTGAACAATATTTGTGGAAAATACATTGATTTCTCCATTTTACAAACTTTTAAAAAATCAGAGTGTGCAACTTTCAGAAACCTCAATACATGCAGTGAGAGAATTGTTACACCTTATTCAAGGAATACATCCTGAAAATCTGAGATCGTTACACCACAAAATGGATTTTTGGTAATTTTTTGAAGTATTGAAGGTTTTTTTCACACTTTTGGAAATAGGCCCCGCCCACTTGTTTCAATCAGTACCATATTTAATTCCTGAGTTAAGGGTTATGACTGGAAGGGGATGAAGAAGGTTTTGTAAAAATCCGATCAGCCATTCTTGCGTAGTAGATTTCTTGACATCACAGCGCCCCCTAGTGATGGACGATCCTCAAACGCGGGTCACATGTGCAAAATCTTATTTGGACTATGTGTTATGAAGGACATGTCAAAATCTGTTATGGTTTTAGAATAATCAGCAATTACATTTAGAGCTAGCTAGCTAACAATCACTTATTTTAGCGTTACTTTTCGAAAAAAGTCAAAATTCAAAAATCCGCCGTGTTAACTTTTCTTATTTGTCCATGACACGCTTATATATGAAGTTTTGCGCAGATCGCACAAAAAATGTAGGAGGAGTTTAACAAGAAAGGTTTAACCTTTGTAGCCATGTAGCGCGAAAAGTAGCTGGGAAACGAAAGGTGTGCCAATTCCCTTTTTGATGCAGAAACATCCAATAAACAAAGTGCTATCAAGTTTTTGAGTGTGGGACCAGTAGTTTGGTGGTTACAGGCCGAAACGCATTGTCCTTTGTTATAGCGCCCCCTAGTTGTTGAGGGATCTGAATTTCTGGGTTTGAGTAGAGGCACACATTCTGTACTTAGATACCTGATTCAATAGGTTCGTTATAAATCCGCTTGGGCTGCACAACGCGTTTTAATTCCGTAATAATAATAATAACTAGAACTGCAAGCAGTTATTAACGGGTTCCAAGCCCACCCACGCCCCGCCCCCTTGAGCATGTTCCTGGACTTCAGTTCAGCGTTCAACACCATTATCTTACAGCATCTGGAATGAAAAACTGAAACATCTGGGCTTCAGGACACCCCTTCGCAACTGCCTGCTAGACTTCATCACCAACAGCCCTCAGTTGGTCCAGGTCGGACAGAAAACCTCTGATGTCATCACCCTCAGCACGGGCTTTCCTCAGGGCTGCGTCCTGAGCCCCCTGCTTTTCACCCTGATGACACGACTGTGTCCCCAGGTTCACCACCAATCACATTGTGAAGTTTGCAGACGACACGACGGTGGTGGGCCTGATTAGAGACGACCAGGACCAGGACCAGGACCAGGACCAGGACTGATCCTGAACGTAGAGAAAACGAAGGAGATCATCATGGACTTCAGGAAGAAATGGCCTCGCCATGCTCCACTTCTCATTAACAGCTCAGCTGTGGAGGTGGTCAGCAGCAATAAATTCTTCGGGGTGCACATAACACACAACCTCAGCTGGTTTGTGAACACCATGTCACTGGAGAAGAGGGCACAGAAGCGCTTGCACTTACTGCGGAGGATGAGGAGAGCCCACCTGTCCCCGCCCATCCTCACGACCTTCTACAGCAGCACCATCTATCTGCTCCCCACTTCCTTCCAATTAAGCATGTCATAGTATTTATTACTTTCTTGCATTTGTCTAAAAAAAGTAGATGCAATGCAGTTTTGCATTGCATTACATTGAAATGACTGTTGTCATTTCATCTTTTAACTTTTTGCTCTCTCTTTTTTCTTCATAGTAGGTACACCTGATCTGACGTTCTGTTAACTGTGACATCATCCAGAGAAGACAGATCACCCGCTATTACCATCTAATGTAGAACAGATTACTGGATCAATGTGTGCTTCTGTGCTTTTTTGCACGCCTCAGAGTCCTGGAGGCTTACAGGTCCTGGAGAGATGGAAAATTGCAGCCAATCACCTTCTCTGCAGACCGGATGACACGCTGCACTCTGCTCTTGTCTTTGGCGGTGGCACCAGCGTACCAGATGGTAATGGAGGAGGTGGTTTAGACACACCTTCTCCTTCAAAGAGTTTTCTTAATTTTCATAACTATGACAATTGTAGATTCACACTAAAGGCATCAAAACTATGAATTAAAACATGTGGAATTATATACTTAACAAAAAAGTGTGAAACAACTGAAAATATGTCTTATATTCTAGGTTCTTCAAAGTAGCCACCTTTTGCTTTGATTACTGCTTCATACACTCTTGGCATTCTCTTAATGAGCTTCAAGAGATAGTCACCTGAAATGGTTTTCCCTTCACAGGTGTCCCCTGCTTATTGACTGACAGCCGATGCAGCTCTGCCTTCTTTGTTACAGAAAGGCTCAGGTGGAATTTTTTCACTTTTTCTGAATCAGACCCATTAAAATGCGGGACACTGTTTCACATTCCGACCATTGTTAAAAAAAAAAAGAAAAGAAAAAGTGCATCATGCTAAATTAGCCTGAGCTAATAGCAAATCATGAGGATATCCCTGTTTGGTTTATCAGCTAAGTTACTGGCAGTGAGGGAATACACGCTGACAGGTGACGTGGCCACAGGTGGAAATAATTCATTAATTAACTGCAGGAGCAGCGACAGATACACTTACCGATTAAGCTGTTGTCAGTTGTTCATTACTTACAATTGAGAATAATAAAGGACTGATAATACTTTCCAGTGGAGTTCCATTATCAATTTTATATTTATCAGATTTTGTTACTCCCATCTGTACCTGTATAACTATTAAACAAAAAATCTTCAATCCAATTATAAGCCCTTCCTGTTATGCCCATTTTATATAATTTTATAAGCAACCCATCCTTCCATACCATGTCATATGCTTTCTCATTATCAAAAAATATTGCTACTACTACTTCCCTATTAATCTGAGCTTTTCTAATATCTGATTCCAAACACACAACTGGATCCATTGTACTTCCTTTTCTGAATCCAATTTGACATGAAGACAACAGTCTTTTACTTTCTACATAATATGTAATCCTTTCTGTTATCATTCTCTCCATAATCTTTCCTAAACATGAAGTAAGTACAATTGGTCTATAACTTAAAGGGTTTGTTGGATCCTTTCCTGGTTTAATAATTGGCACAATAATTGCTTCCTTCTAATTAGAAGGTAATCTTCCTTCTTTCCAAATCTTATTATATAAACCTAGAAGTTTTTCTTCAGCTTGTTTCCCTAAGTTTTTTTAACATAATGTAGCATATCTGATCTTTTCCTGGTGCTGTTAATCCTGATCTAAATATCGCTCTCTTCATTTCTTGCATAGAAAAATAAACATCCATGACATTTCCTGGAGTTGTTTCACCTTCTAAAATAAAATAATTTATCCTTCTTGTCTGCTCTCTCCTAAATTTTCCCGTTTCTGTTAAATTATCTGAACTATGGATCTTTGCAAATGTTCTTGCCATTACTTCTAGTTTTTCTTCATTTGTTACTGCTGTTCCTTCTTCATGTTTTAGAACTGGATATGTTCTCTCTGGTCTATTTCCCTTCATTTTCTTAATCATTCCCCATACCTAAGCTATAGGGGTTGTTCTGCCTATTGAATCACAAAAATCTCTCCATTTTGTCTTCTTTGCCTTCTAAATGACTTTCCTGTCTTCTGCTTGATCTTTTTTATATTCAATTAAATTTTTTAAATGATGTGTTCTTTAGAAAACCCTAAAAGCTATCCTCCCTCTTCAAGTTTCTGCTCCGCTTAGAAAAAACACGGGATGTGACGTCACTTCCTGTGATGTGCCCAAATATGGGCAAAATGGCCGCCCTGTTCAAAGCTCTGCAGTCAGAGCTCTGGATGATGAGAGCTGTGAACTGATCACAAACTTCATAAATTCGTTAATAATCAACAGTTTGCTCTAAAATTCTGAAAAGAGTGCTTTATCTAACCACAGGATTTTTTCTATATTCATTAAAAAAATGGATTCAGAGAAATAAAATATTAAACTTTATAGTCTTGCACCATTTATTTTCAAAGTCTTGTAAATTGGTCAAACTCGCCTGGATTTTTACCAAACTGAAATCCATGTTTATTCTGCATGTGCTTTACAAATAGAGGCCATATTTTGGGGGGTTGAACAATATTTGTGGAAAATACATTGATTTCTCCATTTTACAAACTTTTAAAAATTCAGAGTGTAGCACTTCAAAAAAAACCAATACATGCAGTGAGAGAATTGTTACACCTTATTCACTGAATACATCCTGAAAATCTGGGATCAAAAAATTGATTTTAAAGCATTTTTTATTCTTTACTTTATTGCTTTTATTATTCTCCAGGTTTTTTAACACTTTTGGAAATAGGCCCCGCCCACTTGTTTTAATCACTACCATATTTAATACCTGAGTTCAGGGGTATGACTGGAAGGGGATGAAGAAGGTTTTGTAAAAATCCGATCAGCCATTCTTGCGTAGTAGATTTCTTGACATCACAGCGCCCCCTAGTGATGGATGATCCTCAAACGCGGGTCACATGTGCAAAATCTTATTTGGACTATGGGTTATGAAGGACATGTCAAAATCTGTTATGGTTTTAGAATAATCAGCAATTACATTTAGAGCTAGCTAGCTAACAATCACTTATTTTAGCGTTACTTATTGAAAAAGTCAAAATTCAAAAATCTGCCGCATTAACTTTTTTTATTTGTCCATGACACGCTTATATATGAAGTTTTGCGCAGATCCCACAAAAAATGTAGGAGGAGTTTAACAAGAAAGGTTTAACCTTTGTAGCCATGTAGTGCGAAAAGTAGCTAGGAAACTAAAGGTGTGCCAATTCCCTTTTTGATGCAGAAACATCCAATAAACAAAGTGCTATCAAATTTTTGAGTGTGGGACCAGTAGTTTGGTGGTTACAGGCCAAAACGCATTGTCCTTTGGTATAGCGCCCCCTAGTTGTTGAGGGGTCTGAATTTCTGGGTTTGTGTAGAGGCACACATTCTGTACTTAGATACCTGATTCAATAGGTTCGTTATAAATCCGCTTGGGCTGCACAACGCGTTTTAATTCCGTAATAATAATAATAAACTAGAACTGCAAGCAGTTATTAACGGGTTCCAAGCCCCCTTTGAGCATGTTCCTGGACTTCAGCGTTCAACACCCTCATCCCACAGATTCTGGTGGAGAGTGGTGAGGACAGCAGAAGGGATCATCGGGGCTTCTCTCCCCTCCATTAAGGACATTGCATCCCAGCGCTGCATGTCCCAAGCACATATCATCGGAGACCCCTCACACCCCCACCGTGGACTGTGGGAATGGGAAAAGGTTTTGCAGCATCCACTACAGGTCCACCAGGTTCTGCAACAGCTTTCTCCCCGTTGCCATCAGTCTGTTGTACTGTTAAACTCTAAACTGAACTCTACACCACTTTGCACATTTTCCTCATTACCAATGTTGCCCAACTTTTATTATCCTTTTAAAAAAAAATACACAACGTTAACTCATTTTTGCACAAATGCCTTTTGCATAATTTTTGTACATAAACAACAGTTGAACATTTTTCTACACACTGTCTCCTGCATTGTTTACATTTTGATCACTGTGACAAAGCCTTTGGTAAATACATTTTGTCAGGAAATGTTATTGTGCACAGAATATCAATGAGGACAAATTTGTGTATTTGTTTCACCACAATTTTATTGAAAACAATAAAAACAATGTAAAGAAGCACAAAAAATAATTCAGTAAAAGATACAAGTAAACTTAACACATTTGAGCAAAATTCCGTTTTTCCTGTGTCCTGTTTGGCATGGTGGCAGTTAGAATTGTTGTCTGATTGCCATTGAGAGCCGAACAGTTTTGCTTTTACCAGTGGAACAACATATGACTTTTACCATAAAGTTGTTATATACACTTGGTAAGGAGATGCTTTAAAATAAACAAAACATTTCTAAAAAAACTTAAATACCCAAATTGGAAAAAGCATCACTGTAAACATGCAAAACATTTGAAAATTAAAAAGCAATTAAACAAAAACAAAAATCAATAATAAAATTTGGAAAAAATAAAAGAAATTGTGGGAAAAAAAAATTAGATTGTCAAAAGTTGTCTTAAATAAATGAGAACAAGTATACAAAAGATTTCAATCTGTAAAAAGATTGAAAAAAGTGTAAATTTTAAGTAATCAAAAATTGCAAAATGTGGCACAAAACGATACATTTGCAAACTTAAAAAAAGTTGCAAAAAAAGACTGAAGTAAAAAAATTAACACAAATGTGCAGAAAAAAAATGAAGTTTAGAAAAAAAAAAGCATAAATGCGAATACAATATACAAAAATAAAGCAAACAAAAATCAAGAGTTATCAAAACCTGTGGAAGCAAATGTGACTGAAGTAATTTGTTTATGTAATGTGTGCAAGTTGGTCTTAGGGGACCCTTGTTCTTGATTATCCATACCTATTTTGTATCCATGTATGGCAATTTTTTGGTTAATTGAATTGGTGTTTCTTCTCTGTTGTTCTGTTCCTTCCATTATGTGTGTTTATCATAGGTTGGCATTTATTATCAATGATAGAATTGGTAGGCAGATCCATTCAGGTCAATAAGGTTTTTGGAGCACAAAAAATATTGACTGTTGTTGAAGATATTAGAAAAGTGAATACAGTTATATTTTTGTTTTATGGGTCTGAGGTTGAATGTATCAGAACTTCATGATATGCGTTTTACCTTTTTAGTAATGATCTAAAAAAAGGGGGGCTTTCTGCATATCTAAAATATAAGATTATTTTTGGTCAAATGAAAGTCATGAAGATGCTGTTGTGGTAGCTGTAGTATGTCGGTATAACTGTAGCACTGACTGTTGTTGGACCAAAGTCCTTAATGTAAATGTGGTCGATTAAAGTCTCACCGTCAGTTGTTGGTGTGGTTACTATTTAATTGTATAATCTTTGACCCATGAAATCCAGTATGGAATTAGAAGTCAGAGCATTGTCATTGAAGTCACCCAGAACTATCTTTGGTCCAGAAAGGGTATCGAAAAGGCTTAAAGCACTACCCAAGCGCATCTTAAAATGAGAGATGTTATATGATGGTGGACGGTACAACAGTAACACGTTGTAGTCATGAGGTTGTACATTAAATACAATTGCTTCTAAATCGTCATACTGTACATCAAGAACATTGCAAGCAATCGTATTTTTGTAGAAAACACCAATACCACCATGATTTCTATTTTTCAAGCTGCAAGTGTTAGCTGTGTCAATGTATGATTGGGATCTTGTTTTGTGTTTGAATATCCAACCTGGCATTTCTACAAAGTTGAGCGGTTTATTGTCTTCAAGCCATGTCTCTGTTAGACATATTATGTCTGTATCCAACATCTTAAGGTTACTTTTAAGATCTTTTATATGATTTGGTAACCCTTGGATGTTGTGTAGACTGAGAGATAGATTGCTGTTGGGTACTGGGTTTAATGAAGGGCTAATGAAGCTAGTCATTACTTTTAGATTGTCTTCTATGTCAGGCTTTGCATAAATTGCAGTGGGTTTGAAATCTTGTATGACAAGGTTGTCAACTGATTTGACTCGACTTAATGCTACATAAGCTTGGCCAGCAGCAAAGATTTTTTTGAATGATACCACAGCTCTGTCTAATGTTAGGCCTTGCACCTTGTGAATTGTGCATGCCCAAGCAAGTCGTAATGGAAACTGTCTTCTAATGCCTCCAGTGTATGCCAATTTGTCTTCATCTTGATGTATTGGAGTTGCATATTTAAGTTCTGGATCAGAACAGGGGAATTTATGTCTCAGTTTTGTGCCTATTCTCTTGTCATCAAAGTGTACATAAATCGTATGTGCAATGCGTTTTTCAGAAAACTTGATTTGAATTACAGTACCAAACACTCCATTAACCAGACCGTCTGAAATGTCCAAGTTTTTGATCAGCATCACTCTAGCTTTTGTCCCAACACTTAATAGTTTTTCCAAATATGTGTTTTCATGAGTAGCTTGTGTTTGAGATAATCTAATACAAGTACCTGTTTGCTGATTTTTTTTGAAGTCCTGTGCTTTAATTTGAACAATGTCTGTGCAAATCTTGTGCAGCATGTTAAAGTTATGGGTATGCACGTCAGAATTTGTTGCAAAAATGTGAAGGTCTTCTGTAAAGTCAGACGTACCTGTTTCACGTTGTTTCAATAGTCTTTCGTCATTTTCATTAAGCTTCATGCCTTTTTTGTGTTTCCTAATGCGGTTTAGTGTCATGGCAAACTGTTGATGCTTTTGTCGAACAATTTCAGTTAACTCAATGTGGGTAAAAGTGTTATGCCATAAGCAGAAGCCAGCCTCTTCTTTGTAAAGAGGCTTCCCTTTGACAGGTGGCAGCTGAAAAAAATCTCCGACAGCAATCACTGAAACATTACCAAAAGGTGAAAAGTCTGATGATTGTTTTATTTGTCGCAGTCTACCATGAATGTATGTTAATATCTTGTTGTCAACCATTGAGATTTCATCTATGACTAGTATCTGCAAATTGTGTAAGTTGGCTCTCAATGTATTTATTTTCTCTTCCCTTAATGGTTGATATGGTAGGGAAATTTGGTTACCTATTGCAAAACTGTTGTGTATTGTGGTTGCATTTATGTTTAATGCAGCAACACCAGTTGGAGCAGTTAGCAAAACATGAGTATCATCTGGATAGTCTGATAGTCGTGCAAGTATTCTGTTTGATTCATAATACACCGCCTTTATCAAATGCGACTTTCCTGTACCTGCTCCTCCAGAAATGAAAACATGAAATGGGTTAGGGTTTTTTCCATTAACCTTATCAACGCACCACTGTCGTATCTTGTAGAACACTTCAGCCTGTTGTTCATTTAAAGAACGCATGAGTGATTGGCCTTCCTCGTGTGTGATGTTTTGCTTTCTGAACTCTACTGCAAAAGGTGTTTTTTCTACTAGTTCAAGATCTGGAATTTCTTCCCTTTCATCAGGGTTTTTATTGTTGTTTAAAGCACTTTCTGCTTGGCATTCCAGTCGATCTAATTCAGACTCAGGACACAAGTTAGCCCAACCATCCTCCTGAAATCCATGGTCTTCGACATGATCTTGACAGTGTTGCAATTCCTCTGCTTTAATTTCAAATTTTGATCTGTTATGTTCGACAACATCTTTGACAGGTTGTATTTGTTTGGAAGCAGTTGTAAAGGAACCTTCAGTATAAAACTCTTGGAAAGTTAAAAAATCTGATGGTTTAATCTCATCATTTGAGTAATAGGGCAAGAACAACTGAAGCAAGCTTTGATAATGTTTTTCAGGCTCTTGTGTTGGGGAGAAACGAGCATATCTGACAACAGCTGC
Organism: Fundulus diaphanus; assembly: GCA_037039145.1. NCBI lineage: Eukaryota > Metazoa > Chordata > Actinopteri > Cyprinodontiformes > Fundulidae > Fundulus > Fundulus diaphanus. The sequence continues at coordinate 53,218,698 of CM073134.1, forward strand.
ATCTGACCTGGTCCTTTTTTGAACATAGCCACATTTGTTATCAAGTGATATAACAGAGGATTTTTGACTTTTGGGAACACATCTGTATTCAGAGGCAAAGGTTGCTAAACACATGTCTCTAAATTCAGGTGTTTTGGGTCTATTTTTGTATCTATCTGTGATATTGGTCATCCATATCTGGTTATTGGTTGGGTCAAGGTTTTGAGCCCTGCTCTGTATTACACTGAGTGGAAGGCTCATTTTAACAATGTTGTCTCCTGTTGGCACAAAAACCACTTTCCTTGATCCTTCTTTCAATCTCATGTTTGTTACTCTGTAAACACTTTCTTGAGCAGAAACCTCTCGGTTGTGTAAGAATATGCTGCCCAACTTGTTTAGGGATTCTTTTGCTGCCAAATTACCTTGATTTTTTATTTCATTCTGGGCATGTTTTAACAATAAACCCATTTCCCTTTCAGCTTTTGAAATGTATGAAATTATATAAACCACACAGGCATAGGCGTCACAGACAAATTGAATGTCCATATTTGCATTCCAGCAACGAAGAAGGTCTCTATTGTATTGATTAACCCACACATCATTTACATTGCGTTTGTGGACAACACTTAGTTTGTGTGCAGTTAATTGATAAGCCTTTTCAAATATTGATTGATTGACGCCAATGGAATCGAAAACATCATCAATGGTGTTATAGGTTGCATTTTCATTTGTCAGTGCTTCTTTAACTTTGGCCATCATTTGTTTGGCAACCACGGTTTCATCTGGTGGCGCTAGACTTTGTAGTTTTTGCTGATCTGTGTTGTTAGGCTGGTTTTGTTTTTTAGCTGATGTTTTTTTTGAATTTTTACAAGAGACATTTGGCTGTGGTTTTGAAATAAAGGTTTGGTTACTAGGTGGTCTAGGAAAATTGAACCTACATGGTGTGCCCTTCTTTTTACACGTTTTAGAATGTTTTCTGCTGTGCATCTGAACACTAGAGACAACTTCATGCATGGGGTCACTTTCAGGTGGAAGCTCACAAGTCACATATTTGTCAATAAATGTGATAACTTCTTCATTGGTGTTTACACCAATTTTAGGTGACTCCACCCAAAAAAGGCAGTGTGTGTGACAACTGCCACGTTGCTGGAATTCTACTCTGTAAAAGTAATCAATGACCTTTCCAATAGGTTGAGCTGGAGACATTATGACTTCTTTTAACAAACAATGAAACCTATGGTCAAACATTCTAGCTGCTGTTACAGGATTATTTTTTAACAAGTCACACTTTTGGGTCCATTCCATGTCAGCAATATTGCCTATGACATTGTCTGCAAACATAAATGCTTCCATAAATTCTGGCCAGCGTAAATCAGCAGAAGAAAATGACATAAAGAATGTGGGAATTCCAAGAGTTCTCACCATGGCCATCAAGTCCTTCTGAACACCTTGCCAAAATACAGGTGTGCCTCTAATTGGTTTCAAAAACTTGTAGCCCATATCATAGTTTAAGAGGTCTTTCAAAAAGTCTGGGTTGTTAGATGAAGATGACGCAACATCAGTGTTATGCTGTCCCTGATATCCTTTTCTCAAAGCTATTGATACATTGGAAACCACTTGATTAATTTCAGACAAGTATTGTGCATAGAAAATATATTCCAAATTCTTTCCAAATCTGCCATCCGCATTTAATATTCTGCTTTTTAGATATTTAGCAAGTGTAATTCTGTGATCTCTCTGTTCGTGGAATGTGCCTGTTCCTTTTGGAAAAAGGACAGGAAAACACTTTGCCTCATTAGCAATGTCACTTAGCAATCTTACAGGGCTATTTCCTTCAGCAGGAGCAACAGATAAAATACTTTCAAAGTGATTGTCCAGAATTTCTTGTGCGATGTCAACAGGTTGCAAGCATGTATCCAAATACATTCCATGGTGCTGGTTATCAGTGTAATGTTCTGGAACATCAACTGAGCCACAAGCAGGCTGGCCAGGCCCAGAGGCACAAGCAGGCTGGCCAGGCCCAGAGGCACAAGCAGGCTGGCCAGGCCCAGAGGCACAAGCAGGCTGGCCAGGCCCAGAGGCACAAGCAGGCTGGCCAGGCCCAGAGGCACAAGCAGGCTGGCCAGGCCCAGAGGCACAAGCAGGCTGGCCAGGCCCAGAGGCACAAGCAGGCTGGCCAGGCCCAGAGGCAAAAGCAGGCTGGCCAGGCCCAGAGGCAAAAGCAGGCTGGCCAGCCTCTTCAATTGTAACCTTTTCCAACGGATTAGACCACTCGTTGTTGATATGTACATCAGTGTACCACTTGTTCTGGGCTTTTAAAAAGTTCAGAGCATTATGAACTTTTTGCGTGTTCACATACTGATACTCATAGTGACCCTTGAATGTTAGTTTACGTTTTAGTTTAACTCTAATCATCAGATCTTGATCATCTAATCTTGGAAGAATATTACAAACAGCATCACTGCTTGATGGCACGCATGTCACAGGCCCATGAACCCCGTTTTGGCCTCCCTTTGGTAAAGCTAAAAGCTTCATAAAGGGAATGTGTTGTGCAATCAAATGTTGTTCTAATGAATTTAGTGCATCAAGTTCTTCAGGAATAGGATCTGGGTGGAGATTATTTACAGCACTGTCTTCTGGTACTACACCTCTAAGAATTTTGTTATTGCAGGTGTGACAAATCCATAACATGCTTGCAGTGGTTTTTTGCAGATGGCAATTTACTTCACAAGAATTTCCACAAGTGTGGACATATGTATAAGTGATGCATTTCTTTGCTACAGATTCTGCCAAAGCACTTTTTCTGTATTGGTTTAAGTTACATTTTACAACTTGATGTTTAAACAATAACTTGTGGCAAACACAACAGACATAGGTTGGACCTGACTGGACTTTTATCTTAAACTGATTGATAACAAAGTCTATGTTGTGTTTTTGGAGGAATATAGTATTCCTTCTTTTAATAACAGCATCTTTAATAGATATAGCATGATCGATACTGATATTATACAATTCCTTGTGGTAAAGTTTTATTCGTTTACGATGGGGAGAATTGTTTCTATACCTTTCAACATTCTTGGCTTGTATCTCCAATTTAGATTCTTTACTCATGGATGCATAATGGTCTTTGCTTCTCTGTTTGACAGCTTCTTTAAAGTCTGTTTGATGTTTATATTTATATACATTTATAGCTTTGCTGTACTGTTTCACGTTTTCCTGAAACTCAGGATCATTCGCATATTTATCTTTGCTGTGCTGTTTCACGGTCTCCTGAAACTCGGGATCATTCGCATATTTATCTTTGCTGTGCTGTTTCACGGTCTCCTGAAACTCGGGATCATTCGCATATTTATCTTTGCTGTGCTGTTTCACGGTCTCCTGAAACTCGGGATCATTCGCATATTTATCTTTGCTGTGCTGTTTCACGTTCTCCTGAAACTCAGGATCATTCGCATATTTATCTTTGCTGTACTGTTTCATGTTTTCCTGAAACCCAGGATTATTGGCATACCTGTTTTTGCTGTATTGTTTGACCTTTTCCCTAACCTTAGGATCATTGGCATATTTGTGTTTTTTGTATTGTTTGAGGTGTTCCCGAAAACTAGGGTCACTAGCATGCTTATCTCTACTGGACCTTTTAACCTTTTCTTTGAAATCTGGTTTTGTTGCATAGTTCTTAACACTCTGTTGTTGCATGTAAGTTCTGTAGTCTTGGTCTTTGTCATAACAGTCCTTGATTTTAGTCTTCTTGATCTGTCGGTGTAAGTCATCCAAATTGTACCTCTTTCTCTTTTGTCTTTTTTCTCTTGTATCCCCTTTTTTACAGCTTGTGATTTTGTCTTTGTTAATGGTATGGTGTTTTACATGACATGAAGTGAAACCGATACACTCATTAGAGACTTTATCTGTTACACAGGTTATGGGTTCATAATGACAATTGTTGTAATGATTAAGGTAGAGTCCCTTGCAATGGCCATCTGTGTTGTTGGAAGGATATCTTAACCATTTTTCGGAAGTATATGTGTATATGTCCACATGAAAGAAATCTGCCGCCGCCTGAATTTCCACTTCAGTGGCCAGAGTTCCCACATACTTCATTTTTGAAGCAGTTACATATTGTTGCACAGATGTGTACTGAGGTCTAATAATTTTTGAGTACATCTCTGGATTTGCAAGCATCTGTTTTACAATAGCATAACGAACACACCTATGCTTTTCTTCAGATCCGCTAAAAACATAGGACAGAGCACGGAAAAAGCAATTCCCATCTGACCTTATACTTGTGGCGGCACAAGGCACAGGTTGATCTAAAGTAATGCTGGAAACAGTCTTCTCTTCCTGAAAACTTGGGACAAGGTTAAGCTTTGTGCATATTCTCCTTTTTTCAGTCAGTGTCAGTGGACTAAATGTGAGGCTGTTGCAATTACTTTGAGACACTATCTTCACAGAGTCTTCAGTTACATGACCTGGTTCCAAAGAAACACTGTGCATATTCTCATCTGGGCTTGCTATATTTGCAAAACTGTCATGCAATGCTACACTGTCAGTATCCATTCCACCAGTCCTAGCAGAAAATGTTCCATCACTAACAACCTTAACACCAGTAGCTTCAAACAAGTGGTATGCATTATGCAGCTTATCATCACCACATAAAGACTGAACTAGGTTTGTGATGTGCATGTTCAATGAATCAACTGTGGCATGGTGTGCAAGAATACTGGAGCCATTTAAATCCAGACCACCATCATCACCGCGTGCATGTGGATCAAAGACCGAAAACCCAGACTCATGCTTCAAAACTGCACATGTGCTATTCATAATTGTGATTAGGCAGGCGTCGTTGTCATCGAGTGCTCTTTGTAAAGCCTTATCTAGAGGCATAGCAACATTGGCAAGATCCCGATCATATTCTTGGATGTTAACATGTCCAGTAAATGTGTCTAAATATTGTAGGGTGAATGTGTTTCCGTCCAATGTGTATTTTGTGGGTAATTCCCTGACAAAAACGTATCCACTACCATTGACATCACTAATCATGTCATGCTGCTTCATGAAAGTGTACATTTTATCACCATTTATCAACAGTCTATCAATATCATTTGTTGACCAGGTTCTTGCATTGTGAATGGCATTAGTCATGATAGCAGTAGTACTATTGGTGGCACACTGTTTTGATTTATTTGAACCAAAGTAGTCATGGCCCTGGTGAAATGAACCTCTTGTAATTAGCGTGTGATCAGGAAGACTTCTCTTACCGTTTTTGGTGACAGTTTCCCCACCAGCCACTAGTCTGTCACAGCCCTAATACAAAAACACAAGGGTACAATTAGAGTTGTGATAAGTTTATTTAACTTCTTTGCTGTTTGTGTGAATCAAGTTAAACACAAAGTTAAAACGTTTCACATAGTAGTTTAATGTTTTAAAAGCCAATTTAGAAGTGAAACACTATGTATCCATGTATACAGTGAGACAACCCATGATTGAAGCTTAAAGTATTTATGGCTAAATCAACAAATACATACAAATAAAAACAATATTCTTTACTTCATTATAATATTTTTTCTAGAAGATCAGACGTCTTCTCAACAATTTGCTTTTTTCAGACATGACATTCCTTCAAATTTTAACAGGCAATTTAAAAAAAAAAAAAAAAAAAAAAAAAAAAAAAAACAGTGCCAACAATGTGTTTGGGACCAAAAGTATACATTATGCATGTTAACACAACAGGATTACCTTTGTTTTTTGAAATGGTGCAGTTGGATTCAGCTCCACCGAAAACTGCTCCAATTCTTCCACCTGTAAATAATAGGAAACAGTTTATTACATGATTTCATTGAGAAACAATTGACAATCTTAAATAGGTTAACAAATACTAGCCTGTAGATGTGGTGCTTTCTTTGGTGAAGCACAGCTTTGATGTTGGCTTGAAGTTGGAGAAGCCTAAAGTTCAGAAGAAGTGAAGAATAATTTCATGTTTTAGTAGCCAATTTAGAAAGTGAAACAAAAATATGTATACATGTCATAGATATAGTGAGTTAATACATCACATAACATTAAAGTATTTATGTCTAAATGAAATAGACATGAATTTCACTTTACAAAAGAAAAAAAAATATGATTTACTTTGTTATATTCCTTGTTCTAAATGATTAAAAGTCTTGTCAATAATTTATACTTTTTTAATACATGGCATTCCTTCAAATTTTAATAGCCAATTCATTTAAAGACAGTGCCAAAAATGTTTGGGATCAAAATTATACATTATACATATTAACACATTGCACATATTAACAAAACACCACTCCCCATCAGTATTACCTTTGTTTTTTGAAATGGCGCAATAGAAGCATCTCCAAAAGTTGGTGTGTTGCCATCCCCCAAAATTTCCAGCATTTCACCATCAAACCACTTTGGATTGAGCTCCACAGAAAACTCCATTTGTTCTTCCACCTGTAAACAATAGCAAACAGTTTATTACACCTTTTGGTTTCATTAAGAATATAATTAAAAAGTTTAAATAAAAATTAGAACAAGATCTTGGTAGAAGCGGCCGAAATTAGTTTTCTCTGTAGTGTGTCTGGGCTCTCCCTCAGAGATAGGGTGAGGAGCTCAGTCATAGAGCTCCTCCCACCGGGAGGAGACCCAGACGAAGACACAGGACACGCTGGAGGGACTATGTCTCTCAGCTGGTCTGGGAATGCCTTGGGGTTCCCCTGGAGGAGCTGGCCCTATTGAAGCTCCTACCCCTGCGACCCGACCGTGGATAAGAGGAAGAAGACGGTTAAATAAAAATGTTTTACAAATACTAACCTTTAAATGGAGTACTCTCTTTGGCGAAGTACAGCTTTCTTGTTTACTTGAAGTTGGAAAGGTCTATAGTTTGGCAGAAAAGAATGACAATCATAAATCTAATAAATAAATATTTATAATACATTCAAATGTTAAGTGAAAAACAGTAAACTACTTTACCTTATTGTGAGATCCGACAATGTTCCATTCAAAGGGATTTTGTGGTGCCACAACTGGAACCTCAGGTGTACAAAGCAACTTTGAGACTTTTTCAGCAGTTGGCTTGGGAACCTGCTCAAGCAACTTTGGAGGAGAGCATGACCTGACGGGCATCACCTCCGTCTCTGCAGTTGGCTTGTGAATCTGCTCATGTGAGGCCTCATATATCGCTTTATTTAGGATTTTCATCCCATCATCGTCACTTAGGTGTACCTTTTAACAAAATAAAAACGGTACATATTAATAATCAATTAATTTTGTTAAAGTTATACTTTATGAAACTTTTTGAATTCATTACCCCATCTCTGCTCCACAGGTGCAGTTTTCTCATTGGAAACAGCTCAGCAACTGATTTGTATGACACACCTTGAAATGCAGAAAATAGACAAGTGTTAAATACTTCTTAAAATAGTAAGTTACAAATTGAGGCATTTAATTCAGAAATACTTAAAATGTGATATTTTTACAAAGCAAAAGGCTATATTGTCAGTATTTACCCAATTGCACCGATACTCTGTGGAATTCTTGTCGTAAAAGAGACTGAACCTGAGGATCCATGTTAAGTCTTGGAGGGAAATCCAACACAAACACCTTTAAAAAGATATGGTAGGAAATTACTTAACAGTCCCTAAAAAAATCTTATAAACACTTATATTTATGGTATTGTTATGAGAACCTTACAGAACACTAAATCATACCCATGCCTTTAAACACTTAAGTTATATAGAGTGCATGTTTTTATTAAAAATGTCAAGCAATTGTTTTACTTGCATGTATTTATGGTGCTACATATACTTGTATTTTTTGTTACCAAATTACTGCTTACAAATTTGTATCATAAACCAACACAACAGCTTACCTTCGGAAAAAGTGTGCAAACAGTTGTTAGGAGCTTTTTAAACTGTTTCCCAGCTTCACTGACAACGGTGCTTCTCTTCAAAGTGTTGCTTGGAGCTAACAAACAGACTAAATCAGGCATTCGTGGTATCACAGCATTCAAGATTTCGGTTCTCAGGTCCAACGCTGCTCCTCCAGGGACGGCCAAGAAACCAAAGTAAAGACTCTCTTCTTTAATAGGAGCAAATCCATCCACAATAGCCCTTAGATGAGAGTCTCCTATAAGAAAGACAAACTAAAAGAAATACAAAATAGTATTATAACACTGCTTATTATTATTATTATTAAGTCAATTTATGTGTAAAATAAACCTACTTTCTTGTCTTTTGATTCTGGTGGAATGACCAGTTTGCAGGTATTGTTGGCAGAAGAGGTCGGCCAAGGTCTACTTCTATGCCGCGTTCCTGTTCCTTGACCTTCAACAACAAATATTTTAGTTTAAGCTTGTTAAATCAACAGTATGCAACCAAAGCACAAATGTCACAAGTATCTATTAAACACACATACAAGCCACAAACGTGCTTTCTTGAACTTTGATTTCGACATCCAGTGGTTTGGGGTCTTCCATCTTCCTTTTAAAGGCTTGTGTACGGCGAAAACCTTTGCCGCGAGGCATCTAAAAATAAAGAAAAATAAGATCAGCATACTATAAACTACAACAACTTCAGTCTGCAGCTACCTGGGCCAGCAGATGGGCCAAAACCACAGGTACCTGAAAGTCTACCACAACCTGTTGGCCTGCAACCACAGATAGCTAAGTGGAGGTCAAATGTTTTAAAAACTGTAACAAGGAAATCCCCATCCACTGTAAAACTGGGGGACATTGTTGCTTTAAACCGACATGTTGATGAATGTGCATTGTCCTAATTGAAGTTAATAACTTAAATATTAAAATTTAAGCTTTTCTTCACCACACTGAAACATCTCCAATTCATTTGTTATTTTGTTGTTGTATCAAACAGCTCCTGCAATTACTTTGATTACTGATTACTTAAAGAAAACAAAAAATATATCCCAGAAATGAGTAAAGAAACGAGTAAAAGCTGTAAAATAGGACAATGACGTTTGTAACTTTAATTCTAGTAGATGAAAGTAGACGAATTAAACAATCCTCACACTTAAATATTTCTCCTATATTCTAACAAGCTCGAGAGTGTGAAGCAAAGCTTTAAAGATGAATGTCTTAAGGTTAATACTCTGAGATGTTCATGTAAAAATGTAACCTTTAACAAACTGATGACAAATTGAATTTGTTTAACTCAGTAAACTATTAACTTCACCTCCAAAAACAATTAATTGATTTATACAGCACAATAAGAATTCAACCAAACATCAACATATTTGGCCGAATTAGTTCACCTCTAATTTGGCAGGGAAAACAGCGGGAGGTTTGGAATTAAAACAAACACAGGCCGGGAGCCTGTTTGACCTCCAGCAAGAACAAGGCCGAGGAGTTTTTGAATAGGGCTTGGGCGTCATGACGTATTACTTTTCGGTGGCCGCCATGTTGACTGCCTCCGCTACTCAGACTACTGCCTATGACTACCGGGCCATATTTTAATTAACCAAACAGATATTCAAGCTTTAAACCTTCACATTATTTTAGAAGTTACTTTACTTTCACAGAAAGCTCCAACTTACAGCATTGTTGCTACAAGTTAAAAACGCTTCAACTCAGACCAACTAAACCTTGTAGCCTTTAAGCCGGGCATACACTGTACGAGTTTTTCAGTCGTGGTACTTATATACATCTCAAACTGTGCGACGGAACCGCGGGGTTTAAAAAGTTCAAGATCTGTGCGGCGCGGCGCTCGGACTGCTCACACTGTATGTCGTGTCCCCTCTGGGACCGCTCGCTGTGGTGGCAGAGACAGGCGAGCGACGGTAGGTGACAGGGACCCAGAGCAGGGGTTCGAGCCCAGCTCTGGCGAGGCCCGCAGGAGGCACCGGGCGTCGGGGGAACGGAGGGGAGAGAGAGGAGACGCATCGGCACGACAGGTCGCCCGCCCCCCCGCGAGCGGAGGAGTGCCGAAACAGGCGGCCAGCACGTTGCGCGGACCGCGGAGGAGTGCCGAAACAGGCGGCCAGCGGGTTGCGCGGACCGGACGGCGCGCCCTCCCCAACACCGGGCGGAGGTTGCTTCAGGGACGCCCGCTCACCTCCCTCCGCTGGCGGGGACGGAGAGGAGGGGAGGGCGCCCCCTCGTAGCTCTGCTTGAACAGCAGGATGCGCTCACGAAAACCTCACGACAGCCGACTGAATTTCAAACATGTTTGATTTTCACCGATCGTCCAATTCCTGATCGGGAGGTAGTCGTGAGAAGCCAGTCCCCTCTACGATCAAGCTGAAATTCGGCCCGATTCAAAAAATGCCCGCATGACTGAAGAATCGGCCCGAAAAGGGCAAAAACTCGTACAGTGTACGCCCGGCTTTACCGCGTTGTGTCGGAGTGGGGGAAGGGTGAGGCTTTGTTTACAAACCAACACGCGGTGTTTTGGAACGAGGAACGGACCCGAAAAATCTACCATACCTCCCTACGTATCAGAAAGAAAATATCTAAGCAACAACACAACAATATTTTTTCTGTCTTTAAAAAGTTTGTTTTAGCTGTGCAACCTGCAAGATTTTTTCATTAAAACGGCAGCAGTAAAAGCCGATCGTAACATGCACTACGTGACAATTGCAGACTATAATATTGATCAAATTCACTTACCTTTACAATTGTTCCACGTTCTTTGAACAACCTTCAGAAATGCTGATTCTTCTTATGCTCAAGGCTGGATAATCCTTAATGTTCAGATGTTATGTCTGTAGAGAATGAAACGAGAGGTTTCACCTTCACCTTATAACGGCCGTCGGCTTCCGGTTTCTTCTTCTTCTTCTTCTTCTTCTTCTTCTTGTGTTTATTGGCGGTTGGCAAACAGCTTTCCGGTGTGCATTACCGCCACCAACTGGTGAGGAGTTTGGGGCAAAATGGCCCTATTGCCAAATATACTTATATGTATGTATCTATATCCTCCTGAGACCCAGCAATACATTTTTGTCCTCTGTGGAGGACATAGGTTTTTTGTTCATAACTCTGAAACCATACATGCCACTGTGTTAAATCCTGTTGGCCCTTAGAGAGGACATCCTGGGCTTTCCAATGATATGACATGTGTGGGGGTGGGGCTTTTCTAAAATTTTCTTCCTGAATCTTCAAAATGGCTGCCATCCCTGTGAGCACATTTTATCGAAAGAAGAAAGGTAAGTATATTATTTTCTAATTATGAACTTTGTGAGTTTAATATTCAGATTGCATCTAGTAAATGAACATCTAAGGAATAGTTAGGTGAATTTTCAGAGCAGTTTAATTATTTGTTGGCATAAAACATTACCTGTTTATGTGTGTCCTCCATAGAGGACATCAGGATTTGCTTTTTATTTTTTAACCTGTTTTAATAGAAGTCAGCTCACTGACTGAGGCAGAGAAAAGCCTAAACAGGATTACTGATGGAGACTCAGACATAGATTTGTCAGATGAGGAGGACCAAGAGGGACAGATTGTCTGTGATTTTGAGGTCGGGAGTTCAGAGGATGAGGCATCAAGTGAGGAAGAGGAGAGTGAAGTTGAGGATGCAAGGGCCCGTCGCCCACTTTGGACCAAAACTAACACGTAGGCTTCTGAGACAAGAGTAGATAAGCTTAGACAGATAAGAGTATTTTTTGGATGAACTATCACTTTTAGAGGATATAATTAATTTAACGTATTTGTCTGTCTCTTGATTCCTGCCTGTGCTGGAAGACTCCGGAGAGGTTGTCTGTACTGCTCCAAACCCTGTAGACTGGCCACCATCAAAATACTTTGAGCAGTACATTGACAACAAAGTTTTTGAAGACATGTCCTTTTGCACAAACCAGAGACATATTCAGGTGTCAGGCTCAAGTCTGAATACAACACCTGAGGAGATTAAGACCTTCTTTGGAGTCTCGGTGTACATGGTATGCCTTGGTTACCCAAAAATCTAAATGTACTGGGCCAAAAAAACAAGAGTGCCAATAGTTGCTGTCCAGTAGCTGTCCATTTGCCACAGATGATGGACAATCCTAATACTTCCTGGTGCAGAGCAGAAGGGTGCACTGGAAAAACCTACATAAAGTGCATGAAATGCAACATGTACCTCTGCATCTCAAAGAAGAAGAACTGCTTTATGGACTACCACAAACCAACACAGAACTAACACACCTGATTAAACTACACTAATCAGCTGGCTTTTGATAAGTTGAATGAGGTGCCTGGAAATCTGAATCACTGGCTTAAATGATGTGGCCTTTTGAAATTTACAGCACCAAAGATTGTCAGAGTTCAGAGGTAAATGTATGCCTTGCAATGTGTTCATATTTGCCACAAGGGAGTCCCGATGTCCTCTCCAAAGGACATACTCTAAAAAATAAATAAAAACATGTTTTGAAATTTTTTCAATTGTAGTTATGTTTTTTCACTCCAAAGAGTCATGTACTGTAAAAAAAAAACAAATTCAAAAACTTTTTTTTCTCTGGGTCTCAGGAGGATATGTCTATATCTATAATATTAATTTACAAATGGTAAATCTTTCTAATTATTCCTGTTATTAAATATTTAAATAAATATTTATAACATTTATTTTTTTTACTTTTTTGCAGAATATCTACGATATCTAAATTTAAGTTTCTCCTTATTAAGATCTCTAACCAAATTCCTTCTTTCTTCTTCATATTTCTTACAATACATCACTATATGTTCTAGTAGCCAATTCATTATTTATTCTCTTATTTGCTTTGATATTGAAATCTGGAACATAAAATGCAATACCTAACCCATCACTCACACTTTTAGATGCATCTTTATATATTTGAATATAGCCATAAAAACTATTAAAATATTCCTGTATCAGTTTATGATTAATATTACCTTCTTTTTTCCTTTCTAACCATGTCAAATCTACTGTAGTTTCAGGTATGATCCAGGGAGGGATTACTGCTTCTTCTTCTTCTTCTTTTGGTGGTTTTATTCACTATGGACCAGAAAACTGTTTATGGAGTCTGTAATGACTCAAAGACACCTCAAGAACCGCACAGTCTGTGTATGGACGGATAAACTTGCTGGTAGAGCACCCCCATGGAGGACTTTAAACAAGCTTCCAATTAAGAAGCGAACCGGTGATCTCCAATGGAGAATTTTACATGGTGCCATCGCTACAAACTCGTTTTTATCGGTTATTAATCAGAGTATTTTAAACAAGTGTCCTTTCTACAGTCTGTCTGAAAATGTTTTTCATGTTTTTATGGACTGCACAAGACTAAAGACCGTTTTTAGCCTTTTAACGAATGTTTTTAGTCTTTTTGGCACTGTTTTTACAACTTCTTTATTTATTGGAGGAGTGTGCCAAAACAAAAGTAATAAGGCAAAGGCCCGACTCTTAAACATTTTAATCAGTAAGGCAAAAATGACTATTTATTTGTCCCGTAGAGACAGACTGCAGGGGGGACCTCACCTTGATGCTGTGGCTCTGTGGAAGTACAACATGAAAGCCAGGATTCGGCTGGAGTTCACTTCCACAGAGCCACGCAGAACATGGAGGCTTTTATGCAGTTGTGGGGTTTTAACAAGATTTTATGTTTAGTGTCTGAAAGAGGAGAGCTTAAATTTAACAAGCTCCTTATTTAAGTATTTTATATAAATGACACTTGTTTTTAACTAAATTGTTTAACTGTTTGATCTCTTTTGTTAATAAAGTTTTGTTAAAAGTCAAAAGTCTTCTTCTTCTTCTTCTTCTTCTTCTTGTGTTTTATGGGGGCTGGCAAACAACTTTTGGTGCATTACTGCTAACAACTGAAATGGAGTGTGGATCGGGATTGAACTAGTCCAATATCCTACTATTACTACACAAACAAGAAAAAAAAAAACAAAACAAAAAACCTAAATACTCTTTATCAAATCAGTCTTTTTGAGAAATCTCAATAATAAAGAATAACCCTCTGATTTACAGTCCACGTCTAAAAGGTATTTTATATTTAACTTTAATTTACTGTTTTGTAATCTATTTACCAATTAATTTCTCTCAATTGCATATTTACTGCAAAATAATCTAAAATGCTGCACTGTTTCTTCTTCAAAAGAAAAATTAAATTTTCCTGTAGCATTTTTCCCTATTTTAAATAACCAAGGTGACCAAAGCGTAATCTTGATATCACCATTTTCTCCTTTCTTTTCCTTGATGTGTTTCTCATAAAGCCCACTTTTCTTTGATAATAAAACCATCTTCCAGTTCTTTCTTCTTCCCACTGTTTCTGCCATCTTGCTTTAATCCTTTTCTTAATTACTGATTTTATTTCACCTTTACTAAATGGAACTATCATATCAATTAGACAACATTTACTTTCTTTTTTTGCATATTCATCTGCCATCTCATTCCCCTTTATTCCAATATGAGAAGGTAGCCATAAAAAATAAACTATTAATAATAATTTCTGAATTTCTACTAATAAATCAGGTCTACTGTTTGAATGATTGTGTTTAAATGAATATGATTCTGAGTCAGAGCAAACTAAACTTCTTAATGGTGTAATTTCTTCAATCCATCCTAAGATCTTTACCAACATGATACCAAACATTTCTCCTGTGCAAATTGAAATTTCATCACTGATTCTTTTACCTGGTTTAAAATTAAATTGTGGGACTACAAACGAAACACCATTCCTATTATGTGAATCTTCTGAAGCATCCGTAAAAATGTTTACATATCCATAATATTCTTTGTCTATATATTGTTGAACCATAATTGAATCTGAAATATCCTCTTTGTTCATAAAACAAAGTTAGATCCGTATGAATTTCAGGCAACATAGATGGATGAAGTAATGATCTAATAACTGTTTTACTAACATTTGTTTGAGATAGTTCAAGATCTATTATAGTAGAATCTGCTATCCATCCAAAAGAATTTAATTTTTTCTTCCCTTTTTCCCAACTTGGTATTAGAATTTCCTGACATGGATGAGTTTCACAATGATTCTTTAACCGAAACCAGTAAGTGGAAAGTAATTGTAATCTCCTCAACTGTAGTGGCATTTCTCCCATTTCTACTTGTAATGCTGATGTTGTTGGTGTTGTTCTTATGGCCCCTGTGCATAATCTCAATGCTTGATACTGAACAATATCCAATTTTTAAGTAAGGATACTGATGCTGAACCAAAAGCATTACATCCATAATCAAAAACAGACCTAATCAAACCTGTATAAATTGATTTCAATGCATTCTTCTCAGCTCCCCACTCATTCCAGACCAAACACCTCATAACATTTATAACTCTTTTGCATTTATCAATCATCTTCTCAATATGAACTTTCCAAGTAAGCCTTTCATCCAACCATATACCAAAAACTTTAAATTGGTTTACTCTTTCCAAGTCATATCTATAAATTTGTAACTTTATTTCTTCAGAAACTTATTTCCTTGTAAAAAACAAAACCTTTGTTTTATCTACAGAAATATTGAATCCCCATCTAAAGGTTCACAGTGATCGTGACCTTTCAGACAGATTACACATATTTATTCAGAACCAAAACTATTTAAACTGAAGTCAAACTGGATGAAAAATGTACACGCACTTACACATTTTGCAGTTAAATATTAATCTAATATACACGCAAATTATAAACATAAATCTCTCTCTCTTTCTTCCAATATATATATATATATATATATATATATATATATATATATATATATATATATATATATATATATATATATATATATATATATATATATATATATATATATATATATAAGCTATATACACAGACACCGATCTACAGACAACAGCAATTATCTACATATGAGCAAAACTATATACAGACAAGTGAGAGCAAAGGTGCTCATAACTGCATTTAAAAATTATAAAATACAAACCGCAATCTGGGGGAAAGAAATCAACAAAAAACCTAATCACCCTCAGCACGGGCTTCCCCCCCTCCTCCCCACAAATCATGTCTATCCAGTAATTTAGGACCATTTTGTTTGTTTTTGGTGTTTAATGTACTTTTCTCTACTTCCATCCCTGTACCCATTAGCACATATTGTGTTTATGCCGGAAACACTAACTGTAAAGCATGAGGATTATCTATCATAAAATCTTACTTATGGAAGGTAATTCCCCAGGATCTGGCACCCATAAGCGGAGTAAAAGTCTGGCTTCCTGGGACGTAGCTCTGGAAGTTTGCTTACTTTCAATACAAAACCAAAATTATTTATTAAGTTAGACAATCGTTTAATTCAATCAATTGGTCCCATGTAGCCCCTAAAGGGGTGACGTTTTCAGTCAGTTGATTTAGCTAGAAATCGGGTGAGAATTCACCGGATTCAGAGTGTCTGAAACATAAAGTACATTTTCCTGTATTCTCTATGGTCTGACCTAAGATGGCAGCTTGGTCTGACCTAAGATGGCTGCTTTGACGTCACTTCCTGTGATGTGTCCAAATATGGGCAAAATGGCCGCCCTGTTCAAAGCTCTGCAGTCAGAGCTCTGGATGATGAAAGCTGTGAACTGATCACAAACTTCATAAAGTCGTTAATAATCAACGGTTGGCTCTAAAATTCTGAAAATATTCATGGATCTCAAAGAGTGCTTTATCTAACCACAGGATTATTTTTATGGTCATTAAAAAATGGATTCAGAGAAATAAAATATTAAACTTTATAGTCTTGTACCATTTATTTTCAAAGTCTTGTAAATTGGTCAAACTCGCCTGGATTTTTACCAAACTGAAATCAATATTTATTCTGCATGTGCTTTACAAATAGAGGCCATATTTTGGGAGGTTGAACAATATTTGTGGAAAATACATTGATTTCTCCATTTTACAAACTTTTAAAAATTCAGAGTGTAGCACTTCAAAAAAAAACAATACATGCAGTGAGAGAATTGTTACACCTTATTCACAGAATACATCCTGAAAATCTGGGATCAAAAAATTGATTTTAATGCATTTTTTATTCTTTACTTTATTGTTTTTATTATTCTCCAGGTTTTTTAACACTTTTGGAAATAGGCCCCGCCCACTTGTTTTAATAATTACCATATTTAATACCTGAGTTCAGTGGTATGACTGGAAGGGGATGAAGAAGGTTTTGTAAAAATCCGATCAGCCATTCTTGCGTAGTAGATTTCTTGACATCACAGCGCCCCCTAGTGATGGACGATCCTCAAACGCGGGTCACATGTGCAAAATCTTATTTGGACTATGGGTTATGAAGGACATGTCAAAATCTGTTATGGTTTTAGAATAATCAGCTATTACATTTAGAGCTAGCTAGCTAACAATCACTTATTTTAGCGTTACTTTTCGAAAAAGTCAAAATTCAAAAATCCGGCGCGTTCACTTTTTTTATTTATCCATTACGCTGTTATATGTGGAGTTTTGCGCGGATTGCATAAAAAATGTAGGAGGAGTTAAACAAGAAAGGTTTAACCTTTGTAGCCATGTAGCGCGAAAACTAGCTGGGAAACGAAGGGTGTGCCAATTCCCTTTATTTTGCAGAATCATCCAATAAACAAAGTGATGTGAAGTTTTTGAGAGTGGGACCAGTAGTTTGGTGGTTATAGGCCAAAACGCATTGTCCTTTGTTATAGCGCCCCCTAGTTGTTGAGGGGTCTGAATTTCTGGGTTTGAGTAGCGGTGCACATTCTGTACTTGGATACCTGATTCAATAGGTTCGTTACAAATCCGCTTGGGCCGCCCAACGCGTTTTAGCGGAGAATAATAATTACCCGTAATAATAATAATAACTAGAACTGCAAGCAGTTATTAACGGGTTCCAAGCCCACCCACGGCCCGCCCCCTTGAGCATGTTCCTGGACTTCAGTTCAGCGTTCAACACCATTATCTTACAGCATCTGGCGGAAAAACTGAAACATCTGGGCTTAAGCACACCCCTTCGCAACTGCCTGCTAGACTTCCTCACCTCCTGACCTCATTTGGTCCGGGTCAGACAGAACACCTCTGATGTCATCACCCTCAGCACGGGCTCCCCTCAAGGCTGTGTCTTGAGCCCCCTGCTGTTCACCCTGATGACACATGACTGCGTCCCCAGATTCACCACCAATCGCATTGTGAAGTTTTCAGACGACACAACGGTGGTGGGCCTGATTAGAGACGACAACGACCAGGACCAGGACCAGGACTGATCCTGAACGTGGAGAAAACGAAGGAGATCATCATGGACTTCAGGAAGAAATGGCCTCGCCATGCTCCCCTTCTCATTAACAGCTCAGCTGTGGAGGTGGTCAGCAGCAATAAATTCCTCGGGGTGCACATAACACACAACCTCAGCTGGTTTGTGAACACCATGTCACTGGAGAAGAGGGCACAGAAGCGCTTGCACTTACTGCGGAGGATGAGGAGAGCGCACCTGTCCCCGCCCATCCTCACGACCTTCTACAGCAGCACCATCTATCTGCTCCCCACTCCCTTCCAATTAAGCATGTCATAATATTTATTACTTTCTTGCATTTGTCTTAAAAAAGTAGATGCAATGCAGTTTTGCATTGCATTACATTGAAATGACTGTTGTCATTTCATCTTTTAACTTTTTGCTCTCTCTTTTTTCTTCATAGTAGGTACACCTGATCTGACGTTCTGTTAACTGTGACATCATCCAGAGAAGACAGATCACCCGCTATTACCATCTAATGTAGAACAGATTACTGGATCAATGTGTGCTTCTGTGCTTCTTTGTCTGTCTTGTTGTGTCTCTGCTCTGTCTTCTTTAACCCCCAGTCGTGATTGGCTTTAACAGCCGAGCGAGTGCACAGCTGGTGTTGAGTGTGAAACGAGCAGGTGTGCGCGAGCAAAGTAGCGCGCGAGCAGAGATGGAACTCACCGCGAGGACAGCGGGTTGAGAAGAGTTTTTCAGACCGTGCCAGACCGGTTTTGAGCGTTGAGTTGTTTCACTGTGCGCTTGGATTGGTTCCTGCGCGCTCAAACAGAAGGCACGGATATCGCTACTTTTGTTTCACAGAGTTGAGCGGCAGCGCTGTCTTCTTCTCTGTCTTCATGTGCCTCCCCTGTGACTCTTTGGCGCCCCCCAGGGGAGGCACGCCTCACCTATTGAAAACCCCTATACGACATTGATTAATCTGCGTTTTTTTTTTTAATCCGTTAATTTTTTTAAATTAATTAATCGAAATTAACGCGTTATTTTGACAGCCCTAATATATATATATATATATATATATATATATATATATATATATATATATAAGTATGTGTATATGTATAAGTATGTGTATATGTATATATATGTATACATATATGTGTTTGTATGTTATTTATATATTTATAAATGTTTTATATATCCCTCCTCATCCTTCTTGACCTTTCTGCTGCATTTGATACTGTCGACCACGGCATTCTCTTAAACCGGCTCCACCTCACTACTGGACTAAATGACACTGCTCTCAGTTGGTTCAGATCATATCTCACAAACCGGACAGAATACATCTCCCTGGGACACTCCAAATCACATCCACACACAGTTACATGTGGTGTCCCCCAGGGGTCAGTCCTTGGCCCCATCCTCTTCATCCTTTACCTCACTCCTCTTGGCCAAATCATCAGCTGCCACAATATTTCATTCCACTGCTATGCTGATGACATACAGCTCTATGTAAATGTCACAGCTGACACCCCACCCTCACAGTCATCCCCATCAAAACTCACCACCTGTCTGGAGGAGATAAAGGTATGGATGGAGCAAAAACCGAAGCCATCCTGGTTGGAACTCCTCATCAAACCAAATCATTATCCATAACCAGCATCACCTTTTCTGGCACTAACATCCCGCTTTCATCAACAGTTAGAAATCTTGGTGCAAAAATGGACTCCCAACTCACTTTTGAAGCACATATAAATCACCTATGCAAGACCTCTTTCTACCACCTCCGAAATATTTCCAAACTTCGTCCCATTCTCTCCCTCCCAGACGCAGAAAAGCTGGTTCATGCCTTTGTCTCCTCCAGACTGGACTATTGCAACGCACTTCTCATTGGGATCCTTAGAAAAAGTCTGCAGAGGCTTCAGTATTTTCAAAACTCTGCAGCTAGGATCCTGATGAGAGTGCGGAAACATGAGCACATTACCCCCATCCTCCATTCACTACACTGGCTTCCCATCTCCACCAGGTTTGAGTACAAGGTTTCCCTCCTCACACATCAATGCATCCATGGACATGCCCCCGCCTTATCAGCCCACAGAAGACAACCCGCTCCCTTCGCTCCACTCACTCAAACCTCCTCCACATTCCCAGAACCAGACTCAGGACAATGGGAGATCGGGCATGTAGTGCTGCTGCCCCGCATCTGTGGAATGCCCTCCCTGACATCTTGAGGGCACCTCAATCCACTGAGTGTTTTAAAAAAGGCCTTAAAACATTTCTTTTTAGCAAAGCTTTTGGTCCCCTTTAGATGTTTTATTCTTTTTTTTCTTCTAAAAAAGCTTTTTTAATTTTTTTATGCTTTTTTTAATTTTTACCTGTAGCACTTGGAGATCTTTTGATGGAAAGTGCAGTATAAATTAAATGTATTATTATTATTATTATATATATTTAAATAAATAAAATGGAAAATATTTCAGCACATGACTTTCTCAGTACTTGATAGTTTTAGAACATAGCATAAAAGTATACGGCATTTGACATTTTCAAATTTTAAGCCCCCTCTGAACATGAGAAAATCCTCGTTATTCGATGCTGTAGCGCACATTCTCCCTAGTTACTGGGGGAAAATAGGGAGTACCAATATGGCGGCTGGTGGCTTCAAAGCGACTTGTTCTAACAGCGGGCTATTAGCACCATAGACATTATATACGTAGACGCGTCATTAGGCGCAGGTTCGCACATCAACGTCACCGCCATATTGTATGTGGCAAGTTAAGTTCTGTTGTAGTGAACGTGGATCAGAGAAGATGCCTCATTCCTGTGCTGCATGGAAATGTATTCGGGCTGATTTCACTACTTGTATCTGCCTTCTATACACTAAGGCTGCACCATGCTGCAAAACTGGACACACTAAAGCTGCAGAGTGGCAACACTAGGAAAAAGCTGTGCAAGACCATTCTTTTTCAAGGTTTTTAGCTTGCATACAGTACAGACTATTGTATTTAGACATAGATGTGCATATATAGATTTTCAAGTATTATAAATAAGCCAAATAAATAGCTGTGTGATTATATATCACTATAGGTCAAGATTATAGCTGTCTATACATATCTATATCTATATGTTTCTAAATAAATAAATATATATATATATAAATATATATGTATATGTGTGTGTATATATATATATATATATATATATATATATATATATATATATATATATTTGTGTGTGTATATTTGTGTGTGTATATGTGTATGTGTTATGAATATAAGGATCAATTCGTTAAATCTAAACATTGTGGTCTTCATTATTTCATAAAACCGTATCACATGTGAACCTTTAGGAACAGACTTTTTGGGGGAGTATTAAAGAGGTAAAATTACTAATATGAGGGGAAAAAAAACCTAGGACAAAGTTTAAAAAAAAAACTAAAAAAAAAAAAAGACAAAAGTGGTAATGTTATGAGAATTAAGAGGGAAAATTTCCAGAATAGTCACAGTTTGCAGAATTATTTCACTCCTGGAGTAATGGGGCCAGGTGAGATTATTTTAATTATTTTTATTCTTTACGAGTATAAAGTCGGGAGAATGAAGTTAAAGGGATACGAAAATAAACTTGTAATATTACAAAAATAAAAATATTACGAATACAAAGTATATTGTGAGATTAAAGTCCCCCTGATACTGTTTAAGTGACTGAGTAACTGCAGATTTGCCACATTTAACATGGCGGACGCTCTGACGCATCCCAGCATAGGCAGAACCCGCCCAACGATGCGTCTACGTTTATAATGTCTATGATTAGCACTCTAGTGTATAATATAGCTCAGTGGAGCGACACCACAGAGTTTTGAGCCGATTGCTAATTAGCTGCTAACCACAACAGAGCTACAAGCCTAATGCTAAGCAGCTGCTAACATCAAGTTGCTCATTTGTAAGTAACTAGACTCCACACTACAAACAGAAAAACTACTGCTAAGTTCTCAATAAAAACGAGGGGTTAACATGACCCCAAACAGAGTATAATACACATAAACATGATAACTTACAGTTGTATGGACGAAACCCAGCGCAGAACACCAGAGAAATGTCTGACTGAATCAGTCTGACTGCTGCGTGTGTGATGAGTTCAAGTACCTTGCTCAACGTAGGAATTTGCACATGCGGGGATTATCTTTAATACAGTAATATATGTTGAGCCTAAAGCTAAATGACTCGAATGGAAATGAGGTTTAAAATGTCTACTGTTTAGTTTAATGTTAATGAAAAATCATAATTTAAATTTACGTGAAGTATGTTTGAACTAGAAGAATTAAGAACTGTGGGATGTTGATAAATTGACTGTATATTTGTATTGTAGTGCTAAACCATAGATTTACTTCTGAGTCAATTTAGGCTGTACAGATATTATTGTACAAAAGATAATCCTCGAATTTGCAAATTCCTATGTTGAGTGAAGTTCTTGAACGCACCACATGCTTAGAATCCAAAGCAGGACATTGCGATGTGTGCATCCATTCAGTTAGATACAAGTTAACAACAATTTTCAAGTATTCCCTGATAGACATTTGGTAACAATGACTTTAGAGTTAAGGGCTGTGGACTCTTATTAAAATTTTAGCAACAGCTGGAATTATACATTTATATAAATGTATTGTTTGTTTTGCCCTCTGAAATTCACTCGCCAAACGGGAAATTTACTTGCATTTGGCAACTGGCGAGTTAATTTCGGACCCTGTGTGTATGTGTGTGTGTGGGGGTGTGTGCGTGTGTGTGTATATTTCTCAGAATGATAATTACCTATTTGAACTTGTATTTGTCTTTAAGTTAGAAAATCTTTGATCCACCAATACATCCTACCTGTAATACCCATCTTTATAATTTTAATTAATAAACCTTCTTTCCACAACATGTCATATGCATTTTCAATATCCAAAAACACTGCTACAATACTTCCTTTATTAATTTGAGCTTTTCTGATTTCAAATTCCAATTCCTCCCTCTTCAGGTTTCTGCTCAGCTTAGAAACATAGACATTATATACGTAGACGCCCCATTGGACGCTGCCAGCCACTAGGCTGACGTGCCTACAGGGTGACCATCTTGGGTCAGACCACAGATCAGACAGCTGCTGTCAAAATGAATAGGAGGCACCTCAGATCTCATTTTAATCATATGTTCCCAGTGATCGTGACCTTTCAGACAGATTACACATATTTATTCAGAACCAAAACTATTTAAACTGAAGTCAAACTGGATGAAAAATGTACACGCACTTACACATTTTGCAGTTAAATATTAATCTAATATACACACAAATTATAAACATAAATCTCTCTCTCTTTCTTCCAATATATATATATATATATATATATATATATATATATATATATATATATATATATATATATATATATATATATATATATAACAGTGTTTCCCGCAGGAATTTGGTTATGCGAGGCGGACCGACTCGCGGAGCGGGGGGGGGGGGGGGGGGGGGGTGGACGACACGTTGTCCGCGGACCGATTCGCGGAGCGAGGGGGGGGGTGGACGACACGTTGTCCGCGGACCGACTCGCGGAGCGTATCCATGTGTTTTTTCCCCGCCACTCACGCACGCGCGAAAGCAACAACAACAAACCGAGTGTTAACGTCAATATTTTTTTTTTTTTTTTTTTGCCGAGGCGGTAGCGCTATCTTGGCGAGGCGGCCGCCTCGCCAAGATAGCGCTGCGGGAAACCCTGTATATATATATATATATATATATAAGCTATATACACAGACACCAATCTACAGACAACAGCAATTATCTACATATTGTCAGAACTTAGCAGACAGCACCATGCAGTTCTCTGCTGGCGCTGTCCCCTCTGCTCTCTCCACAGGTGACTGCAGCTGACTGGTGGGCGGGGCGCGCACACCTGCGGCTCGTTCTGCGAGTCAGCGCTGGAGCATAAGAGCAGCGCTCAGACAGCCGGTGGATGCCAGAGTGTTAGCATCAGTGGTTCCCCGTGCCTTGATCCAGCCGTGGCGCCTATGCACTTGACTTGCCAGACTTCGGATGAAAACCAGTCAGTCAGACTCACCAGATTCCACCGGCTGTCTTCGACCACCTCGGGCGCTGCTCGGACCCCTCCTTGCTCCTGCAGCTCACCGTCGCTCAGTCACCAACCTCCATCTGAGCTGAAAGCGCTAAGTTCCTCCTCCGCTCCACTTCCCCCGGTCCGGTTCCCGTGCCTTGTGGTAAGCGCCCCGCCCCTCAGTCCATTATTCCCCTCACCGCAACCCAACCTAAACCTCTTGTTTTTCTCCCTAGATCGTCTCACCGCGGCTCCGTTCAGCCTTGAACCCAGATTCTTAGATTCAGAGATCAGCCAACTCCGCTCCTGTAAATAAAACCTTTGAACTGCTCATTGTTGTCCCAGGTGTCTCTCTGCATGTGGGCCAAATACGTCCGAAACATGACACATATGAGCAAAACTATATACAGACAGGTGAGAGCAAAGGTGCTCATAACAGCATTTAAAAATGATATAATACAAACCGCGATCTGGGGGAAAGAAATCAACAAAAAACCTAATCACCCTCAGCACGGGCTGAGGGTGATTAGGAGAATTTGAAAAACCCAGGAGGATTTGAAAGACCCAGGAGGATTTGAACCCAGAAGGCAACAACACTACTCACTGCTTCACTGTGCAGCCTCTGTTTATGACAGTATCATGTAAATCTTAGGCACAAATAAAGTGTTACCTAAACAAAAGTAATTTGTATAGTAAGTATAATATCCACTGACTGTAAAATTACCTGTGAAACGTTTTCACACAGCCAAACTGCTTGTTGTTGCAACCAAATGCTATGGGGTTCTGTGTGAGAAGGGAGTAGCAAGATGGCCGCCGGTGACCTCTCCTAGTGACTGGCCGCCATCTTGCAACTCCCTACGCTCACACTTTTGCAAATATGCCCTTCCCACTTGTTTCAATCATTACCATATTTAATACTTTAGTTCAGGGGTATGCCTGGAAGGCAATAAAGAAGGTTTTGTAAAAATCCGACCAGCCATTGTTGCGTAGTAGATTTCTTGACATCACAGCGCCCCCTAGTGATGGACGATCCTCAAACGCGGGTCACATGTGCAAAATCTTATTTGGACTATGTGTTATGAAGGACATGTCAAAATCTGTTGTGGTTTTAGAATAATCAGCAATTACATTTAGAGCTAGCTAGCTAACAATCACTTATTTTAGCGTTACTTTTCGAAAAAGTCAAAATTCAAAAATCCGCCGCATTAACTTTTTTTATTTGTCCATTACACGTTTATATATGGAGTTTTGCGCGGATTGCACAAAAAATGTAGGAGGAGTTTAACAAGAAAGGTTTAACCTTTGTAGCCATGTAGCGCGAAAACTAGCTGGGAAACGAAGGGTGTGCCAATTCCCTTTATTTTGCAGAATCATCCAATAAACAAAGTGATGTGAAGTGAGGGGTCTGAATTTCTGAGTTTGAGTAGAGGCGCACATTCTGTACTTGGATACCTGATTCAATAGGTTCGTTATAAATCCGCTTGGGCTGCACAACGCGTTTTAATTCCATAATAATAATAATAATAATAATAATAATAATAAATAATTTAAAAACACACGAAAAACAATAGGGTTCTCTGCTCACAGAGCAGACGAACGGCATAGCCGTTCGCCTGCGCTGCGGGCTTGGAACCCTAATAATTTAAAAACACACGAAAAACAATAGGGTTCTCTGCTCACAGAGCAGACGAACGGCATAGCCGTTCGCCTGCGCTGCGGGCTTGGAACCCTAATAATAATAATAAATAATTTAAAAACAGACGAAAAACAATAGGGTTCTCTGCTCACAGAGCAGACGAACGGCATAGCCGTTCGCCTGCGCTGCGGGCTTGGAACCCTAATAATAAATAATTTAAAAACAGACGAAAAACAATAGGGTTCTCTGCTCACAGAGCAGACGAACGGCATAGCCGTTCGCCTGCGCTGCGGGCTTGGAACCCTAATAATAAATAATTTAAAAACACACGAAAAACAATAGGGTTCTCTGCTCACAGAGCAGACGAACGGCATAGCCGTTCGCCTGCGCTGCGGGCTTGGAACCCTAAAAAAAGAAAGAAAAGAGGTGAGAGAAAGAGGAGATAAAAGGGAGAGAATGATAAAACGTCTTCAGTCTGCTTCATCACCTGCAAAGAGAGATGTAAAAAGAAGAGCACAACCAACAGATATAGTGTAACTCCCTCCAAGTCGAATAACGGACACAAGGCGTTCTTTATGTTTACTGGCATTTAATCAGACACAGGTGTCATCAATGATGCCGTGAGAATTGTACAAAAAACATAGAATAATCAATTTTCATACAATAAGGCATTCTCATGGAGAATAAACAAAGAGTAATTGTAACAATATAAACTTTCCTGAATTAGTAGGTTGACACCCTTGTGTAACATTTATTTTATCACAAACATAAACATATTCCTTTATAGAAACACAAAATAAACTGTGTTTACCTCATTGGCCGCATTAAGTTGAAGGGGTTAATAAAAATGCATCTTGCAGCACCATGTTCTTCATTAATGTGCAAAACCAAAAATCTTCCTTGCAAGCATCACGGACAGGGAAAAATCCAGTGTGCTGCCCGCTACCGAATCTAGCGTGTATTTGAACTATCGATACGACCAGAAACAACACATTGAACATTGGTTCCACCCGGGAAAGTTAACAGATATTCCAAATGTGTATTTTTTACCCTCAATTGTCGATTTTATTAAATCAACATTGTTTTTTAACATATTTATTGCAAATTAAAACTATGAAATTAACTTAAACAACATAACTGTTCTTGATGGCAGTTATACTCCCACCAAATCACCCGTGATTTTAAAGGAGAAGTCCGGTCAAAATCAGAATTCAAACTGCTGAAAGTACTTTAAATATAAAACTACTACATACTGTGCAAAAAATTATAAGTTTTTTTAATTAATAATAATTCTCATTTAATCATGTTTATGTGGAGGAATCCATCTTGGTCAAGAATAGTACTGTCACCTCCCATTTTTTGACGTCACTCGGCGGACCCGCTATTGATCAAGTTTCAACGCTCTGTTTGTCACTGCGCACTATTTTCCAAGATCAAACTCAGTCGGGTCCTACAGTATATATCTATACACGCGTGTGTGTGTGTGTGTGTGTGTGTGTGTGTGTGTGTGTGCGCGCTCCGCGCAGCACGGGGGGGCGCACACATACACACACACACACAGCGGAGGAGAGATCGCTGAAGTGACTTAAGTTAGCTGATTATTATAGTATAAGTATTAAAATATAAGAGCATTCCAGCACATGCTGGGCTGATCACGGCTTTGCACCGGCGCTGCAGCTGAGCGCGCGCACACACACACACACACACAGCGGAGGAGAGATCGCTGAAGTGACTTAAGTTAGCTGATTATTATAGTATAAGTATTAAAATATAAGAGCATTCCAGCACATGCTGGGCTGATCACGGCTTTGCACCGGCGCTGCAGCTGAGCGCGCGCACACACACACACACACACAGCGGAGGAGAGATCGCTGAAGTGACTGTGTTGAAATAAGCAATGTTTTTTCCTCTTTTACCAGTTGTGTTGGAACATCCGATGGCCATGCACGTGGGCATTGTTGCTTCAGCAATAGCTCTTGGGAATGTCAGCGGTGAAGTCCTCTGGAAATCCGAAATAATTATTGATGATCGCAGCTGTGTAGAACGGCTCCTATTGACTTTGCATGGAAAGCGGAGAGAAATACTGTCGCCGCTTCCGCTCTTCCACGTCGCAGGATGTGATGTCAAACGCCCCTTACTGCCCATATTTGGGCAGTCATGTCAGCCCCCATACACAGTGATTCAGACGACAATTTATGTTTTTATTTTCTTATTGATTAAAGATAAGTTCATTAAATAACCACAAATGTATTAGTTTTAGTTATAGCTAATGATACCCTGATTTTTCCTTGTTGACCGGACTTCCCCTTTAAAGGAGAAACCCTTAATGCAAACAAAATAAAGTTGCTTCTTAAGTCAAACATAAGTTTAAGACCAAAGTTGTGATCTAGTCAGCTTCAAGTAGAGTAACCGTTTTGTGAATAGGTCTCTCAAGATAAACTGGCTTATTGACCCTTCTTCCTTGGTCATCTAGTGTTACATCACCAAAGCAGCAGCTCAAGTTTCCTTATGATTCCATCCTCACTGGGATACACCTTTGTGACTTTGGCTAGCTTCCACTCATTTCTGGGTATACTAGTATCCATCAGCAATGTCATTGATCTTGGCATTTCTCTTCATCTTGTACCATTTCTCTCTGCTGAAGATTTAGCAAGTATTCCCTCTTCCACCTAATCAAAAATTCATTGGCCAGGTATTGCACTTTGCGCCATCTCTTACGAAGATAAAGATCTTCTTTTACAAACTCACCAGGTGGTGGTAGAACCAATGAAAACTTCATGGTCAGGATGTGATTTGGCGTAAGAGGCTGTGGACTAGTAGGATCACTGAGTTGGTGAGTTGTCAAGGGCCGACTATTTATGATTGCCATAACCTTATAAAGGTAAGTGCGTAAGGATGAAGTGTCAAGTCCTTTGGAGGCACGATCCAGAGTAGATGTCAGAACACTTCTTATCGTCCTGATCTGCCTTTCCCAGACCCCACCCATATGACTGGCAGATGCTGGGTTCATGACAAACTCAACCTAGTCGTTTTAGGCATTCTTGGTCCATTTTCTTTACAGATTCCAAGAACTCTCGAATTGCTCCAACGAAGTTGGTTCCTTGATCTGACCTAAGATGTCGAACATTTCCTCGTATGGCAATAAAGCTTCGAAGAGCATTGATAAAGGCGTCAGTTGTCATGTCATCAAGTAGCTCAATGTGCACAGCACGAGAGCACAGGCACGTGAATAGCAGACCGTAGCGTTTAAGTTCCTTTCTTCCTTCCATTACCATAAAATGGGCCGAAGCAGTCCATTCCACAATAAGTGAAGGGAGGTGATGTTTCAACTCTCTCACTTGGTAAATCTGCCATCTTTTGTACTTCAGCATTTCTCCTGAACTTTCTACATTTGACACACTTGTAAATGTAGGAGGACACAGTGTGACTGCATCCTAATATCCAGATGCCATTTGATCTCAACTCATTCATGGTCATCTCACGTCCCTGGTGATGAACCTTTCGATGAAAATGTTCAATCAGCAACTTTGATATGTGGGTTTTACTTGGCAGAATTGCCGGATGTTTAATATGAGGGTGTAAATCAGCATGCTCCAGCCGACCTCCTACTCTGAGAACACTCTTTTCATCCAAGAAAGGATTCAGTTTGTGGAGCCTATTTTTACTGTCCCTTGTTGTCATTTCCTTCTTAGATTTCAGACGTGTTATTTCTTCAGAAAACACTTCCCTTTGGACAGTAGAAATGATAAATAGTTCAGACTCCTTTCTCTCTTCAAGACTGCTGG
Source organism: Fundulus diaphanus (assembly GCA_037039145.1). Lineage (NCBI taxonomy): Eukaryota > Metazoa > Chordata > Actinopteri > Cyprinodontiformes > Fundulidae > Fundulus > Fundulus diaphanus. Next base: position 53,248,266 of record CM073134.1, read on the forward strand.
CTTCATTGGTTCTGGATATCAAACCCTTGGCCTCTTTGACACGCCGCATAAGTCGTGCGATGGCTTTAACGAGTTTTGTCCAGTCTGAGAACCTTGAGAAATGATTGAGCAGTGAATACTCTGTTGCCTGTGCCTTATGAACAAAAGTCTTGCGAAGTTCTGGATCCTCATCTCCCAACTCTCTTATCTGATCATCAGCAGAAGAAAGTTTGTCATGCCAGAGAAAATCTGGACCAGTGAACCAGTTAGAGGTAGTTAGTCCTTTTGCCGTCAGGCCACGTGATGCATGATCACCAGGATTATCCTCAAGAGGGCACATACCTCCATTGATCTGAGAGCTTTGGTCGATCTTTCTTGAAAGGGAGTGGCATTTCACAGTGTCCATCTGCTTTAATGTTGATACCTTCTTCCATTATGGTTATGAAGCGCAAATCTTCCTGGGATAACTTTGCATCTTCAACTCTTCTCTCACTGAAGTCAAACTCAAGCATCCTTAGCACATCTGGTGGGGAAATGAACTCCTTGACTTGAGTTCGGCAAATGTATTTCACTTCATTTGTGAGCTGTTTAGATGTATGCAGATGAAGCTTCACTGACTTCATGATGATCTTATGGCTGCTTCCAATTGCATCACCATAATCGACACATGGGCTAACACAGCCGATTATACTCCACCCAAGATCCGTTTTTTTGAGCAAATGGCTCATTGTCTTTACCTGGTACAACTTCTCGGGGTAACAAAGACTGCGGACAGTTGTAACCTATGAGCAGTCCTACATCACACTCAATCAATGGAGCGATCTCCTCAGCCAGATGCTCTAGGTGTGGCCATGCTCGAGCTGTTTTTGGTGTGGGGATGTGACTTAGATTGGCAGGAATGATCTCTCTTGAATAGGTTACAGGGACATAAAATTTCTTTGATGAGTAGAAACCTCTCACCTGACTTGTGATGATTGTGTTTCTGGATGAAAGTGTGGAAAGTTTTAACTGCACAGGCTCCCCTTTTGATTCTAGAGCTTCTGCCTTATCTTGCATGATGAATGTAGTGTCGCGTTGGTTATCAAGTAGTGCATATACGAGAATTTCATTCTCAGGGTTACTTGATGTGGATAACCACACTGGAACAACTGTAGAGGAGTACATGTTGTCCATACCTTGCACTATTCTGTTTGATGTAACTTCATTTGATGGTTCAGTTGTGTGTCTGCGCTCTGTTCTTTCAGATGACTTAGCCGGTTCAGAGTTTTTTATATCCTCCTTATGCTCATTACTGCACTTTTTTCTGTTTGTCATTTTGCGATCTTCGTGTAAACATGTTTGGTGTTTTCCTTTACATGCTTCACAAAGACTTCTTCTTTTGCAGCTCCTTGAATGATGCCCTGGTTGTAAACATCCAAAACATCATTTTTTGTTTGAACAAACTTCAGACGTTCTTGTATTGGGTTTTCTTTGAATTTCCAGCATGATTGAATGTCATGATTGTATTTTTGGCAGAAGACGCACACTTTAGCTTTTGTTCTTTCTTCAGAGTTGCTCACAAGCACCTTAGCACCAACGTTTCGTGTCTTTGTTGTCTTGGCCTTTTCAACATCACTAGACTTCAGTGCATGGAGCGAAGTCACTGGATTGCAAGCTATTTTCGCTTCTCTTGTGATGAATTCCACAAACTGATTGAATGTAGGAAACATGTTACAGGTTTCTTCTATCTCAATCACCGTTCTGTTCCAACTGGCTACCAGCCAGTCAGGAAGCTTTGTGAGGAGTTTCTGATTTTCATCACAGTCATTCAATACTTCAAGGCCTTTGATCTGGGACATTGCAGCCTGGCAGCCCCTAAGGAAGTCTGAAAAATCCCTCAGCTCCACACTGTTTTTGGGTCCCATTTTAGGCCAGGATGCAAGCTTATCCTTGAAAGCTTTGGCTATTACAAACAAGCTTCCAAATCTTTCTTCCAAAATAGCCCATGCTGAATCATAAGCTGCATCCGTTCCTAATGGGAAATAACTCTCAATGGCTTTTCTGGCGGGTCCACCCACATATTTACGAAGGTAATAGATCTTTTCATTTACTGAAATGTTTTTCCTGCCTATTAGAGCTTGAAATGACATCTTCCAATCCTTGTATCTTAGAGAGTCTCCATTAAAATCAGAAGGTTCAGGTACTGAGAGACGGCTTACATTAATAGACTCCGCTATTGCTTCAGCAAGAACTGTGGCATTGTCTGTTGGATTTGTTACCGGGTGGTCACATGATTTTCCCTTAACTCTTGATGGTCTATGTTGCTCAGCTGCATGGTTATGAAGTAACTCTGTTATCTCCTCGTCAGAACTTGCTTCTTGCTCATAAACTTGCAGCCGTGCCTTTGCTGCACTTAACTTCTTAACAGTCTTTAGGCGCTCTATTTGCCTGCGCTTCTCTTCCAGTGCCTTCTTTCTTGCCACATTTTCTTTTCTTTTTTTTCTTTTTTTTATCAGGTCTACAGGATAGAAGATTTGATTTATTTATTTATCCAAATCTAAAAATGCCATTAAGTTTATCATTCAGAACGTAGCCTTTTTACTGCTTTCCATTAATTATCATACTATTTTATGATTTGTGAATAATCCAGTTTTTTTTACAGTTTCAAAGCGCATTTAAAACCGTCTCGTACGGATTTTTGAACAAAATTGTGTTAATAAAGTAACAAATCATAGGAAAAGTAAAACATACTGCATTTATTGCCTTGTCCCATGTCCGCAACTCTGTTTCTCATTTCAGCTACTGCTTTTATGTATTTACAATTCCTGCTCAGCCAGAATTTGGGATCTTATGAGGGTAACGTAGGAGCACGTTGTCTGATTTTTGAAGAATAAGGGAAGTCCACGACAAAGACCTATATAATCTATCCAAGACAGTCTTTTTTTTTTTTAACTATAAGCATCTGTTTTTTCCTGTTATGTAGAGCTTAATCTCTGTCATTTTTCACATACAATCAGCTGTGAGGAAAAAAATATTTCTTTACACAATCTGAAGTTTTCCCCAAAGTCCTGCAGGGGGCAGAAAACTGTCAGCCCTGCTGATCTCTACTCAGACTCAAATCTTCTCTTTTGATCAGTAGTTTCAGCATCTCTGAGCCAGGGACCGGCTCCGTCAGTGTTCTACTCTCGGTAGTTATTATGTCCCACACCACTCGTCCTCCTGGGGCTCCGAGCACGACCTGAGGTAGTTGCTGCTGCAGCCTTTGCTGCTGTTGATGTGATTGGGTTCAGCGAACGAGACCTTCATGGGAGTGATGGGGAAGCTGCTGTCCAGGCTGTCCGTCATGCTGCGGATGATCAAGTGATCATCTGAAGTAGAAGGTGGTAACTTGCAGTCGTTGCAGGTCTCCTGGCAGTGAGAGAGCAGCTCTGGTGGAGGAACGACCTGTTCAGTCACGATCTTCACCTTGGTAATGGGAGCAAACTGCATGCCTGCTCTGTAGGATCTGCGCTTTGCCCTCCAGAAGATGAAAGCAGCCACCAGCACAATAGTCAACACGAGTCCGGCCCACAGGCCTGCAGGCAGCATCCAGGTACAGTGAGCTCTACTTTGTCCACAGAGCGCATCGGCTGTTGAAGTTCCCGAAGTTTTCAGCTCTAGTCCATAGTCCTCACATCTGAAGTGCGGTTTACAGGGAGAGGAGTGATCTGTGACGTTGCTGTAGGTCCCATCTCCGCATGGAGTGCAGACTGTGTTTGTTTTATGAGTAGGTTGCTCTTTGACTCCTTCACCCTCAGGGCACAGGGTCCAGGGCTTGCAGTGTTCACACTCTTGGTCGTCGCAGTAGAAACCCGGCTCGCACTGACAAACTGTGTTCCTGACAGTTGTGCAGTTGCTCACTTTCAAGCTGTTTTTAACTGTAAAGTTAAAATAACAAAAGATCTTCTCCTGTTAACTTGTGATTTGATAGTGCTTGAAACATACATGTGCGTGGGTCATTGGGTTACAGTTGAAACTGTCTGCACTCACACCCAAACGAAACGACTAAAAACTTTCAACAGTCAGCTTCCTCCTTATATTTTCACGCTGTAGATAAATTAGCTTAAACAGAAGATGTCACACAGTTTTCGAATGATAACTTCATTTATCAAGACGTCATCCATACCAACATGACCCTATGTGTAAAAAGTAATTCCCCTCTTTGTCTATGAGTTAACTTTGATTAGCAACATTATTAGTTACATTTCACAAGCCACATCCAGGCTAGCAGAACCAAAAAAATCACTAAAGTAGAACCCGTCTGACAGCATGAAGTACGCGCAAACATCTCCAAAATTATAGACAGAAATTTGTTCCAATTTTAATGCAAGCAAAGAATATGTTTCAAAACTAAAACTTGCAGATTTTATTTATTTATTTATTTTTGAAGACATAATTTTGAAAATTGCTTTTTTTTTTTTTTTTTTTTTGCCACATTTTCTTCCTCTTGTAATGCAGTTGTCTTTCTATCTTCTTCCTCAAGGCTTTCTAGCTCTAATTGTTCACATTATATCCCTTCAAAGACGCTTGCATGGCAGCCAGCTCTGCTGCAGCCTCCTGTCTCTTAATGGAGGAACGACTTGACTGTCTTGACTTTATGCTTGTACTGCTTGCAGAGCTTGAACTTCCTAGAGAGCTTTTACTTGTGTCTTCAGAAGCTGAAGATGAAAACACAGAGCTTGACTTAGGCCAGACAAAATTCACCGTCTGAACATCCTTTTTGTCCTTACTGCATAGATAGGTGGATGCATTTTCCAAGATTACTTTGGTAACAGCATCACAGGTGTCAACTCTGCGACGGGTCTCACTGTCTGGAGTAGCACATATGCGCAAATCTTCATAACTGTGTCTAACATCTGCTGAAGCACCACTTATTTTGTTCATCAACTCCTGCAAAACCTCAATAGAGGGAGATCCTTGTATCACTTTCTTAGCTTGCTTAACAATCACTTTCCATTTGTTGTAAACAATGGTAAACCGATGATGTAGTTTTTTTAATTTGTTATCATGCAATAGACCCCTTGCATCTGACGTCACAGTCACGTGATCGGGGGTGCGTGCCTCCATCTCGGTGGGCACGCTAGCGTGACAGCCCACCACTGCACTGGCCCAGTTACCTCATAGACTATTCACTGATTGTTCAATATGGTGCAAACAGACTGCATCTCTGTTGCCAAAGCAATGTTTACAGTTTAGGGTCAGATGTTATCGGACTATATGCAGCTAAGTTATGAGAATAAACAACATTAAACTCACCATTCCACGGGCAACTGCTACATAATTCACGTAACAAACAGACAGTTCACGTATCCATCTGGCAGTGAACTGTTTGTGCGCTTCCAAACTCTTGTACGCCTTCATCTGATCGCCACTGTACGTTGGGGTGGGTGACAACACAAGGTAGTTCACCAGATCCGCATAGCAAACTGATGGCCAATCATCGGTATTGCTAGAAAAATCCTTATCAGGAAGAGCCAAAGGGTCCGCAAATACCGGGCATACACTGTACGAGTTTTTCAGTCGTGGTACTTACATACATCTAAAACTGTGCGACGGAACCGCGGGGTTTAAAAAGTTCACCGCTCACGATCTGTGCGGCGCGACGCTCGCTGTGGTGGCAGAGACAGGCGAGCGACGGTGGGTGACAGGGACCCAGAGCAGAGGGTCGAGCCCAGCTCTGGCGAGGCCCGCAGGAGGCACTGGGCGTCGGGGGAATGGAGGGGAGAGAGGAGGGACGAGACGCACCGGCGGCCGCGCGGCACGGCAGGTTGCCCCCCCCCACCCCCCCGCGAGCGGAGGAGTGCCGAAACAGGCGGCGAGTTTGGTTTTAAATAATGAGACATTTTTGACTTTGGGCGCGAAGGAGTGATCATTTGCAGCACCACAGGGTCGACCCGAATAGGTAAGAGATTTTTGATTCTCTTTTGGCAAAATGTTAGATGCTTAGGCAAAATTCTTTAGGTGGTGCTGTGAATGAGAAGCTTTCTTCTCAAAATATCAGAGGTTGAACAGAGCAACTTTTATAAGAGGTTTGAATGGAATTTATGTTGAAACTTACAGTTGAGATACTTAAATGGTGAGACTGTAGGAACATGGGAATTACAGTTGAGATACTTAAATGGTGAGACTGTACAGGGAAGAAAATAGAAAACATGCCGTCGACAATCCTTACATGGTGAGACTGTAATAAAACGAAGTAAAAAAGACAAAAAAAGCAAAGACAAAAAATAGGTCCGGGGATTGGCCAAACGGCAACCAGCTTGTCAAACTGGTAAGATTAGGGCTGAGGTGTGCGCTGCCTCTTGAGAATTAGGGACACTCAAAAAGTAGCAGGGAATAGGACGGCCGAGATACGTAACATCTTTAAGGTGAGGCTAAGAGCAGCAAGACCCTGAAATGGTGAGCTGTTATAGAAGAAAACAGATTAAAGAGGGGCCCCAGGAGAACATTTAAATTGTTCTCTAGCATCAGAACGGGGATTCTGATTGCACGACGGTTAGACCGAGGTGGTATTTAAATGAATAGTTGGTTCCGTCGACTACGGACAGGTCAAACTGGTCCTTCCGTGATGCGCCAGGCTGTCTGTCTTAAATGTTGTTTTGTTACGTCCTGTCCAATGTTTTGTCTCGGTGAAAACTGGATCCATTGTGTGAGCAAACTGAAAGCGGAGTCCGCGGCTCCGATGTGAGTCTCTCTGTGTGTGTGTATTTCTGCTGAGGTGTGTGCGTGTCTTCAGGATGGTGTGAATTTCTCCACGTGCATGGACCCCAAGATTAGAGCAGTGACTGGGGGGCAGCTTTAATTTTGTTAAGTAAAAAGTGATGGGTAAAAATATGGGTGAAAAACTAAGGGGAATTTGGAAATCATTACAAAAAAGGTCGATGCATTAATAATGTTTGTTGAAGTGCAGGAGAATTTCAATGCAGTGAAGCGTTTGAGGTATTGGCTGCAAGCTGATTGGGTGAGTTGCATTGGGAAGCGCCCGACTGGCTACATCTTGGTGAGTTTTGGAGTAAATTTTTATTTTAAACTGTAGCCTAAAAGTTAGAAAGAGGTTAGAAGTTTGGAACAGTTGTTGGAAATTTGGGAGAACTTTAAACATCTGTTTGAGGCTTTAAAGATTGGGAAAAAACAAAAAAGGGCAGATACCTTTTGTAAGGGTGTAATTGTAACTAGCGTTATCTATTGCAAAATAGCATTTTAAAATGCCTAATGAATGTATATCCTTTCAGATATAAAACATAATTTGCGATTAAATAGTGATTAAAAGGTTTTCATTGTTTGATAGCCCTAGTTATAATAAATAAATAAATAGATATAATTCATCAGACTTAAATCTAGCTGATTAATAGGGAGCAGAAAATAGCCACCCTATAAACTTTTGCTCATTTGCAGGCCTGGGAAAAAACACAAGTAAGCAGAACTACACAGAGTTAGAAGTTAAGGTTAAACTGTACCTTAATAGTGTGTGCAAACGGATATTGCGGTTAATTTGACAGATTTTGTTAACACTGCATTTAGTCATGAGTCACTTTTGAAGTTATCCTCAAATGAAGCAGCTAAAATTGAGGAATCTATGACAAATGTTAATGGCGTGTATCATTTTATTATAGATACTGATATTGCAGAGCGCCAAAACCTAGTAGAAATAGAAAATATTACGGGATCATCACAGGACGGTCCCCTAATTATTCATTATATGTAATCACATTTTCATAGTCCCACAAACTGCAGATGTCCTTGTCACACAGTAATTTAAGAACAGAGGAATCTTCTACTTGTTCATTTGGTAATGTGCAAATTCTGGTGAATATACTTTTCAACATCAGTTGCTGGTGATTGTTCGTGGCCGGCAGAATTTGACTTAAAAATTTACTAAACAAAGGCACATAACTGATTTTAGAGCTGTTTTAAAATGTACCTTTGGTGTTTTTTTATACTTTTTTCCTTGATGGATGTAGTTATACAGCATTTTCTTTATACATTTTAGCAGAAGGTTCCTGAGTTTGACTGGGACTCTCGATATCTTCTGGATAAATCAGTAGGATGAATCAAACACACAGGTGTGGATCCTAAAACAAATTGCTCCAATCTGGGTGAATTATTTAGAGGGGCAGTTTTGGATGGGGTTCCTTCTTTAGTGTCCCTGCTTATGAAACAAAATCCTGATATACCTGGGTGTTCGTATGCTCGCTGGGAAATCTGTTTGATCGACTATTTGCATGTGGCTCAAAGGGAGGACAGAAAATCGCAGCAAGACTTAGAGGACTTGCTACTTCAATTACTTAAATTACAATTACTAGAAGCAAAGCGGAAAGTGACCAAGAGAAAGCAGGAGATGACACAAAGAAATGTCTCTGCGGGTGCATCATGTGGTGCTCAGACCCTGACGGTTCCACCACAGTCTAATTTCATTCATGGAGGGGGGCCACCTCCTCCGCCTCTCTATTCTGTATTTGATTCCAGATTTGTTGTTCCTATGGACGCGGATCTCATTGTGACAGTCAGTGCAGACATGGAGGAAGAACCATGAGACCGAGTAGACGGGGCGGACATGTCAGAACATTTCGACCATCTACGGACATCTGCTTTAAATGTGGTCTCTCTGGGCACTGGGCCAGGGACTGTTTCACATCACCAACAAGTCGGCCTGGCATGACATCCTGGCATGGGCTCATATCCGGAAGGTCAGTACCCCAGAAAGGGGATAACGCTCTCATGAACTATGTTTAAACACCATGGAAAAATGGCCAACGCCCATGAACAGTGCTGATCACAAGCTGTCAAGAAACATGACTGTATGGATTTTCTGCACCTTGAAGCTGCATACTTCATCAAGTTTCTGAGTCATGGACTGAGACTTTGTCACTGAGGTGCCTGCATACAGGACTGTCTCAGAAAATTAGAATATTGTGATAAAGTTCTTTATTTTCTGTAATGCAATTAAAAAACATGAAATGTCATACATTCTGGATTCATTACAAATCAACTGAAATATCGCAAGCCTTTTATTGTTTTAATATCGCTGATTATGGCGTACAGCTGAAGAAAACTCAAAAATCCTATCTCAAAATATTAGAATATTTCCTCAGACCAAGTAAAAAAAAAATATAACAGCAAAACAAAATCAAATATTTGAAAATGTCCATTAATGCACTCAGTACTTGGTTGGGAATCCTTTTGCACAGATTACTGCATCAATACGGCGTGGCATGGAGGCAGTCAGCCTGTGGCATTGCTGAGGTGTTATGGATGCCCAGGATGCTTCAATAGCGGCCTTTAGCTCATTTGCATTGTTGGGTCTGGTGTCTTTCAGCTTCTTCTTCACAGTACCCCACAAATTCTCGATGGGGTTCAGGTCAGGGGAACTGGCAGGCCAATCAAGGACAGTAATGCCATGGTCAGTACACCAGTTACTGGTGGTTTTAGCACTGTGGGCAGGTGCCAGATCTTGGTTGTGCAGCGTTTCCTGCCACATTTCCCCCTTCCAACACATTTTTTGTGAATGTGCTTTGAAACTGCACTCTGTGAACAGCTTGCTCTTTGAGAAATTTCTTTTTGTGTCTTACCCTCCTGATGGAGAGTGTCAATGATGGTCTTCTGGACAGCAGTCAGATCAGCAGTCTTCCCCATACTTGTGATTTAGTTTACTGAACCAAGCTGAGTGTTTTTCAAGGCTCAGGAAACCCTTGCAGGTGTTTCGAGTTAATTAGACAATTCAAGTGATTAGTTGAATAGCCTACTAGTATACTTTTTCATGATATTCTAATTTTCTGAGACAGTCCTGTAGACATTGCAGCGACCTACTGCCACACTGGGGGAAGAGATGTACAGTTCCATGCATGGAAGCCTTTGAATATGAAGTCTTAACTCTGATCTCATGTTTGCCTGATCTGTTGCATGACAATTCGAGTCCATCTCAGGTGCCGCAGCCTGGTATCAAACATTTTTAAGGTAATACATACACAGTTATTTCTACCAATATACTTCTGACCAAATTTAATGGGATGTGATTTCTCATATTTTTGCTGTCTCTCCAACTCTTGAGCTTCTAGGCAAATGGATTGGTGCAGGTAATAACTTCTCAAGGCAGCCTTTTGAGCAGATACCAGCAGTACAGGTTTGCGGTTTTGAGAAATTTACTACTGTCTCTTAAATTTTTTTTTGCTATGTAACTGTTATGTTCCTTTTACACATGAGTTTTAATTCTATTATGTCCAGGACCATATTGCTCATAATTAACAGCAGAAGGTGTATTTTACCATCACAATTATTAGCAGAAAATCCACTGGGGTGGGGATATTTTTCACATTTAGGGTTCTGTGATGCTGCATGCTCACAGCTGCATGCCATAAATTTACGGACTGGGAGTTCTTATCAGCTTTTACGACGTGGGGGCCTCTCGCTGGCAGGCACAGCGGTGATCTGGGTGAGACGTCTTGTTTACTATTCATTGCAGAGACACACTTTTTAGGTTACACACATTAGTTCTTATTAGCTCACAAGTATACTGTCTATAAATCTACTGTTCTCCAGATTTGCATTGCATTACATTGAAATGACTGTTGTCATTTCAGCTTTTAACTTTTTGTTCTCTCTCTTTTTTCTTCATAGTAGGTACACCTGGTCTGACGTTCTGTTGACTGTGAAATCATCCAGGGAGGACAGATCACCGACTATTACCATCTAATGTAGAACAGATTACTAGATCAATGTGTGCTTCTGTGCTTTTTTGTCTCTCTTGTTGTGTCTCTGCTCTGTCTTCTGTAACCCCAGTCGGTCGAGGCAGATGACCGTTCATACTGAGCCCGGTTCTGCCGGAGGTTTTTTTTTCCCGTTAATGGGTGGTTTTTCTTCCCACTGTCGCTTCATGCTTGCTCAGTATGAGGGATTGCAGCAAAGCCATGTACAATGCAGACGACTCTCCCTGTGGCTCTACGGTTCCCCAGGAGTGAATGCTGCTTGTCGGGACTTTGATGCAATCAACTGGTTTCCTTATATAGGACATTTTGACCAATCTGTATAATCTGACCCAAACTGTATAATATGATTGGACTTGATTTTGTAAAGTGCCTTGAGATGACATGTTTCATGATTTGGCGCTATATAAATAAAATTGAATTGAATTGAAAGTATTGAGATTTTTCTATTGTACAATATAACTGTTGCCTGCTAAAACATATCTGATTTTCACCAGAATTTGCCATTGCCAGGTGTTTTATTCAGGTAAAACCCAATATTTTATCAGTATGTAAGTACCTTGGAACATTCAGCATTTTCATACCATCAACTTGCTGTGAGCAAATTAGTTTACAATCATTATTTCAATGGGTACACTGATCTTACACAACTTTTGGAGGACTTCTTGCAGATCTGTGGGATTATGAAATTGCATTAAGTTTTGATCTGAATCCAGGATATAGGGCAGTGTTTTTCATACTTCAATTCAGATAATTATTTGCAGTTAATTGATTCCCTGTGATGACTAATACTATTCTTTGTTAATGTTTTGTAACAAAATTAATTTTGTTCCAAGCATAGGGATATGACATAAACATTTATATGATAACACTATATCGTAAAGTTATATAGATCTTAAACTTTATATCAACCCTTGGCACAAGTAATTTAAGGGAAGGATTCTTGTGCAGGACCCCACGGAGGTATGTAACTGCGTTGTAAATCAGATAACGGTTGTTTAAACAAAAAGAAACCCCCCACAAAAGACCTTACCCATGGCTCTCTGGAATGTTTGTTAAGTGACTCCCAAAACAGACCGGAACCGTAAATTAGATTTAATGGGCGGAGTGTCAGACAACACGTATCTGCTAGAGACAGATTCTATGAGGGGGGTTCTTGAAAAAAGGCTTAAACAGTTTAAGCAGGACAATAAAGTGAATGTTAAATTAAACAGAAAAACTACATAAACTACATTAAACTGGATAAAACAGAGATAAACAGAGGGTAACTTAATGCATATTTAGTTTAGTTTAAAATCATTGGTGTGTCAGGTAGGTTAGTCAAGGATTCTAAGCCACGTATATCTGTTGCAGTAAACTGGATCAGGATTTGTAACAACTGGATAAAACAATAGGTGAACTAAAATGAGGGTTTGCTTTTCCTCTCAGATTAAAAATAGGAACTTTTTCGCAGCATACACATCTGAGTATGGAGTAAATGGTACAGAAGTGAGGTGTGGTGACGTGCTGAAAGGTTTTGTGTGGAGTGGTGTGCTGAATGGTAATCTTTAATCTTTCATCCAAAGAGCATTCTGACATTCTTGCAGGAAAATGTACTTTGATTTCAAACTAAATTAACTAATTTTAGATTCCACAGACATGGCGATTCCCACCGGAGGTATAAAGTTTTTGTGCAGGCATTCTTTTGCAGGACAATCAGAGGCCCAGCGTCAGGAAAGAGGAATTGCGATAAAGTGTCTCATTAACTATTGCATTTCTAAAATAGGTTTCTCATAGGATGGAGAAGGAACAAAGGGAAGGTGGTAAGGATTAATGGGGATAATTCTAAACACAATTGGTTAAAGTTCTGTGCACAGACGAAATTGGAATTGGGGTGAAAAAGCTGTGAAGTGTGTTTCTTGTGGGAGTGTTCAGTTAATTTCATTACAGGATATGTTTCCATATGACTGAAAGGAGCTTTTCGGGACCAGAAGTCAACCTCCCGAATTACAGGTAGCACACGACATTTGATATCTAAAAGATTGTCGTGTAAGTCTCAGGTTGTATTGGAGATGTAAACTTAGGAGAGTCCAGAAATGTGAAGGGAGTCCACCGACCCCCGACCTCGAATGGGAGTACAAGCTAAGGTCATCAACAGACAGATGTGGTGGGCCAGAGGTCAGGGGCCCATCTGATTCCAGAGCCATGTGTACCAGCCAAATAGAGGATCCAAGGGGAACAACACCGGACCAGCTTTCGGGTCAGACTGGCTGACTGGAAGGATTTTCAACCGCCACCCACCCGTGCCATCCGGCAACGGGGCAGCTCGATGCGCAGAGCCACTCGCGGATGAGGCAGCCGGAAGTTTATTTTGTTTTCATTTTTTATTTTTAATAAAGATTAACATACAGTTGTGTGGAGACCGCGGTTGGAACACTGACTCTTTAAACCATCTTCTTTAAAGGCGAGAAGAAGACATCTCCGAGATGCAAGACATCAAGACAACAATTGAATGCATTGTGTAAAAAAGAAAAAAGAAAATGAGAGTTTTGTAACCACTGCATATGTCTTATAAGTTCCATATTCATAAGGTGTTCAATATTAGTATTGTTAGACTCTTGGTTCTGCATTGCATGATAATCTTTTTTTTCTGTGTTTTGATCTGAGTGTAGTGCCTTTACAGGTTACATTAATTTCTAAAAAGACATCTTATTAATCTAGGTTAGGACTCTTAAAGTCATAATTAGCTCATGTAACGGTTTCTTGGTAGTTGCAAAGATATCATAGCCTAGCACCTCAGGATAAAGGTGCTTACTTTTCCTAATTCTAGTAGGTTTGAGATTTAGATAGGTTTAATAGCTTATTAGCTTATACTTGGGTTACTTTACATTTAAGGGGTACATTTAAACTTAATTGTATTTCATAAGTCGCCAACAGAGGGCACAGTGTGTTACAATATTACATCTTACCATTTACACTTTGTTTAAGGGTTTCAAGACATGGACTTAGTTTAGCCTAGTTATTGGTTTGATTTGTTAATCAAAACAGAGGGAGTTGTTGAGAATTAAAAAATATATCTTAGTGGGGGTGTCTCCCTTCTCTGTTGCTGGGTAGAATAACAGGGCATTTTATTGCCCCGAGGGGGTGGTCAGAAGGAGAGGGGGTCAGTCATCCTCCCACTGAGCCATGCAGGAGGAGTTTAAAGTTGATAAAAAGAGTCTTTGTTCAGAGCTGAATTTAGACAGACTTCTGGACCGCGCGATGAAAGATCTTGATTGGTAATATAACTCTGTCTCCATATTTAATTTTTATGGATTAAATGTGCTTATTACACTGTTCTACCTCTTGGTAAACCCAATCTTTATCAAAAGATAATACCTATAAACCTAACTTTGCTTCAGATAAACTTGTTTGAAATATTTAAGTGTGTAATACCTTTCAACAATAAAACCCCTTTTTTTTTTTTCCCCAAAAGGGACCACAACCATAGGAAAATATCTAAATTGTTACTACTTTAAACTGCATTCACGTGAAAAAAAAAAAACTGCATTCACGTGATAAACTGTAGATACAACCAACATAACATGCCTGAAAATTTAGTTCTTTAACACCCCTAGCATTCACATACACAAATATGTAAAATTACTTCACTTATAAAAGCATAAATGGAAAGCACCTTAAACTGATGACGCAGCACACCAGATTACTTAATATTTTCAGTACTTGCAGTGTCCTTTAAAGTAATTAGCAAAGTTGATCCGCTTCTTTAAATTTAACTTGTTTTAAATTTATCTTGTTGGATCATCCATGTAAAACTTCAAACTGCTTGCTGCGTAGGTTACTGGTGTATTGACAGTCTTATCTTTATGATGCTGGAGTGCGATGGATCTTCTTTGCTGCTCAGGGGATGTCAGGCACAGCTTGTCAGCTCGTCAGCTCCTCACCTCATGCCGAGCAATGAGTTCTCACTGTAACTCCCTCCAAGTCGAATAACGGACACAACATAGAATAATCAGTTTTCATACAATAAGGCATTCTTATGAGGTAAGATCACTGTCAAAATAGACTTGTACATAAAAGGACAGATGTGTACATATTAGTCAGAAGTTGTGCATAACAAACATTTGTAAACTCATAATAATTGAAATCACATTCAAAATATATAACATACAGTTTAAATAGTTACAACTTCAATAACTAATAAATACAAATTTCAAGTTTAAATTTGTGCTTTACTCTTCATGAACACAAGCAGCAGCGGCTGCTTGAGGATACGGATTTTTTCTTTGAGAATACGAATTTGCAACAGTGGTCTGACGTCACGTTTTTCAAGGCTGGTTAATCGAGCACAAAGTGCGAAGATAGGAGCCGCGCATGCGTTCTTCAGACTGACAACTTTCCAAGAATGCTTGATTCGAGACAGCTTGATTTGAGACAGCGCAGAGATCACAGTGGTAAGTTAAACATTCCCTTTTCTGCTGCTGTTCTTCAAAAGTACGTTTTCAGATCATTTGAGGCGAGAACATTATACTTTTAAGCTTCCCTATTTACAGAGTTGGTGCGTAATTTAAAAAAAAGTCTTACGTTGAGCGACTGTGCCAACTGGTAGGTATTTTAAGACTGACAGCCTTAAAATACCTACCAGGTATTCCTACTTTTATCTTTAAAAACAGCAACATTGAGTATGGTATTAAACATGTGATCACGTTTAAATTGTGACTATTTCTCTGTAAATAATTAAAATGAAAGCACAATTTTAATATATTAGTAACAGTAAAGGCAGTAGGGTTAAGCTACTTTGTTGCACCTACTGACCTTCAGAGCATTGATCATTAAGAAAGGAAAAGTTATTTTTTTCCGCCCACCTTTGCAGTGATTAATCTGTACGCTATGTGCAGTTAGTTCAGCTCATTCTTTCAGTGAAATGGTAGAAATACCAGAGAAGGGAAGCCATTTGTTATATTTACTATACAACACTATACATTTTACCTTTTCTTTATTGAGAACTATAATAATCTGCATGTTAACCACATATAGTTTTATGGTGTGAAAAGGTGAGAATTGAAAAAACAATTATGGTAACATTTGCCATTTTTTTATTTACAGGAAGAAACAGAAACAAAATATGTGAGGATAAACACCTCTGTGCCAATCCTCCAAATATTTTTTAATGAAGGGGACCTGAAACCAGCCTTCAGGCTAAACAGGGCCACCACTGTCCTCCTCCTTCAGCAGCTGCCCATCCAGAAGGCCCATGGATGGCCACAGGAGATAGAGGTGCTGGTGACCCTCTACTGGCTGGCCTGCGGTGCATCTTATAGGGAAACAGCTTGCCAGTAAGATCTCTTACCTTCTTGTCCTTAAATAGAGCCAACAATGACACACAATTGATACATACATTATATTAATTGGATAGAAGATTAAGACATATCAGCATATTACCTAAATTACAAGTTAATTTTATATTTGGTACAGTCCAAGTGAAGGAATGCTACAACAGGAACCATGCCAGGGCAAGAAACATCATTGAGCGCGCCTTTGGTGCTCTGAAGACACGTTGGCGTTACATCTTCTTAAGGGCGCTGGAGGTCCGCCTGACGTTTGCCCCAAAAGTAATCACTGCCTGCTGCATCATCCACAATATTTGTATAGAGGCAGAGGACCAGCTTGATGTGGAGGACGAGGAGGTTGACCCAGAGGAGGCCGTCCATCCGGCGGCTGAAGACAGGGAGCTGCTCCAGCTGGCTGCATGTTTAAGTGAACATGACTACATCTGACCTAACCTAGATCAGTTGTATTCATGTTCACATGCTGCTTCATTTCATTTTCACTACCTGTAAAAATACATAAAATAATCAGTAAATTAATTTCCATTCCAACTATTTTTAATTGTATGTTTGTAGGTGTTGTCTATTTGTATAAGATGTTAATAGAAGTTATTTCTTTGTTTTAAACCACGTTAGTAACTGTTAATTTGTTGAATATATTACACTTTCATTCTGTTCCAAAGTTAAAACATTTGTCTAAAATAAATGTCTGTTTTTTTCATATACTGTTACTATTGTTTTCTTTCCCTCTTTCGCCTCTCAATTCTTCTCACTCAGAGGAAACTCACTTAGATAGGAAAAACATTTATAGAATTTATTTATGTATAGGTTTTATATTAGGGCTGGACGATATAGAAAAAAGGCATATTGATAGAAAAAATGCATATTGATTGATAGATAATTATCAAAAAGATTTAAAACCTGGCTCTTATAATATTGCTAAATGACTTTTAATATATCACACACAAACACTAAATCCCAATTAAATTCTTATTTAACCAACATTTTTAACCATAACTGATTTTTTTTAAAGAAAAATAACTCAACTTAAGAGACCTGGGTGATGTTATTAAATACTGACAAAGAATAAACTAAAGTGACCAGTAAAATGACCAAAATAAATATAACAAATAAATAAATAGAATAGCCTATTTAGGTGGGAATGGTAC
This sequence comes from Fundulus diaphanus, assembly GCA_037039145.1. Classification (NCBI taxonomy): domain Eukaryota; kingdom Metazoa; phylum Chordata; class Actinopteri; order Cyprinodontiformes; family Fundulidae; genus Fundulus; species Fundulus diaphanus. The sequence continues at coordinate 53,265,438 of CM073134.1, forward strand.
ACTAGTTACTCATCAGGTTCCATTCTCTTTCTATATAGTCAATTGAGAGGCTGATGCAGGGCTGAGGTCCGAGGTTATGGCGTGGGAAGACACAGATTGCAGCTCATTTTGCACTGATTCCCTGCACCCGTTGCACAATTTAGGGAGCGCTGTTAGAGATAAACTTGCGGCCCGGAACTTTATATCGCGGATCAAGAGTGGCCGGTAATTGTTTGAAGCCAGGTTTTTCAACTGCAGACATCAGCAGCATATCCATCACTATGAAGCATGTTACTGCATGCGTGATGTCCTTATGCCGCTTGGACGCTTTGTCATTTTATCACAAAGAAGGGAGCCCAGTTTAGCTGATATACCTGCTTTATTTTGGACGAAGTTCCATAAGATTCCTCTGAAGACGACACAGGTGTTAGCGGCTTACGTGATGAAACAAGTTGGTTGCGTTACCAGACTTTGTTTTTACCGGTTCCTTGCAACTTTTACAAATCATTGTGGTTTATTTCTGTCAGACTGGCAAACTAGTAAAACCACGTTTTGGGACAATTTCCTCCGCCACTCCTTGCTGCGCCATATTCACGTGCTCTGGGTTTGAGAGGGCGGCGCTTTGTGACGGCGTGCCTGGGTCCGCGATTACGATTGGTTGAGAGGAAGCAGTGACTGCAGCGTCAACTAATATAATAGGCTAAGAGGAAGGAAGGAAAACTGTCTCAATAGACCAGTTCACGCGTGACGTCATGCGTGACGTCCGCGCTACATCCGGGTCCCGCGGGTAGGCAAAAGCAGAACTGTTCCTGTCTACTATCATTACAAAACGGGTGATTTAGAGCGTACTTTTAGTTAGTTTATCTTTGGAATCTAAACAATGTCTACGACTTGTTGTGCTCCCGGTTGCACACAGAGGCATTCCAAATCGTCGGATGTACGTTTCGGTCGTTTCCCGAACGACGAGGAAAGAAGAAAGAAATGGATAATTTCAATGAAAAGGATGCAGGCAGACAATCTCAATGGACTGTGGGAGCCATCATACTACGACAGAATGTGCAGTCTACATTTCATCTCCGGTAAATACAACTTAATTTTGCACTAGTGATTGTTCTACTTAAATAGCGGCGGAGGGGAGGTGGCGATCGCTAGACGGGGCCAGGAGAAGCAGAGTCGATGCGCTGCAGCAGCATGCCGCATCATTTTAGTTTTCTTCGTGCAATCAGTGTGCAATAATGTGCTCCAGACAGCGGCTGCATTACGCCCCTGTTTACGCTGCAACGTCGCCGACACCACCACCAATTTTAATAAGACAAAAACACCAAAATAATCCGTAGTGAACAATGTTTTTTTAACCTACCGGGTGGGTCTTCCTCTCTGCTGAGGCGCTGTGTGTCCCACTCCGCTTTCGTATGTTACACAAACATGTCTGAACATCCATCCATCCATTTTCTGACCCGCTTAATCCCTCATGGGTTTGCGGGGGTTGCTGTCTATGTCCCGATATGAAATAATTGTAGCCGTCCAGTGGTTTCATGCTTCCATGCTCTCTCGTCTGTACTGGGCTGCGTGTTTATAAGGCAGCTGTATATGTCGCGGTGCGGAACACTTGGCCAGCATTTCACAGACTCGCTCCGTCCCTTCAGGCTTTTGCTGTGTGGATCTGGCAACCTGATACCAATCAAACATTAACTTACTCTTAAAACGATCTTGTGATACGTTATCTAAAGAAGAAAAATCTGTGGAGAACTCGTCGTTTCCTCTGTTTGCGTCCGCCTTTGTGTTCGTCTTTTGCCTACCAGTCCGGCGCGCATGCGCGAAAACCCCGGATCAAAACAATAACAATGAACTGGTCTATAACCAACTTTTATCAACCCTTTTTTCCCCTATTGCGCCACACGTCTATCAATAGACCCTTTTCACGGTGACGTCATGCAACTTCCGTTCTGCGGAGAAGCAGGGTATCTTTATTTCCGCTTTCTCCGCGAGCAGTGTTTTTACATATGGATTTCACACAGTCCCTCACCAATCTACACAAATTTCGTTTGGGAGACGTGCACAGACTGGCACAAAAGCTTTCGGCCACACCAGCCTCCAAACTCGACAAAGATTACAAGTTCTTTGTGGAACAATACCTTTTCGATTATGAAGGTAAGAGCTTTGTCTTCTTAGCTCTGTTGTTAGCATAGATGCTAGGATAATGAAATGTTATGCCATGATAAATAGTTGATCTCAGATTGGATCCTGAAAATTTGTTTTGTTTTTTGTTTTTGTTTTTCCTTGGGTTGGAATTTTGGGTGTATGTCTAAATATTTGTGGCACATCCAAGGGATGGATGTCTGAATATTTTATAGTTAGGGACAGCTCCCTGCCCAACATGCCTCAATCCTTCCAAGAGACACGCTTTCCCATGGAACTGAACTTTCAATGACTATCCTCTCGTCCACAGGAACCAAAGTGACTTTTGTCATTCCAGATCATGGCGGATGGACTTTTGGTAAATCCGAAAATGGAGAATCGGATCGCCGTTTTCTGATTTAAAGAGGGGAATGTTATGCCATGATAAATAGTTGATCTCAGATTGGATCCTGAACAGTAAGGAAGAGGTGACAAAAGAATTCTGTCCTGCTGCAGACATGGCCGGAAGGACGGCCTCTATCCTCTTTCTCTCCCCTCCTGATTGCCCTTTTTCCCAGCAGGAGGTCAGCTGTGACCACCTCCCTACTGACAAAAGCCACAGCACACCTCTTCTCTTCAACTCTTCTCCTGAGTCCAAGCTGCTGGGACACACTCCTCCACCCTTGAACGACCAGCACTCCTCTGGGGGGGTCCCTCCTCCCTCAGGAGCCATGCATGGGGCCTGGAGCAGGCCCCGAGCTGAGTGGGAATGAACCCTTCTGAAACTCAGTTCCTCCTGGGTTGGAGGACCAGGCCTCCAACCCAGACCACGCCGTTAGCCACATGCTGCTGCAAGGCTAACGCTAGCCTGCCAAGAACCGAGCGCTAGCCCGCTAGCGCTAGCCAACCATTTCCTCCTTCAACGCTTCTTCCTGGAACAGCCAAAGTGGACAGAACTCACACATGAGGCATCAACAGGTTGGGCAGCGGTCTGAGGGTGAAGAAAAAGGTTTATTGGGAAATGTTTGTAAACCGTGGTGTTTAGAACCAAGGGCTAACCGGTAGGTCGTGCTAGCCAAACATGCTATTAGCCTTGCTAACATCCGGTTTCGGACATTTGAAAAGGGAGTTCGTTTTAAAGCATAAAGCGTGACTGTTCTGCTCCGCCATCCTCCGATGGTGTTATCTGCCTTATTCCCGCATCAATATGGTATATTAATGCCGGTTTTTAAGGCAATTTTGGGAACTTTATGTTGTAACCTCTTAGCCACCGAGTTGCTGCAGCGACCCCATGCGCCCGGAGGGAGAATCGCATTAACAAACTCGGTCGTAAGGGTTTAAATGATACAGGACAAACAGTCCTCAGAATATTATTTCAACAAATAATATTTTGTTTAACTTGGGCTTTGCATTGTGAATGGATTGAAATACATGGCAGATGTTTTAACTCACTCCATGCTTTTGAAATCAGATCTGTAGTGAACAGGGATTCACTGAATTAATCTGATTATGATCAACCACTTTTGTTTGTCTTTTGTTTGTTTTTGCATGTAAATAGTTCCTTAGCTTAGCTTCTTCTTATCTTCATTTTGCTTAGTAGTTTAGTTAAGTTTCACTAGCCTAGTAGAGAGGATTTATTAATCGAAATATTGTGTTAATTCAGGTAAACAGCATTACATAGTGATGTTCTCTGGATGTTCATCTTATTTCTGTTATTAAATTCTTGGACTTGAAAAGAAGTTGTCACTCCTTTATTCTATGTGTGTGCAGGTTTTGCTGTTAAAAGATCGCTAGTGCTCGAATTCATCCCTTTCAACCATTGTCTTGATATCAGTTTAAGAGCTGATCATCACCAGACAATACTTAACAGACAGAGAGTTATTTATGAAACATTAAATAACTTTAAACAGTGCATAATTGCACAACAGATAGCTACGCTACCAACAGGACTTTTTGTCATTTATTAGTTTTTATTTCTCCATTAAGTTGCTACGCTAGCTTTATTATATTAAACTATTGCTATATCAGCTATTCTGTTTCGCAGCTTTTAGCCAATGAGTCACATCAGGGATATAGTTGATGTATAATGTTGAGCCTTTTCATACTTTGTTTTGGAACAGTGTCAATACTGTTGGCTACTTGGTCACAGTTAGAGCACGCTGTCACTGGTCTATTAATAAAAATGAGGAGCCTCATTCCCTTCAGGTTTTTCTTTTTGTGTAGTATTTTATTGCGGTTGCAGACTTTGCAGTATCCCTCAAAATTCCTCAGTGGGTTCAGTGTGTTTCTCAGTCTCGTCAGTAGATTTGGAGCCTCAATTAAGAAAATAATTCTGCCCATTCCTGTTAAAACTGCGATAGTTTAGTACATCAAGACTGAGAAAGATGCTGTCAATAATGTTGCGTGCACACTGCATGTAGACTAATAATCAGTTCATTATAGTATTTATGGATTATGCTGCTGTCCGGGCAAACCCCTTGTGTTCTATACTGTTAATTTTCAGGAACTGACCAAAAAAACGTGGATTTTCAAAAACTTCAGACATCACACTTCATATATTTTAGTCATTTATGACATAGATAGGCATTCCTCCTTTTTTAATATTTTGACTAAATCATGCTCACATGAATTATTTTTCATGACTAATGTCAAATGGAGGTTTGAGCCTGAGAGTGCCATTAAAAACAACAAGATCTGGTGTCTTATCAGATTTTTATAGCCTTCAGTCCAAATAACGGTGTCCCATAGGGGTAATTTGATTCTGATAACACTGATTATTATTTTGCACATGTAAATGTAGTCAGTGAGTGAAAAATAAACTTCTTTGCATCTGCTGTTTCCAACAGTCATAATTTTCATGTTGCTGCTTTGACAAATTAAACATTAGCTAAATCCACCTAAAGCAGCATGTCTCTATTTCTAGTTTCCACTGGACAACAAAGAAGACCCCGTGGCTCTGGAGTGCCTGTCGCATTCTTGTGCTGCAGGTAAAGCTCTATGTAATCACATAGTAGCCCTGCTATGTCATAGCAGCTCTGTCCATTTTACCTTTTACCTGTCCTGTGTATCCTGCTGCCTTGCTCCGGTTCGCCATCTGCCTTACAGAAGAGCCTGCTGCCAAGCTCTGGTGGGTTCTCCCCTGAACTGTCAATTCTCTGCCGAGCTGTGGACCCTGCTGCCTGTTCCTGGTTCCAAGAAGTCTCTCTCCGGGCCGTCAGCTCCTGCCAACACCATCACCCTGTTCCTGTGCAGTTCTACCTCGCTGGTTACATCACCCTCCATCCCATTGTTAGGATATCAACGAGGTCAAGTGGAACGAGCTGTTTATCCCAGAACTGCATGCCACACTTAGATAGCACTGACCCAAAAGATTGGCACATATCTATCAGATACCACCCCGGAGGTGACAGTTTCTCTACTGATGTTACAGTTTGGATGTGTACAACCCTTGCATGGGTGTGTACCTAGATCCCTATATAATGTATGTGTGATGAGCAATCGGGGCTTCTTGCCGATCAAGAGCCCATCAGCGCTGATGTGAATGTAAGTCTTTCTCTGTCTTAAGTAGATAAAATATAACTAAAAGCATACTTGTCTGTTTTATGCATCCTACATTCAAGGTAATATTTATGTGGGGGTCGCCTGACTGGGTAAAAAGAGCTGGGTCCACTCAGGGTGTTTCACCGCCAGAAGGGTCGGTAGACTTTAACAACTGGTGTTTCCGCCTTCGGACCCAAAGGGCGACGTTCCACATTCCGTTTTCCGGCCAGGACTTTCCGGAATAAAAAAAACACAACTCCCCACAGAAGGTAAGGAGATTCCATTTATCTCCTAGTGTCTTTTGCTTCCTGGAAGGGCTGTTTTTTGCATTACTTGGGGCAGAGAAACGATTTTTGATGAACCGGTTGCAAAGGTGTCGATAATTACCATACGAGTAAGGCGCGCGCAGGCTTTGGTTTAAAGTCCAGGGACCCCATAAGGGTCACAAAAGCTACCAGCCATCTCGGAAATTGGGTTTAAAGTCCCTAGCTGTCTCATAGAAATAGCTTAAACGGCACTTTTCCGGGTAGGCGCTCGACCACCTGAGGTGAAAGTCCGCGGGGTCAGGAACAGGCCCTGAAGCAAAATAGATGGTCTAGGAGGTGGGTTTCGAGTCCCTTTGCTGTGTGAAGACGAAAACACAATTTTTCTCTGTTCGTCTGCACACAGTAATAAAAGCCACCCTCTGAAAATTTTGTGCATTGAGAGGTGGGTTGTAACTGGCCAGTGTAAAGCAACCGTACAAGATAGTGTGAGGAATAGAAAAAAAAAAACAAAGAAAAAGAAAAGCGAAAATTTAATAAAATGAATAAAAAAGGAAACGGAAACGGAACTAAAAGGGCGTTGCACCGGGGAAGCGTTTACGTGGGGACCGACTATGACTTCCGTTGTGGATAAAATTGTTCGTAACTACTAAATGCGACGTATAACTTTCAAAAATTGGTAAGCGTCCATGTGTCTACGAGACACAGAGTTGTATCCCTGCGGGGCTGAAGAGTTTGGACGAAACATTTGGGGGTCGTAGCCAGCGCACGCTCTCCACTTTTAAAACTAAGCGGGAACTTAACACGTTGAAAACATCTTTTTTTCAACATCTGAAAAATATGAAAAACACAGATCTGTGTAAAATAGTGAAAAAAAAAACAGGCCTGCATGTGTTTGTCTGTCTGAATGTCATCGTTTGTATGTAACTGTATGTATTTGTGTAACTAAACGTTCGTCTGTGTGAAGTAATGTTCATGGTTTCAAATTGTTCATTTGTTTTGGGAGAACTGCAGCTCCGTAATTCAAATGACGTTTTTAATCATGAACTATGTTAACTAAAAGCTGAAGAAAGGAAAAGAGAGACTTCAATAAAAAAGTTTGTTTTCTTCCTACATTAAATATCCAGCCAAATTAAATTGTTAAATTGAGAGATGTTAACGTGTCTTAAACAAAAATATCCCAGGGTTGTAGGAAATACTTGGGACTGGGGATAAAGGTTGTTTGTTTTTTCATTTGGAGCTTAATTATGCAGTACAGTAACCAGAGGCGTTGGGGCTGTATTCAGTTATGCTATTAGATTGCGCTTGGCTTGTATTTGACAATTAATTCATGACAGCTGAAACAATAATAGAGTAGAACATTAATAAAATGCCAAACAGCATATGGGGAGAATATGGGAGATTGTTTGGGAGAAATGGAACTGGATGGGATGTTTAAAGGGAGATTTTTAACTAAGGATTTTACAGCTGCCTAAAGAGAAAATTTTAAGAGCATTAAGATATCAGAAGGCCACATTAAGCATGTCATCAGTTACAGAATCATCTTATGTTATGCTGAGCTGAGGCGAACCTCAGAGGGACAGTTTAACCTGAAACAGGACAAAAGATATGATAAACAAATCTGACCATGATGTAAACATCCAAATGTTTATGGCGAGGCTGGGTTCAGTGTGTTCTGGCCTGAGGGGGCATGAAAAATATATCAGCAAAAATAGAAAAAGGCGAGCTTCTGAAGGGTTAAATTCTAATTCTAATCTCTGTTTGTTTTTGGGTAGCCTTCTCAATGTGCTGAATTACGGGGAAAACTCTTATCATGTATAGAAAAACACTAGAAGCTCGACAACTTGAAAGAGAAAATGGTTGCTTCAAAGTTTCACCCTTGACCAATTAAAATTGAAAAGTTAGATATAAATAAAGGTATTAAAATACACATAGTCCAAGGACCAGAAAGAAGTCAAAAGACTGTTATAAGACAATAATCTATTGGAACACACAAATTACGCTCCTTGGGAGACTTTTTGTTTGGGGTTTTTATTGTTTTATATACTTTGGTTATTTCTTTGTTAAATGATTCCTTTGCTTTAATTTTTGCATCACCAGTGGCAAAAAAGTGACAACTTTCAAGGTTGCTCGGCAGATAAATTAAGAGGAGATGTTTTAATACAAAATGCTGAAAGAAAAGGAATGAGAGATTCCTACCTCCCCTGGACCAACCAAGAACTTAGACACATCACGTTAAGAACCAAGACACTAAAAAGACCAGGTTTTCTTTTGTCACCTAATACACTAACAGAATTGTTTTTCTCTGAGCTACTTCTTTCAGATGATGGGAGGTGAAGCTGCTAGAGCCACCTTTGTTCCAACAGAAGACTCTGGAAAGCGAGCTCTTTCAGGTCGTATGGTAAGAAGTCATGATCTAAAATGGACATGCAGGGATTGACAAAGGTGACTAAATTATGCTAAGTTTTAACAAACTTAGACACCAGGTAATATGGAGACCTTCTGGAGGAGAAAGGTGGCTTTAGAAATTTTTCATGTACCCCTTCCCACTGTTCCCCTCTCCACTGACTCACATTAACATTCATTTCCTTTTTCTTGCAAGGAAACCTGGTCATATATATAATTGAGAGATTTTAGTCTCTTGTCTTAGGCATTCTCAGAGACAAGTTAGTACCAAGCGGTGCCACAGTGGTCCAGGGGACGGAGAAAAAAGGTGATGTACTTGACTCTTGCCTAATCCAGTTTTTAATCAAATTTTGGACAAAAATTAGCAATTTTTACAGAAGCTGCATAGAGGTTTAATGGGGAATGTGATGCTACAATGTTAAGAGAAATATTGTTTTTTAATTATTGAACTTATACAAAGAGGTTGAACAATCTGTAAAAATATTTTGCTTGGATATATTTTTAAGGGATCAAGATGACTTAGACTTAGACTTTCTTTATTGTCATTTTGTATACACAGGGTGCATACAGAACGAAATTTCGTTTTCTGGGGTAAAGATGAAGAACTTTAAGAATAGTTGGTTTTAGAGGGAACGATGTGGTTGATTTTGTTTTGAGAAAGTTTTACTGTAATTTTTGTTTTAATTTTTTTTTTCTTTTCAATTTACACTTAACACTACGGATGAAGATGGAAAATTCTTGTATTAGACAATTTTATTTTGGGAAAAATCCATATTGGCAAAATGCTAGCAGAATTCCTTGTGGTTTCAGGCCCAACGATTGGAGAAAGAAGATTCATGGACAATGCTGGTCCTGAAAGGATGTTGCGCTGCTGAACTCAGACATGAGTTCTGTAAATGGACAACTAATGGCGGGGGCAAAGACAGAGGCATCGGATAACCTTCAATGGACCGCAACACGAAACAAAGATGAGTTGGCAGACACCCCTTCTGCATTTCACATCAGATTTTACTGCACACAATTAAAAAACAAAACACACATTAGAAACAAACACATTGGCGGATGCGCTTAGGAGAAAACTTTCAGATTAAAAGCAATCAAGATTATTATTAAACCCCTAGGATGTTAATTGTTTTAAGTCAGAGCTATTAGCGAGCTATATGAAGATCAAACGCATTCGGGAGAGAAGTTCTGGCCCGATCACAATGAGATAAGATGCCGCTGATAAGGAGGATTTTTCTTTTACTTTTCTAACAAAGTTTTTATTTTATATAGATATGTTTTGGAATTTTATTAACCCCACAAGGGGTTTGAATAAGATTCAAAGAGGCGCCTTTAAGATACAATAAGCTTCGCAAAACAAAAGGTGCACGAGAAGAAATAGGGGACACCGCTAAAAGAAATTCATTTTGCACCAAAATATTAAGTTACGTGATGAAAGCATAGAGCAGCTTAAGAAATCATGCTAAATCTAGAAAGGTTCGACAACTTATGAATATTGGTGATCAAACCAAAGAGTGGGATACATAGAGGGACTGTTTAAACGTAAAAGGAAAGTGGATAAGAACAATGTATGCAATTCAGATGATATGGAAAAAGTACATTTACATCAATAAGAGATAAATATAATCATGAAAAACTAGTGGGCGAAAAAGCTGAAGTAGGCATTACAGCAGCAGTTAATAGCATAAACGAATCAATGAACGAGTGAGCAAGCTAATTTTTTCAATATAAGCAGAATAAACTCTGAACCTTTTAAGATACCTGTTGAAACGAAGGAGAAATTGCGAACACCGCATTCACTTGATATCTTGAAGTAAGTAGAGGCACAAATAAGAACCAAATAATTAGGATGCCTGTAAAATCTGCCACTCCGGCAGACATCAATAAAATACCATAAAGGTTAAGGATTTAAATGGATAAAACTGCAAGGTTAGAATAATGCCTTATTCTACTAAATAACATGGGTAAATTAGGGATTAAAGCACCAGTGAAAATAGTTTGGAATTGTACGCAGTTACCTAAAAGGTTTGAAGAGACTTAACATCTCTCTGTTTGAACACAAAATAGCACAATAGTTGTCCTTTAACTAGATGTTAAAACATCCAGAAGGAAAAAACACATAAACATAGTTTAGCCATCTTTTAGCCTAGAGGTCTTTTAGACCAGGATAATTTAATGATTATCCTCTTGCGTACATACAGAAAAGAAATGAGGTCAATTAGATTAGTTGGACGTTTGGAATCTGGTCAGGACAGCAGAAGCGACTCCTGGACACAAGATAATGATAGGAGGATAACAGCTTGAACATGATATCAATGCATGAAGGTTGGCTCTGAGGAACATCAGAGCTGCAATGGCACCCGACAGTGAAACTCCTGCTGTGCTACAAAGCATCTTGAACAGGGCTATGCATGACTGTTTTGCTTCACAGGTGATGGAATTCAACTACAAGGTTTCACGAACATGACATGGAGTGGTTGGCGTTCAGGAAACGCACCTAGAACACACTCTTGGACTCTTAACAAAAGAACATTTGAAAATGGGGATTCAACAATATGCAACTTGGGGTTAATGGGCTCACATAACAGGAGATGGACTGAAAGCCTGGGCGTACGACGAGAGACATTTCACAGACAGGGGGTGTGGACACCCAGGAATAGCTGCTGTGATTTGAAAATGTCAAAGATTTGTCGCAGGTGGCGGAGTGTTTCGATGGCCAAGGCGCTTGGAACCAAGTTGGACCAAGGAGACGACGTCGTGTTCCCACAGGGATTACCTGTAACCTAACACTAACTGTGAACATTTTTTGTGTTTGGGTTTGCTGGGGTTGCCAAAAGGAGCATCGGAGATGACTTTCTCTATCCTGACCAGGTTCACACTTAAAACGCAAAGAACAAAATTATACAGGCCTAAACAAATACGGACACAGAGACGTGTTCTAACAAAGAATTCCTATAATCCACAGATTAAAATGCAGATAATAAGGCTAAACAAAGAATTAAAAGAGGGGCAAAACTTAATGCTGATCATTTACCAACAGGTGGTCAATATTTTAGAGGGTGTGAAGGAACTACACAATTCCTTCAATAATCAGAACAGACAGTGATTGATGAAACAAAAAAAAGCAAATTCTAGAATGGGATTTTGATCTGCTGGGATAAGACAGTGCAAACAAAAAATAAGGATTCATAGATCACTGGGTGATTATAATTTAACGGATACAGATCCTAAATTTGTAAGAACGCAGAAAAAGAGTTAATAATAATAATGGATAACTGAAAATGTAAGAAAATCACTTAGAGTAATGTCTGCTTAAAGTTTATCAAGGGTAAACTAAACACATGAGAACAAGAACTAGATACTTGTTAAAGGGTTGATTCACTTGGGGTTAAAATTATGCTTGGGTGTATTATCAATTACACTAATGTTAGATGACTGAAACAGGTTTAAAGTCTTATAAAAAAAAAAAAAAAAATCTATCCAGAGCAGTGTGGAGCAGTTAAATGATCAGGGGGAGATGTTTTTAAAGGGAAACAATGAGTTACTGCTCACAGCATACTACAGTTTAAAGGTTTGTTTCAAACAAGATTCAAACAGGGGGACATAAAATGCAACCAGGGTTGCTTACAAAAGCTATCTGTTAAAACAAGCAGAAATGAGAAAAAAAAAGAAATAAGGAAAAGTTAATGGGGTTAGAATTGCTCTTCACTTTGGGTGAAAGGCGTATTCAATTAGAAGTCTTTTGGTTTGATGCACGTCAAGCTGAAACTGGTTCACAGAAGTATTTCCTGTCTCCGCCCTGGGCTACACCCACTTCCTGAATGGCAGCCAATTACGACTTTGTGTGCGCTTGGGGCATGCACACCCTTCCTTTTTTCCGAGCTGAGTTTTTCAAAATAAGACAAGAAGTACACAGGGTTGCTTCTGATTAATATCACAACATTATTCTGCAAATATATATAGTAGAGCTTTCTTTTACAAACTTAAGGGTTTTTCTGTTGGGCTTTTTAGGAAAATGTGAGCTGGTTCAGCAAGAAGTTCTGAAAGGTTTTAATACAATTCCTTGTGTGCTAGATAAGTTGAGATGAACCTTGACACAGTAGCCATGAAACATATGATGATAGATTTCTGTTGCAGAGAAGTTTCAACTGTTGGACATTGTAAGGTGAGACACACATGGGAAAAATTTTGGTTAAGAATTATAGAGAAATGCTGCTGCAGATAAAGATGAACTTTGGAGTTTTTCCGTTAATATAAGAGTAATGCAAGATCTAATGATTACAGCAAAGGATGTTAAGCTAAGAGCACAATAATTGTGAACGGAAATATCTGGATGTGAAAGTGTTTGAGGAAGGTAAATGACAGAAGGATTGGGAGTCTTGATAAGAACACTAATTACACCTTGTTTCTGTTATTCAACCGTAAACAAGGCCTGGTGTCTGCCAACCATCTCCACAGAGCATTTTACTGGGATTGAAATGCTTATTGCCTGAAAAAGGACAGAACACTCATTATCTTCCAACTAAATCGTTTTTGTCCATGCTGAGGAACAGGAAAAGGACTTGAGAAGTTTGGTAACATGCCAGAGAACTATGATTTTTTAAATTTTTTCTTTTTGCAACGAAGGAGCAGTTGCCTGAGGACTCTGAGCTGACCACTTATGCGCGTATAGATTCATGACTGGCCTGACGGACGTTTTTTACTTGCGTTATTGACGTACAGACTCTTTTTATATCACAAAACTGATTTTTTTTCTTTTTTTCCTTTCTCTTTTCCACTGACTTCCATGTTTGATTTTCTGTGTTATGATGTTTATACTGTGATGTTGCATTATGTTGATCACTATGGTTTTATGATTAAGAATGTAAACTGTCTGTTACAGACACACACACCAAGACCTACAGTTCTTGCAATCTTTTTGCTTTATATAGAGAACCAGGATCTGATGGGTATCACAGATCCATAAATTACTCGGTAAGGCTAATTTTTAGATTCAATACAGGGTGTCTTCTCGCCCAGAGTGGGATTTCCCTAGACTGGGCTCTATCGGGTTTTTTTACCATTTCTTAGAGAGATGAGGTTTTTCTGCTAGAGGTCCAGCCCACCCTGTGATGCCCCCTATTGGTACTCTTGGATTTGTGAGGTTTGATAGTGATGGATGTTTGTCCATGGGAATGGGGAGTGGAGGACCAAGTAGGAGGTTTCTTGGGGTGGAGGTAGAGTAGACGAATTTGGCCTTGATTAATGAACAGTTTTAGCTTACCTAGTCTAAAGTAAACTTAAAATCAGGTGCGCATAGGAACCTAAAACAGGCCTAGCTCAATTAGTTGAACCCTAAATTGTAGATAAAATGCTTGGACTGTGGTCTTGAGTAAAAAAATGCTGAATTATGAAGTATTCATGCTGATTGATGCTAAGATGTTTCCATTGAGGTTTGTCCGGCCGATTTCTTGGAACTGTTTTTGTTGTGATGTGCCTTTGGGGCACACCAACGGGGGGGGGGGGCTAACGGACAACTGGACTGTTTTTTATGATGTGCCATTCGGGCACACCTGCAGAGATTGTGTGACCCCAGAGAGTGGGCTACACAATCGGTTGCCATAGAGATGCACTCTGGAAGCCGGAAGCTGACGTGCTTGGATTGCTTGGACTGGACGGAATGACCGACTGTTCTGGGAGAGGGACAGCCTAGAAGCTGTCGTTCCACTGGTTGAGCCATTTAGGCACATCATCAGGGGGTCTGTTAGGATATCAACGAGGTCAAGTGGAACGAGCTGTTTATCCCATAACTGCATGCCACACTTAGCACTGACCCAAAAGATTGGCACATATCTATCAGATACCACCCCGGAGGTGACAGTTTCTCTACTGATGTCACAGTTTGGATGTGTACAACCCTTGCATGAGTGTGTACCTAGATTCCTATATAATGTATGTGTGATGAGCAATCGGGGCTTCTTGCCGATCAAGAGCCCATCAGCGCTGATGTGAATGTAAGTCTTTCTCTGTCTTAAGTAGATAAAATATAACTAAAAGCATACTTGTCTGTTTTATGCATCCTACATTCAAGGTAATATTTATGTGGGGGTCGCCTGACTGGGTAAAAAGAGCTGGGTCCACTCAGGGTGTTTCACTGCCAGAAGGGTCGGTAGACTTTAACACCATCAAACCTTTCATTTTAAGTCCCGTGTGTGTGGTTCTAGGTTCACCCATAGACAAATCGTGACAATTAGACTTAGACTTAGACAACTTTATTTGTCATTTTGTATGCACAGAGTGCGTAAAGAACGAAATTTCGTTTGCATACAGCTTGAGAATTACAGTAAATTACAGGATAAAGTGCAGCAGTGATTTAACAGTAAACAATTGAAATGTAAACAATGCAGGAGAAAGAGACAGTGTGTGATCACAGTGTACAGGTGAGTATTTTTAAAAACCATTTGTATGTGCAGAAATTAATTTCTCAGAATAATTTCCTTTTATTAACAAATTGAATGGAACAGATTTTGACAGCTCTAATAAAAAATTATGTGGTGACCCACTGAAATTATCTTGGGAAAAGCTAAATAAACTTATTATAACTCAATTATCTTTAAGAAAGAAAGATGGAGTTTAATTTGTTAAAAAAAATCACCGGGAGACGGATGGCCGCTGTAGTCAGGATCATTTTGCACTGCCTCCAGGTGGCACCAATCCTCTGTGCTGCTCCCTGGAACAGGCATCTCATTGTCAGCTGCAAGGCCTTTTCTTGCTCGCCTTGCAGATTGCTCACCTGTTCCTACAATAAAAAATGTTGTTGTTTAGATGTCATTTCAAACTATCAATGTGATTGCCACACTTAAAACAGCAACCACTATTTTAAAAGAAAGAGTTAGCATAAACCCCTTAAGGTAAGTTCTTGAGTTCTCAGTAAAAGTTATCTATTAATTTATTACCAATTTAAATACTGTACTCTTACCTTTGCCCCAATCATTCCACGGGAATTTAGATGGTACTGCTCCCTTCTTTAACTTCTTTCGACCACTTCCAGAAACGTAGGTCTCCTCTGAAGAGAAGTGCTGACTGTAGACGTAAGTGCTGCCGCGAAGGATTTTATAATTTGGCCCCTCGTCTCTTCTTATTGCCGTCACCCAACGGGCACGAATCTCAGCATCAGCCGGGAAGTCGTGAAAACTGAGATATGGAAAGTTTTTTTTGTTGTTCGAGCACTGTGGGACACTACAGTGGCAGTTTCTCTGTGATTGTGCCATGCTTGGTGGATATGATGCTGCTGAGAGATGGACACAAGGAGGACAAGGGGAGAAAAAATAGATTAATTATAATACTTTTTAAAACCTTTATTTAACCAGATAAACTCCCATTGAGATTAAGATCTCTTTTTCAAAGGTTGATCTGACTAAGAGGTCATTAGCACGTCATTACTAATACAGTATAATAAACAAAACAATTTCAGGCCTCTACTTAAAATACACAGTATTTTGCACAAAAACTAAGAAAAAAGTGCATTAATATAAATTGCGAATATTATGAGAAATGCAACACAGAAAATTCACAATTCAGACCCAGAGGTACTGTCCAATAGACCCACGGTCGTTATTTTTTTTGGAATGAACAAAAAGATTTAAATGGAATAAGATCTTTTGAATTCAGTGACTGCAATTGCATCACCATAATCAAGTAAGGGGAACAATGTAGCAGATAAATGTTTCTTTTTTCACTCAGTGAAAAACAAGATTTATTTCTATAATAACAAAGCTACAGTAATAATTTTATAACATCTACATCAGATTAATGATAGGTAAAGTAAGCTAACAAGCTGCTGCATGTTAGCTTTGATCTTCATGTTACTGTCCCGATCAAAGCATCTATATAACAGCAATGATCGCTACCAATACAAAGGGAAAATAAAGATAGTCAATACGACACGTTTAATATTGTGCTCTCAGTCTTACCTAATAAAATTGCGCTGATTTCTGATAGATAAAAGTTTGGTAAGCTAACAAGCTGCTGCATGTTAGTTTTGATCTTCATGTTACTGTCCCGATCAAAGCATCTATATAACAGCAATGATCGCTACCAATACAAAGGGAAAATAAAGATAGTCAATACGACACGTTTAATATTGTGCTCTCAGTCTTACCTAATGAAATCGCGCTGATTTCTGATAGATAAAAGTTTGGTAAGCTAACAAGCTGCTGCATGTTAGCTTTGATCTTCATGTTACTGTCCCGATCAAAGCATCTATATAACAGCAATGATCGCTACATATACTAAGGAAAATAAAGATAGTAAATACGACACGCTTAATATTGTGGTCTCAGTCTTACCTTATGAAATCGCGCTGATAACACGTCTTGACCTCCCGAATTTTCTATGTAAAAGCATGTAGCCGAATGTAGAGATACCCTGCTCCGCTTCAAAACGGAAGTTGAGTGACGTCATGTGAAAAGGGTCTATTGATATATATTGTTATTAAATTATCATCCAGCCCTATTTTATATGCTGCTGTCATCCTTGGGAGACATTTACAATTTATTCCAGCAATTATTGAGTTAATAAAGCAACACGCGTCAGTCTGATAAACACAATACAAATAAATCAGACTTTTTTTTAAAATTACGCACCAACTCTGTAAATAGGGAAGCTTAAAGGTATAATGTTCTCGCCTCAAACGATCTGAAAACGTACTTTTGAAAAACAGCAGCAGAAAAGGGAATGTTTAACTTACCACTGTGATCTCTGCGCTGTCTCGAATCAAGCTGCGGCCGCGGCGCATTCTGAGAAAGTTCAGTCTGAGGAACGCATGCGCGGCTTCTATCTTCGCACTCTGTGCTCGATTAACCAGCCTTCAAAACCGTGACGTCAGACCACTGTTGTGAATTCGTATTCTCAAAGAAAAAATCCGTATTCTCAAGCAGCCGCTGCTGCTTGTGTTCATGAAGAGTAAAGCACAAATTTAAACTTGAAATTTGTATTTATTAGTTATTGAAGTTAAATAGTTGAGTAACTATTTAAACTATATGTTGTATCTTTTGCATGAGATTTCAATTATTGTGAGTTTACAAATGTTATGCACAACTTCTGACTAATATGCACACAACTCTGCGTTTATGCACAAGTCTATTTTGAAAGTGATCTTACCTCATACATTCTCATGGAGAATAAACAAAGAGTAATTGTAACAATATAAACTTTCCTGAATTAGTAGGTTGACACCCTTGTGTAACATTTAGAGACATGTGACTAATAAACTTAACAGATATCACAAACATAAACATATTTGTCAGGGTTCTCTGTATGTGCCTGCTCTAACTCTGCTCCTCAGGTGTGTCTAGTTGGTTGTGGGGGCGTGGTCCACACCTGCAGCTCGTTGGAGGCGGCTTCCTCTGGCTTCTTAAGCAAGGCACTGACAGATGGAAGACGCCAGATCCTTAAACCAGTCGTGGTACGACATGGCCTCTGACCAAGCCTTGGAAACCTGTTCGTGAGTTTTGTACACACAACTCTGACTAATTTTGACTCTCCTGTTTTTGTCATAATTTTTGTGCTGGATGCACTTACCTGCCTTGACGTTCCGTCCCAGAAGGTTCACCAGTATCACAAGGCTCAGATTCTGCTCTGGCGCTCCCCCTCTTACTCACTGGAGGTTACCCAGCTGGGCTCGAGGTCCCCTACCCGGATACTGGTGTTCCCACTTCAACTCTGGTCAATCCATCTGTCACTCGACCCAGCGGAGGCTAGCTCCGGATCCCTCGTCAGCTGCTGCTGCTGCCCTCCAGCCACTAGCCACCTACTCCATCTAGAGCAGGCTCACAGGGTCTCCCCGACACTCACTCCTTCCCGGTTAGGTCCGCCCGGCTAATAGGTAAGCATAGCACGTTCTGACTGGTACTGGATTCTAGCCGTCGATCTAACTACTCCGTTCTCTTCTCCTCCGCCTCGACGTTCAGACCTCGCAGCTGCAGTCATTATTTCGTCTTTTGTATTTGCACATTTCCTAATGAACTGTTTAAATCTATCTGCTGTCGCCTGGTCGTATCTGCATGTGAGCAAAACATCTGAAAACCATGACAATATTCCTTTATAGAAACACAAAATAAACTTTGTTTACCTCATTGGCCGCATTAAGTTGAAGGGGTTAATAAAAATGCATCTTGCAGCACCATGTTCTTCATTCATGTGCAAAACCAAAAATCTTCCTTACAAGCATCATGGACAGGCAAAAGTCCAGCGTGCTGCCCTCTACCGAATCTAGCGTGTATTTGAACCATTGCTAACTTTGCCCCCCTCAGTTTGTACCTCTTCCAAAAGATAAAACATCCCAGTTAAATCAGTACCCAAAATGATATCAAAGGTGGGTTTTCCACCACACCAACAGTTAGCAAATATGGTTGATCATCAATGACAATAGTCACTTCTGCTTTGGGATAAACATGACAATCTCCATGCACACACACAATCTCAGTTTTCTTTTCATAGTTCACACATCCAACAGGTACAAGACTCTCTTTTACAAGTGATGTGGAACTACCACTGTCTATTAATGCAGTCACCTGTTGTCCAGTCACAGTTTTATGAGTTCTGGTTTCAAAGTTTTTGACTCCAGCCTGATTTTCAACTCTAGGAGCATAACAGGAACCAGTAAACTTAGTCGTCTTTATTAGGCACACGGAAGCATTGTGGCCCGGCTGCTGCCAATAATAGCAAATCAATGTCTCAACATTAGATGGTGGATTCAGAGAACTGGTACCTTTAACCTCCTGGGTTGGGTCTCTGGCATACCGTTGATGTCCAGACAGTTGAACAGGTTGCGGTACAGGGTTGGAGAAACGTGCTGCTCCTCCTCGCCGTGCATTAATGTACTGTAGAGCCAACTTTGCAGCAGTCAGACCATCCTTGGGTTCATATTCCTTCATCCAGGCCCTTACATCAGAGGGCACAACGCTCAGCAGTTGTTCCTGGAAGATGAACTCCCCGATGTCCTCCATGGAATGCTGGTCCGGATGGATCCATCATTGGTAGAGGCCTCTAAGGCGGTGGTAGGTTTCGGTAGGAGTTTCAACAACAGCTATACTTGTTGCTCTGAACTTCTGTCTGTATGTCTCAGGTGAGATGTCAAACTTTGTTGACAAAGCAGTTTACAAGTCCTTGTAGCAGTGAGCACGTTCCTCATCCATGGCAGCATAAGCCTCCAGCGCTTTCCCAGAAAGGAGTGGAATGAGACGGCACACCCATTTACTCTCTGGCCACCTCCAGGTCTTGGCAATGCGCTCAAAACCACAGCAGATAGTTTTCAAGGTCTTCTCCTAATTGATAAGGGGGAATCTTTGGATCAGTGGTGAAACTTACTGACTGATGTTGATGGCTTTGATCACCATCGCCATCATCACCACCATCATTGTCGCCACTTTGCTCTGCACCAACTCCTGACTGAAGGTGAGGGTGTGGTACTTGCTGTGGTTGCTGCAGGGACATCCTAAGATTTTGTAATTCCTTCAGCAGCCCTTTCTCTCGCTTTTGCTGACCTGCCACAAAGTCCTTCATCAAAGTGAGAAACTCATTGCCAGATGCACTTGATCCACTGGGGCCAGGCTTTTGTTCACCTTCCTCATCTGATCCATCCGTCGTTGGCATGCTCTCCCATGCTTTGTCAGCCACCTGTTCTTCCATCTTTGATTGTGATTGAAGGCCAGCTCTTTGCTTCAACAGATCAGATCATCTTCTCCGGCTCGCCATAATCCCACTCCTGACACCATATGTGAGGGGGTTCTACTATGACTTGGTCAAACATAAATGACTGGCCAAGGCCGGAGATCACTTTAGAAATTTGAAATCTGAAATTTATTCAGGTTTTCTTCAGGTGAACAAAAGATGGCAGGTGCAGAATGTGACGCTTACCACCCTTGACTTGTGTAAAGGGTACTGGCAGGTTCCAATTGTTGACAACCTTTGTTTTTCAACCAGTCTAGCACATGTCTTTAACCCGTCTTTTACAGACGCGGAAGCCGTGCATCAAGCCAGAGAGTGGCAGTTTATGGCAGGTCTGACTGAGCAAACCCCCATGATAGTGAACAGGAAAATTGTTGTGTTCTATAAAAACGACGGGGAAGCATTGCTTTGTAAATTCGAGACCGACTTTCCCGATCGCTCAAATCCTCTTTTTCTGTTTTTGTTCAAAAACCATTATTACGGAATAAAAAGCCTGACAGGTTTCACCGGCGCGAAGCACATCTGCAGTTACTGCTTTATCGGTTTCGAAAACATCACCGGGCATAACTGTAAAGGTTGTTGTTCCGTATGCCACGGTCCAAGTTATACTCTCCAAGAGTACCGCCCTGTACACTGCGCAAAAAGAACAAACAGTAACACAATATGAGAAGAGTCAGTACATTAAGAATGCAACGTAAGAAAGCCTTCAGGCCATTCAGAGCACATGGCAGATGTCTAATTACGCTTAAGTGTTCGGCCTAGGGTTCTTAGGCAACCCCCCTTCGCTTCAGAATAAGAAATCAGAGTTCTCTGGCTTCTATTTCCCAAGTCCTCTCAACCCTCACCTTGTTTCCTGCTTGCAGAAGATGATTGAGCTGGATGGTAATGAGTGTTCAGTTCTGACTTGGGCAATGAGCATTTTATTCCCAATAAAACATTCCGTGAAGATGGTTGGTAGACCCGAGGCTTTGTCTTCTGTCCAGAAACAGAAACAAAAGCGCTATTAGTGTTCTTCTCAAACTCCCATTCATGTGGCATTTATTCAAAACCTTCTTCAAACACATCCAGATTTCTGTTCACAATTATTTGGCTATCACCTTAAAATTCTGCAATGTAATTATCAATTAAAGGAGTAATCTTTAAGTTCAAATGTATTTTCAGTAGTTTTCCAGTAATTCTTAACAGAATGCATCCAATGTGTGTCTTAACTTTTATTGTCTGACAGTCGAAAGTTCTCTGCAGCATAATTTTATCATCTTATTCATTTCATGGCCGTTTTTATACTCACTACAGAGTGAAGGATTACCTTATCTCATGTAACACACAGTCAGTCTCAACAAAAAATTGTATTTAAACCTTTCGGAAACTCTTTGCTGAATCAGCTCTAAAATACTTTATATGTGTTCTTAATACCCAAACAGTAAACCCCTAAGTTTGTAAAAGGTGCACCACTCTGTAGATTTTCAGAATTTCATTGCATTATAATCAGAAGCATTCCTACATATCTTTTGTCTTATTTTGAAAAACCCAGCTGAGAAAAATAAAGTGTTTGCTGTCCAAGAGCACACCAAGTCGTAACTGGCTGATATTCAGGAAGTGGGTGTAGCGTAGGGAGGAGACATGAAGCAGTTCTGTGAATCAGCTTCAGCTTGATGTGCATCAAACCTTGTTATGATGATACTTCTTATCCCCAAAATGTACTGCATTTCTAACCCTTTTAAATTATTTTTTTGTCTTTTTGTTTTTGCTGTATGCAAAGAAATAACATTCTGTATGCACTCTGTACATACAAAATGACAAATAAAGATGTCTAAGTCTAAGTCTAAGAAATGCTGTTGCTTTAAGAAACGAGGTGCAAATCTACACAGAGAAGATAACATATTTATACTATGCTGGTCTAAGACTGCTGAGGTTCTTCACAACAAGGTAGTAGGAAGATCCTGAGGGGCATCCAGCCAGGCAAATCTTCAGCACTACACACAGCCTTATCCTAATTTTTTTTTTTCTCTGGTTTAAGTGTCAATCATAGTAGAGAACAGGAGCTCCTTTAAAAACATTCAAACTCTGGATTCTATTTATTGACACTGTACCCTTTAAAGGCAATTGATTCTGCTGGATTTAGTGATGGGTAGTAGAGTAAAAGGGGTTGAGGACAAAATCACATCGAACATATCAGATTTTTTCAATAAATTTGAAAACCCTGCTATCTTCTGATCCATCTTGTAAAATCTGAATAATATAAATTAAAGTTTGTGGTTCTGTTGTGAAGAAACGTGAGAAATATCAATTCAATTCAATTTTATTTATATAGCGCCAATTCATGAAACGTGTCATCTCAAGGCACGTTACAAAGTCAAATTCAATCATATTATACAGATTGGGTCAGATTATACAGATTGGTCAAAAATTTCCTATATAAGGGAACCCAGTTGATTGCATCAAAGTCCCGACAAGCGTTTTGTCATGGTAGTAGACGAGAACAGTACTGTTTTTGCCTACCAGCGGGACCCGGATGTATCTCGATGTAGCTCGTGACGTCACGCGTGAATTGGTCTATAACCAATGACAGTGGAGTTAAACAGCACAGAGCACAGTCACGTATGCTGCAGATTTAAAGGGGCAGGACAGACCGGGCAGAGGGAAGCAGCACGAGGTAGCGCAAGGCAGCGCGAGCTGCGAGAGGAAAAGTAGGGCAGAGGGAGGGCAGGTTATGTGGATTATGTAACTGGCCACGGTTACCATGGCCAGTTACTAATAATCTAAATTATTATTATTTTGGACATGTACACACACACCAACAAATCCGCACACATAAAAAAAAAACTGACAAAAGGGCACTTTGGGCATCAAGGGGCAAAGGGGCAGGTGCTCAAGCCCCCTCCACCCCCCCCCCCTCTGCATGTCCCTGCTTAAAGGTGTTGACTTTTGGCTTATGTGCTTTCCCCAAGTAGACTTCTCCAACCAGCACCCATCCTAGGTCTAAGCGTTGGGCAAAAGGGGCATTGTGGGGGCCATTGACTTGTTCTCTAACTTTGTTCACTCTTATTATGTCTCTACCTAGTAAAAGGAGGATTTCGGCAGTTGGGTCGACCTCTGGGATGTGCTCTGCTACCTTGACAAGATGAGGATGATGACGAGCTGCATTTGGGGTTGGGATTTCAGAGCGGTTGTCAAGTATGTCATTGCACTCAATGAGCGGTGGGAGGGGGATTGTGGTCTTTCCGTCGAGTGACTCGACCACAGTGCCTTCAGCCCTACGCCCAGATGTTTCCACTACACCAGAGCATGTCTTCAGAAAGTAAGAGTATGGTTTGCACTTGATGTTAAACAGCTCAAAAAGGCTGGACCTTACTAGCGACCAATTACTTTGGTCATGTAGGATGACGTAGGCTTTGATAGCTTCGTCTGGATGACCTTTAGGATATAGCTTCACAAGACATATCTTGGAACATGACTAGCCAACATTTCCTGTGCCACAGACCTCGTTGCAATTTGAGTTAACAATAGCTTCAATGGTGCCGCTCTCTTCGTCCTCCCCGCCGTTGTGTGGTGGACTTGAGAGAGCCTTGACTTGAGGTGCAGGTCCGGGGTGCATGGCGGAATCGTGATAGGTACTATCACACTCCAAACATTTAACCGCATTCGTACAGTCCTTAGCAAGGTGAGTAGTTGAGCCACAACACTTAAAGCAGATTCCCCTTTCTTTGAGAAAGGCCTTTCTTTCCTCCAGCTTCTTGGCTCTGAAGGCTTTTCAGCGTTTGAGAGGATGTGGCTTGCCATGTATTGGACAACTTTTGTTTGGGTCACTGACTCCTTCGTTTATACTTGTTGGGGCTTCATTTGTCTTTTGGACTGAAATTGGGTTCTTTGTGCTTTTAAAGAAGGGTTTTTCAGGCTTTGCAGGTGAGCCGCTAGTACCTAGGATAGCAAAGCTAGGATCATTCCTTTTACGACTTGCTGAAGAACTCAAATGGTGGAAATCTTCCTCCATTTTCTTCTTTGTGTTTTGAACCAGCCGAAATCCATTTTTCTTGAAGCCCATAGGGCAATTTTGCAACTATGCGTTCGATGCCACGTGCAGTATCCAGGTAGGAAAGAGCTTGGAGGTAGCCATCCTCCTTGGCGCACTGCACTTCCATTAACAAATCTGATAGTTCATGGAGCTTCATCCGTTCTTTTGCTGAGACTCTCGGGAAATTATCGAGCCGGTCAAAAAGGGCCTTGTCAATTATTTCAGGTGCTGCATAACATTCCTGGAGGCGTTCCCAGGCCTTTGTGAGTGCTATGACTGGGTTTGTTATGTACACTGACCGTAGACGTCTGACATGATTGCTGGATTCTTTGCCAAGCCATTTTGTCATAAAGTCAAATTCCTCAGTAGCTATAAGGCCTAGCCCTTGAGTGGCGCCGATATGTGACGACTGCCAAGCACAATAATGTTCAGGCTGATCATCAAAGTGATATAAACTTGAACTCACCAGGTCCCGCCGAGCCAAATACTGTGCCAGGTGTTCGTTTGTGGGTCCAGAGTAAGAAGCTGTTGATGCTCTCTGGGAGTAGAAGAGCTGTGCTGACCTGTTCAAGTCAGTGTGGCTCACCCTTGAACCTCTCTGTTGGTCAGGTTCTGTCCTTCCCATTTTATCCTCTTCTGATGTGCCTACTTCATCTAGCAGCATATCATTTTCCATACTGTCTGCTGCTTCCCACACAGCTGCTTCAGCCTCAGCCATTGCTGCTTCTCTACGAATAGTGAGCACTTCTAGCTCAGCATCTTTCTTTGCCTTTTCCAGCTGATATGTAGCTTCTCTTTCAGCCTTTTCTTTCTGGTGCTCTGCCTCTTTAGCAGTCCTCTCTGTTTTAGCTTTGGCTTCTTGTTCGGCGAATGCAAGACGTGTTCTAGTTGCCTCTGCTTTAGCTCATGCTCGTATTAATGAGCTAGTTGATGCTGTAGATGAGTGTGAACTTCTTTTACTTGCCACAGAAATCATGTCGCTTTGTTGAGCTTCCATCTTACCACGATGTACAACGCCAGCTTTTTAACGTCTTTTCACTTTGTTGTCCTCACTGCAGTGTAGAACTGCCGCTATGCAACTAGCTAAACTCTTCCTTATAAATGAAGACGGGAGTCGTAGTAAGCTCTAGTTGCTCTTTACTGTGGCTCTTTTCTTTGTAATACAAGGTAAGAGTGAAAACTGTAACAAGACAAATACAAAAATGACAGTTTAACTACGTAACGAGTGCTTTCCATATGTAAATAAAACGTTTTAAGCCACAAATAAATCAACGGCATTTTCATGTAAATACTACTATTTAACATCAACTTATAAATGTAAATAAGAAATTATCAACTTCCGACGTTGCCTCTGTGACGTGTACAGCGATAAATCAGGTAGGTGTTAAAACTGCGGGTCTGTTCCTACTCCATTTTACCACGGCCCGTCTCACCCATCCGGTTCGATGATTTGGCAGCAAAGAAAGAAACAATTTATCAGAGACCAAACACTTATAACATACATATATTTATTACAATTTGGAATTCCAAGTTGGGAAAACAACACTTACAAACTTGTCAGCGACGCGCATAGCCTATTTTATCCCGACGTGCCTTCCACAGATTGCAAGTTGTTGTCTCATCGTATAAACCCAAAACATGTCTTTTTAACCCCTGGTGGGCTTCTGAGGGGGTTGGGCTAACCTCCCTTTGGAGACATCCAGTCTCCAGCAGATATGTGCTTTATGACAGTTCCAGCCGTTAGATGTAAGTAATGGCCCCGGCCTGTTTCTTGGGAGTTAACTAAGATAACATTCACAGCTATGGGAAACTTTTAAGAGCCGTTAACTAATCTACAAAACTCTCATATATCTCCCGTAATGTCCTGCACCTGGCACCATTTACTGAAGCCTGAATGCAGTCATTGTTCTGCAGAGAACTCCTCATCCCAGGTTACTGTGTTAAAGGTTAATATCTGTATAACTTTAAAATACACTATTATCATATAAATTATTATATATTTTTATAACATAGTTGAACACAGAAATGTAGCAAAATGTGAACAGCTAACTTCCAACTGCCGTACTAACTGCCGTGGTAACTGAAAATAAACCTGAGATTCGGAATGTTAGTGTGAAAATGGCACTACAAAATAGGAGCTGATAGGGTTATTAAAGATAACCCCTTTTATCCTAGAATGAAAAGCACACAACACAAGTTTTAGACTTTTCTATAGAAAAGGACAGAAGATACCCAAACGGAGAACTTCACTCCCTGAAAGTTTAGGATCGTCTGTGTTGGGTCATTTCTGTCCTTTTGCCTTTATTATCACACATCAAAAAAGGGTCAGGAGGGTTGGGTCAGGAGGATTCAGGAATTTACAACATGGGGGTTAAAACAAAGAAAGGAGCAAGTTTTATTGCAGATGGTGACCAGTCACCAGCTTCATGCACAGCTGGATAAGGCAAGGGATTCCTTATCTGGGAAGACCATTTGTTCTCCCTGTCTAAGGTTAAAAACAACAGAGCCTTCCTGAAAGCAAACTCTTAAAACAAACCAAATACCTGTAACTTGATAGAAATAAAATGATTACATTCATATTTCTCCAACAGGAGCTCATTCAAAACAAAGGTACTTTCAGATTCATGCCTGAAAGGCAACAAACAGTCAGTGTTAGGTTTCAGGTAATCCCTGTGGGACCACCTTGTCGTCTCCTGTGTCCAACCTGGTTCCAAGTGCCTCTGGCATCGAAACACTTTCACCACCTACTGTGACAAGTTTACAACAGTTCCAAACCACAGCAGCTTGTCCTGGCCATCTCCACACCCCTGCGTGTGAAATGTCTCTCGTTGCCCTTTCATCATAACAGCCATGCTGATATCCTGACCAGATCCAAAATGTCCAACTAATCTAATTGGCCTTATTTCTTTTCTGTATGTGAGAGGATAATCATTAAATTATCCCGGTCTAAAAGACATCTAAGATAATAGGTAGCTAAACTCAATAATATATGTTTTTTCCCTCAGGATGTTTTAACATCTGGTTAAAAGTAGAATTATTGGGTTATATACATCCGAGTGGAGAGATATGAAATCTCCCTAAATCTTGTAGGTAACTGCGTGTAATTCCAAAACAATTGTTCACTGGTGCTTTAATCCCCAATTTACCCCATGTTAGTTAGTAGAAGGAGTCATTATGCTAATTTCGCAGTCTTTAGCCTGTAACCTTTTTTTGTGCTTTATTGATCTCTGCCGGAGCGGCAGATCTTAGCGGCATCCTAATTATTTGCGTCTTATTTGCGCCTCTGCTTACTTCAAGATGTCCAGTAAATGTGGTGTTTCCCCTTCGCATCAACAGGTAGTGTAAAGGTTCAGGTTACTCCGGTTAGATAATGAAAAATTCATTATCTATCCTATCTAACTGTTGATGTAATGCCCACTTAATTTATTAAGTTGCTCTATGATTCCATCACGTAAATGAACATTTTGGTGCAAAATAATTTGCCTATTTCTTCTAATGCATGCTGTGTTTTTACGTGTTTTACAAGTTTGTTATATCTTAAGGTTGCCTCTTTAAAAGTTTTCACCTTTACACATTCATCAATGCGTTTTCTAATGTGTGTTTTGTTTTTAATTGTGTACAAGAAAATCTGAAGTGAAATGCAGGAAGGTGTGTCTGCCAAGCACATCTTTGTTACAGTAAAGCAGTCACAAATAAAAACATTTTGGTTAAACATTTTAACCACAGTGTTCCCTCTAAAAAAAACAAAAAAGAAATAAAATAAAATTAAAATAAATAAAATAATTTTCCTCTTTCAAAATCTTTATCAAAACTGGATTAGGCAGAAGTCAATGACATCACTTGTTCTCTTTGTCCCCAGAATCAGCCCTCATGTCACTGCGGCACCGTTTGGTACTCACTTGCATCTGAGAATGTCTAAAAAGAGACTAAAATCTCTCTGTTTGCACATTCCAATTATATTGACCAGGTTTCTTTGCAACGAAAAGAGCAGAAAGCAGGATAGAAATGTTATTAGTGGTAAAGCAACAAAAGGTTTAAGCCACCACCTTTCTCCGCTGGAAGATCTCAATATCCTGGCATAAGTTGGTCAAAACGTAGCATAATTTAGTCATATCTGCTTATCCCTACATGTCCAAATTTGATTTTGACTTCTCACCCTACGCCTGCTAAAGCTCACTTCTCAGAGTCTACTGTTGGAAGAAAGGTGCCATTTCAGGATCTCTGTCCCTCATCTGGAAAGCAATAACTCAGAAAAACATTTATTTTAGTATTTAAGTAAGGCAGGCAGTCAAAAACCTGGTCCTCTTAATTTCTTAGTGTTTATTGTGATGTTCTTGGCTGATCCTGGGATGGTACATCTTTTCTTTCCTTTCCTTTTAAAACTTTGTTCAAAAACATCTTTGAAATTATCTGCAGAACTACTTTGAATGTAGTTACTTTATGTCACTGGAGATGCCAAAAATAAAAGAAAATAAATATTAAACAAAGAAATGATAGGGTCAAGATAAATAACCCCTTAGTATCCTACAAAGAAAACCACATAAACACAAGTTTAGACTTTTCCGCAGAAAAGGAGGAAATAGCGCCAGACGGAGATCATGCTCCCTTGAATGTCTGTGCACTACTCCTTCCGGGACATTCCTCTCCTCTGCCTTTATTATCAGACTGCAAAGAAGGGACAGGAGGGGTTAGGAGTTTATAACATGGGGTCACACACAGCTGGATGAGGCAAGACATTCCTTATCTGGGAGAAGCATTTGTTCCTCCTGTGTGAAGTTAAAACAATAGAACATTCCTGCAAGCCAGCTCTTGAAACAAACCAAATGCCTGTAACGTAATGAAAATAAAACGATTATATTCAAATTTCTCTAACAAAACCAAAATACAAGAAAACAAAAAAAGCAAAATGTCTCCCAAGGAGCACAATTATATCTGTTCCAATATGACAGATTATTGACTTATTTCAGACTGTTGATTTCTTTCTGGTCCTTTAGTAATGCTTTTGAATATATATAACTTTCCAAATCTCAGTTGGTCTAGGGTGAAACTTAAATTGAACTGATTTACACTTTGTCTAACACAATTATTCATCAGCAGAAGCAATGATTTTCTTTTTAAAGTTTCTGAGCTTCTAGTGTTTTTCTCCAGTGATAAGAGTTTCCCCCCGTAATTCAGCACCTTGGGAACACTGCCCAAAACAAAACCAAGATTAGAATTAGAATTTTATGTGCCAAAGCACATTTTTTTAAATCTATTAATACCATGTAAATCTAAAGCTTTCTTTCAAATGGACTGGTTTGTGATGAATCATTATTGTTACAAGCAATATAATCTCAGTAATTTTTATATTACTTAGGGCTAAAAACAAGTGATAGGATCACTGCCTAATTGTGTAGTACAGTAAACCCGACGAGCTTTTATGTACAGCTTATCAGTTCCAATTTTTCTAACAAAGCTGAAATATTTTCGTTCAAGCCATGTTAATCTCTCCATGTATCAATTTAATTTGGGCCAGACATTTAATGTGAAAGAAAAAAATTTATGTTATTGAAGTCTCTCTCTTTTCCTGAACCTTGTTATAACTGTCAAATACAAAATATGTCGTAAAAAGGCACATGGTGGAATTAGAGATGTTTCATTTCAAAATTGTGGTTCTCACCGGGTAAACAGACTCAGCCATATTATAAAAGAGTAGATGACAGGATTATAAAAAAGTAATGACCAAGTTTTGATTACATGCTTTGCATTATAAACACAGTTTGATTAAATGCACTAATTGTTCTGCTTTCAGTCCTATTTTTCAGAAGCTGTAAATCTGTCCATTTCAAGTCACCTTCTTCCGATGGAAGACACCTAAAATACCACCAGAACAAGGGTAAAGTGAGCGCTGAAGAGACGGTATGGTAACTTGTAAAGTGAAAATATGACTAATGTTAACTCCTAATCAGAGTAATCCAATTTTCAAGGGACTCGAATAGATCTCTCCTGATATTATGTTGGTAAAAGTTTAGTGTAATGCTTTTTAACTTAAATGTAATATTCTTTAATGCCACATGGATGCGTTGTGGTCATTCCTGCAGTACAGTGCAAAACTAACATTATAACGTAAATCTAGGTACTACCTCCTCCTCCGCTCACTAAGACTAAGAAAGTAGAGCACATCACCCCAGTTCTGAAGTCTTTACACTGGCTCCCTGTATCTCAGAGAATAGACTTTAAAATACTTCTGTTAGTCTATAAATCCCTGAATGGCTTAGCACCTAAATACATCATAGACTTGTTATCAGTGTATCAACCCTCCTGACCACTAAGGTCGTCTGGCTGCAGCCTACTCTGCATAACTAGAACCAGAATCAAACATAGTGAAGCAGCATTTAGTTTCTATGCTCCATTTATCTGGCATCATTGGTGTTATCAGTGATATAGACACTGAAGCCATGAACCTTTGCAAAAGTAAGAATTTATAATGAACATTACATCAAATAAATTAACTCAAGTAAATGACCACAAATGTGCAAATAGATCAACAAAAATGTCAAAATTAACAAAAGGTAAAACAGCAACCAAACAAAATTAAAAGGAATTTAAACTATGGCAGAGAGGGGGGCAAGATGGTGTCGTAGTGTGAGCATCTCACCTGCTGAGCACCGGTGGAGTTAGCTGAAATATCCATCTAACACACGTGTTCACCTGGTAAAATGTTATAAATGTGCGCAGGAGAAGCTCTATAATGAGCCTGGCTGCCTACTTTTTGAAAATGCCTTGTGTCAAATCTAAGAGAAATACTGTTTCGGGGGATCAACCTAGCAACGCTGCGGAACCTACTGTTGTATAACCCGAAGATACTAACGAAATGGATGCAGCTGCTGAGGTCGCGGAACATGAGAGCAATGTTGACCCAAATATCCTTTTGGCTTTGAGCAAGATAACTGATAACATCACAAAGTTACTGGACACCAAAGTCAACACTGTGCTCGCCACTATACACAAACAAACATCACAGATGCAGGCCCTGGCTACGCGGGTCGGGGATGCTGAGATACGGATCTCAAGTGTGGAAGACACGATGGGCATGCTGCAGGCTAAGGTGGAAACAAACATCCGACATGGCGGATCATATAGATCAGTGGTTTTCAATAGGTGAGGCGCGCCTCCCCTGGGGGGAGCCAAAGAGTCAGAGGGGAGGCGCGAGAAGACAGAGAAGAAGACAGAAGAAGACAGTGCTGCCGCTCAACTCTGTAATACTATGTAGCGATATTTGTGCCTTCTGTTTGAGGTGAGACAACTCTTAACGCTCAAAACTGGTCTGGCACGCGCTCAACTCTGAAAAACTCTTCTCAACCCACTGTCCTCGCGCTCAATTCCATCTCTGCTCGTGCGCTACTTTGCTCGCGCGCACCTGCTCATTTCATGCTCAACACCAGCTGTGCGCTCGCTCGACTCTGTTTCTGTGCTCGCGACTTCAAAAACTGTCCACTGCACCAGCCAATCACAGACAGGTTTTTTTCCATCCAATCAGATGGCTTGCAAATACTGCATTCAGATGGATTAAATCAAAATGCTGCAGCCTTTGGCAGAAATGACTAAACATCACCGTGGGATTGAAGAAAAACAAATAAAGAGTTTAATATTTTAGCCTAAAATATTTTGGCTAAAATATTTAGACTAAAACATTAGAGTTACTAAGTGAGGTGTGAAAAATGTTTTTGTCTCTTTTCTTTCCAGCTTCTGGGAGGTGATGCAAAAGTTTATTCTGATCATAATCATCATAATTGTCATCATTATTTAAAGAGCACTTTAACAAAAGGTAAAACAAAGTGCCAAACATCAGAAATACATCAGATAAGAGATAAGATCTAATAAAATGCTTGGTTGTTAAAATAGCAATAGGTTTAAATTGTGTATAATTAGCCTAAAAAGTAAATCGGAATATGGAAAGTGTTGACGTCTGTTAAATTCAAGTTATCTTTTTTACTATTATTTCAGTTGACGTCTCCTGTTGACGTGAGTTCAGTTTGAAATTGCCGTCTGTTTAGTACAGTTTTTCTGCTGTTGAAAACAATTGTTTATGAATTTGCTCTGACAGCTCAATTTTAAAACTAAGCCCTCTGTCCGTGATGTTTCAGTAAAAGTAGCATGTAAAATGGAAATATTTGGATGGATATTTTATGAATACGCCTTTTTTATGAATGTACTTTGTTAAAAGAAATACAAAGAAATACAATAAAAAAAATGTGTTGGGCTATCAGTTGTTTTTGAAACACAACATTCCAGGAACACAAAAGAAAGATGCATTTACTGCAGGTTTGTGGTTGGGGGGGGGGGGGGGGTGGTTATCTTTACCTATTCCAATGGGAGGCTCACATTCAATGAATTTGAAAACCCCTGATAAAGATGATTTGGACAACCGCAGCAACCAGATGTAATCTTCGATTGGTTGGTCTGCGCGAGGGCAAGAAGTGAAAAGATTTAGTTGTCAGGGTTCTCTGTGTTTGCCTGCTCTAACTCTGCTCCTCAGGTGTGTCTAGTTGGCTGTGGGGGTGTGGTTCACACCTGCAGCTCGTCGGAGGCGGCTTCCTCTGGCTTCTCAAGCAGAGCACTGACAGATGGAAGACGCCAGAGCCTTAAACCAGTCGTGGTACGACGTGGCCTCTGACCAAGCTCCTGGAAATCTGCTCGTGAGTTTTTTTTTTCTACACTCAACTTTTGACTAACTTTGAGTCTCCTGTTTTTGTCTTAGTTTTTTGGTGCTGGTAAGCACTCACCTGCCTTGACGCTCCGTCCGAAGAATCACCTCCAGAATCATTAGACTCAGATTTTGCTCTGGTGCTCCCCCTCTTGCTCCCTGGATGTTACCCAGACGGGCTCGAGGTCCCCCTCCCGGATACTGGTGGTCCCGCTTCAACTCTAGTTAATCCATCTGTCACTCGACCGGAGGATTGCTCCGGATCCCTCGTCAGCCGCTGCTGCTGCCCTCCAGCCACTAGCCACCTACTCCATCTAGAGCAGGCTCACATGGTTCCCTCGGCACTCACTCCTCCCCGGTTAGGTCCGCCCGGCTAATGGTAAGCAGAGCACGTTCTGACAATCACTGGATTCTAGCCGTCTATCTAACTACTCCGTTCTCTTGCAGTCATCTCCGCTTCGACGTTCAGACTTCGCTGCTGCAGTCATTATTTCGTCCTTGTTATTTGCACATTTCCTAATAAACTGTTTAAAACTATCTGCTGTCGCCTGTTCGTATCTGCATGTGGGCAAAACATCTGAAAACCATGACACTAGTCACTTTCATGGAGACGTGGCTTTCGTCCCATCTCAATCTAACAACAAAATCTGGGAAGATTAAGGTTGACCACGCTCACCGCTCCCAAGCACCGAGGCCGGGCCCTAACCAACGCGCCAGACCCATCATCATGAAGCTTCACAACTTCGCTGATAAACAAGTGGTGGCGGCAGTTTGGCGCCTCGCTATGGAGCTGAACCAGCCAACGGGCCAGATTAGAGTTCCCTTTTTCAACTATTATTCGGCAGTGGTGGCCAAGAAACGCAAAGCTTTTGAGGAGGTGAAGGGTTGTCTAAGGAGGAAGAATGTGGACTATGCCCTTCTTGATCCTGCTATACTGAAGCTGTCTGTCAACGTGTGGTGAAGAGATTTCACAACCCAGAGGTAGCCGCGATTTATGCGGAAACGCTGCCCTAAACTTCTGTTAACACCAGATTTATTATTCCCAGCAACGTGCCCAGACAGTGCCTTATGGAACGGTGTGAGTATCAATCGAGCTCAGAAGGGCATGGCTATGCTTGTTTTTTTTTTCCCCTGCTACGTACAGTATAATAAGGTGAAATGTAATGTTTAATTCAACTTTGTCACGTACTTGGCGGACTGTAGTGTGTTTAAGTCTATGAGTAGGCGCGTGGTAAGCGCTTGTTGCACCTGCCGGCTCTCGGCCGCAGGCAAGACTAAGACGGTTTTCCCTACATGTTTAGCAGGGTTGCTGCCAAACTGTGGTCTGTTAAATGTTTTGTTGTACAGCTCTTTGTATTACTTTTCTTTGTTCACTTACTCAGCTCTTACTCGGTGTGTGGTGATT
The DNA here is from genome assembly GCA_037039145.1 of Fundulus diaphanus. NCBI lineage: Eukaryota > Metazoa > Chordata > Actinopteri > Cyprinodontiformes > Fundulidae > Fundulus > Fundulus diaphanus. The sequence goes on from CM073134.1 coordinate 53,299,559, forward strand.
CACATGTCTTAATATGAGTTGTTTGGCACATGAATAATATAATAAGTTACGGGTATGCACCTGGAATGTACGGGGTGTCCACAGCCCTATTAGGCAAAGAAAAATAATTACATGTATAAGGAAAAATGATATAGATGTTGCAAAAATACAAGAGACGCATTTTGATGACACAGAACATTTAGTTACAACAAGGGCCCTTTGGCCAAGTATTCTTATCGTTGTTTACATCAAGGAGCAGGGGAGTAGCAGTGTTAAGGAAGAATCCCCCTCTTATAGTATCTGACTGTTAAGGACCCGAGTGGTCAATTTCAATTCAATTTTTTCAATTCAATTTTATTTATATAGCACCATTTCATGAAACATGTCATATCAAGGCATTTTACAAAGTCAAATTCAATCATATTATACAGATTGGGTCAGATTATACAGATTGGTCAAAAATTTCCTATATAAAGTGTTAAAACTCGGGCTCGTTTCTACTCCATCTTACAACGGCCTGTCTCACCCATCCGGTTCGATGATTTGGCAGCAAGAAGAGACAAATAATCAGAGGCAAAACACTTAAAACATACATATATTTATTACAATTTGGAATTCCAATTTGGGAGACAACTCTCTCTTTATCAACGACGCGGATTGCCTATTTTATCCCGACGTCCCTTCCATGTCTTTTTATCACACACGGCTCCAAAGGGGGTTGGGCTAAACCCCTTTCTGGAGACATTCAGTCTTCAACAGATATGTGCTTTCTGACACTTGGCCGTTAAATGTAATTTATAGCCCTGGCCTGTTTCTTGGGAGTCCACTAGAATAATATTCAGGCCCTGGGAAAGTTTTTTAAAAACCATTAATTGATCTACAAGGCTCTCATAAATTTTCCGTTCTGTCCTGCACCTGGCACTACTACTGAAGTCTGAATGTAGCCATTGTGTTGTGCAAAGAAACCCCCATCCCAGGTTACCGTGTTAAAGGTTAACTCTGTATAACTTTAAAATACACTATTATCATATAAATGATTATATATTTTCATAACAAAGGGAACCCAGTTGATTGCATCAAAGTCCCGAAAAGCAGCATTCACTCCTGGAGAAGCGTAGAGCCACAGGGAGAGTCGTCTGCATTGTCCATGGCTTTGCAGCAATCCCTCATACTGAGCAGGCATGAAGCGACAGTGGAAAGAAAAACTCCTCATTAACGGGAAGGAAAACTACCAGCAGAACCGGGCTCAGTATGAACGATCATTTGCCTCGATCGACTGGGGGTTAGAGAAGACAGAGCAGAGACACAACAAGAGAGACAAAAAAGCACAGAAGCACACATTGATCCAGTAATCTGTTCTACATTAAGATGGTAATAGCGGGTGATCTGTCTTCCCTGGATGATGTCACAGCTAACAGAACGCCAGACCAGGTGTACTTACTATGAAGAAAAAAAGAGAGAGAATAAAAAGTTAAAAGCTGAAATGACGACAAGCAGTGCAAAACTGGAGAACAGTAGAACTCAGTAGAGTGAGTAAAATAGGCCCTGATGTCCTCCAATAGCCTAAGCCTATAGCAGCATAACTATAGAGGTAGCTCAGGGTAACATAAACCACTCTAACTATAAGCTTTGTCAAAAAGGAAAATTTTAAGATTAGTCTTAAAAGTAGACAGGGTGTCTGCCTCACGTTTTTGGCGCTCTGGGGTTCTTTGCGAGAATTCTATAAATGCTACACCAATGACGATTACATTGTCTAAATCTAGACAAAAATACCTACGTTTTGGTGTATAATTTGTCTACGTAGAGTGACAATTGAGCGAGTAGGCTGAAGTTGTTCGGAGTTGTGAAATCTTTGAAAATGTTCGGCACTGTAACTGCCGGAAAATTCTGCCATCAACTCCATTCATTTCTATGGGATTTTTGGGCGTGTTTTTTTGGCAATTACGTCACCATGGTGACTCGAAATGGCGTGAAGTATAAATAGCACACTTCATGGGATCAAGACGCACGTTTTGATATATACTTTGTGGGGGTAGACCCTACGGTTCGGGCTGTATTTACGGTGACGGAAGAAAAATAAATAAAGAAACCCGTTTAGAGGTGTAGAACGGTGCCTGCCACACATTTGCATTGCAAATGCCAGGCCGGCCCCAATTATAAGACTGATTCACCACCTCTTGAACCATTTTGAATGTTCATCTGCCATGTAAGAGCTGTCATGTATGTTTTGGGTTTGTTCTGTTCTGTGTCTAATATGATAGACACTGTTTGTCTGTTGAAACACTGAAAATGCAATAAAAAAAGAAAAAAAACATACAAAAAAACTTTGACAGAGAGAGAGTGCATTTGATGTAGCGGACAAAATAAAAGAAGAATATGCTAGTAGAGCAAGAGGCTTATGCAGCAAAATATAGGCTATGCTACGTTGTGTGGTTAAAAGTACAGTGCACAGAAAAGTTTCAAGAAAAAAATTATACCTGGAAAATCCTGCTGATTTTTCGGTTGTCATGTCCTCCTCTTTAGAGTCACACGCTTTGACCCTCGAAACAACGTGTAACTGATAGGCTGATAGGTCCGACTGCCTTAGTCCTGTTTGATCGAACGTGGTGGGGGTAAGAAGCTAATGTTTGTTAGCACCACCAAACTTCCGGTTCACGTAAACTGTACTGATTAAATATTAAAATCAAATTCTGCCTTGGTGTCCGTTTTTCCATTTCGTGTTTTTGATCTAAGCTTAGAATTGATTGAAATATGAAAAACGGTCCGTGTATCTTTTGGTCATTGGATTTTCGTTTCAGAAACACAAATTAAAAAAACAAAAACAAATGGTGATTTGACTTTTGTTTTAAATAAAAAAATTAAAATCGAAATACAAAGCGTTTCTCTTTTTCATTGTGAAAAAGGGAAAAGTGAAATTTGAAAAATGATTTGAATTTCATTCTCCATTTTGGGTAACAAAAAACAAAAATGCTTTTAAACAGAAATGAATAAAAGGCTCGTTTGTTCATATTCCGAGACCGGAAGTGGTCACGTATGTTTGGCAAAAGCAAATTTTTCAGAATAAAATGTCTTTAGAACCTTACGCAGATTTGATTTTAGACACAACAAAACAAGGGTTGTCATCCATACAAATCTCAGTGGAGATATCCCAGGTGAGAGGGGGAGTAATACAGTGGCCCTAAAGTGCAAATCGCAACTAGAAATTTAAAAGCACTACTACATATTGAAAAACACAACGGCATTAAGAAAAACACAACAACATTAAGCAAAACACAACAACATTAAGAAAAACACATCATTAAGAAAAACACAACATTAAGCAAAACACAACATTAAGAAAAACACAACAACATTAAGCAAAACACGACATTAAGAAACACACAACAATATTACGCAAAACACAATATTAAGATACACAAATATTACGCAAAACCAGTGTTGTATAGTAGCGAAGTAAAAATACTTCACTACTGTACTTAAGTATATTTTGGAGTACTTTATACTTTTCTCGGTTATACATTTTTTTTTATAACTTTTACTTCACTATATTTCCGAACTTAATTACATACTTTTACTCCGATACATTTTCAATGTTTGGTTTAGTTACTCGTTACAAAAAAAGCAAGAGAGTGTCGGTTCGGCTCTGCCAGACGTGCGTACATGCACAGGTTTGCCCGTAGCGCCTCCGTTTGAAGCGCTCGGAGTGTCATTTCAAAGCTGCTATGCGCCAGCGGGGGCGGGGCCTGGTGCTCCACGCAGCCAATCACTAACGTGCCTGGCCTTTGATTGACAAGGTAGACACCCCCATTTAACTCCACTGTCATTGGTTGTGCTGCCTTAAATTCCGCCTTCCCTCTTCCTGATTGGCTGTTTTCTATTACGTGTCTGTGCGTGTGTGTCCGTGGGTGCTTGGAGCACGAGATTTCAGTTTGATTCTTACTGGGATACTGCCGTTACCACAATTAATACTAGGCTACGATAAAACTAAATATTATGTGCCAGGCAGGAGTTCTGAAGACTGCTGGAAAGATGGAAAAGCAAAGACTGTAGGCTATTAAAAATTCAGATTCTTAGCCACAGCCGAGGAAAAGGTGAGGGTTTCCCTTTTACCAATATTTTGTTGTTATTGTTGCTTTCATTTATTGTTGACCATTTGAGGCAGTTCAGGCATAAATAGCAGGTGTAAATCTTTTGCATAATATACAGTTTAAGAACATTAGATGCTGCCTAAACAACTGATATTCTTGTTTAGACCTTTGCGTAGTTATAATAGTATGATTAAGGTTCTACAGAATAATAGTGCTATTCATTTGACTATTTCTACTTCTAGAATTAGGATAAAGACAAATAAAACAGAGAAACACTATTTGCATTGGTTTCATTGTACATAGATTTCCACACTGTCCATTAGTAAATTAGTATAAACCAGGGGCGGACCTACACATTTCTCATCATCAGGGGTTTAGCCCAAAAAATATTTCATCATTACAAGGGTAATTTGGTACACCAAAAAAGTAAGCAATTATTTAATCTGTAAATGTGGTTGCAAAATTAATTTAATATAGGCCTTTACATATCTTAAAGTTTGACCTGCTGTTCTTAAATAGTCGTACTAGTACATACTAACAGTATATTAATATGTTCTCATTTCAATGATGAAATGGACAACCACTCATGTAACAATTCACTATGGTGTCACCATACCGAGTTGCCTACCGAGCTGCATCTCGGTCTATAAATGTGTGCGCGTTAGTGAGAGCAACTGGGTGAATGTGGCTATAGTGTACAGCGCTTTGGGTGGTCAGCATGACTGGAAAAGCGCTATATAAGTTCAGTCCATTTACCATTTACCAATCTTACTCAAAGTACAGTATTGGGTCCTCCAGGCTCCTTATGTATTAAGATTTACTGCACATTTAAACATTGACAACTCACCGTTGTTAGGGAAATAATTAGTTGTCTGAGAAGATGTAGGTAAGGAGAAGCTGTTATCTACACTTCAGATATATGATATAAGAAATGTTTTTGGAAGGTTAAGATAAATTACATGAAATGGGCTACACAGAGTAACTACAACCCAATTGTACATTTGTTGAAATTTGAATTTAATATTTGAAATGCTGTTAGTATCAGTTACACTTCTACTTCCAGTGCAGAGTAAATACAATAAATGTATCTGTCGAATGTATAATTTAATGTATAATTTTGCTTTTTTATAATTCAGAGTAACTTAGATAAAAAAAATTAGGGTGGGGTTTATCTCTGTGCATTTCTATATATTCTAAATAAAACACAGGATAAATCTAGACAACAGATATATTTTGACTATATTTGGTTTAATAGGCGCATATTTACCGTCTGTCTCTGTTGCTGGTAGTTCAAATGGAAAAAAGTCCCAATTCGACATTTATCAGATCCGGTGATGCTTTAAACATTAACAAACAGCATCTAGTGTGTGTCGTGGTTATAACATTTTGCAGGAAATGCTGATTTTCTCTTAAGACAGACGAAACGCACCCTGACCCCCAAGTCAAGCATCAAAAGATAGGAGCATGCATATTGCGTAGGACCAATGACGTCAGACCAGGGAAGGTTTGTTTGTAGGTGTCCCTACCAAAGTTCAAATCAAACCTACGCCCTTGCATCTTTGTTATCAGACCATGATGGGATCACAGATATTTTTAGTTGCTAAAAAAAGCCTAGTGCAGCTATTCTTGCCATTTGGACCTATTTCTATTCGAGCATTTTACATCTGCAGCTATATTCGTTTCTGCACACGTGGCATCTGTGTCCGAAGCGCTTCAGTTGTTCTAATGAATTGTTTCTAAACATGAGCTCAGTAGATGCAGTCGTGGATTCAGAATGCCTGTCTGAAAAGTTAAATCTGAACTGTTTCTCTTAATCTGAGTTTAAAAAAAACAAAGTTCAGTATGCAAATTCATAAAGGATATGTGTAGGGATTTATTAACTTATTAGCAATTTGCTTGACAGAAGACATGGACTGGTCATGAGACCACCATAATATATGGCAGGCTAATGTCTTGTAAGACATGATGCATATCTAATGGTATATATATATATATATATATATATATATATATATATATATATATATATATATATATATATATATATATATATATATATATATATATATATATTAGGGCTGGACAACGATTAAAATCTTTAATCGCGATTAATCGCATAATTTGCCTGATTAATCATGATTAATCGCATTGTATGCGCAAATTCAATGAATGAACTCAAAAGTAGTGTAAAGAGCACTTTTATTTTAATGTTCTGCTGCCATATGAACAAAAGTGTTGTAACATTTGTAGCACTTATCAGTAATACATGTTTAGTGTAAAGCTCAACTTAAACATGTAAAACAAAAAATAGCAATAATAATAAATTAAAGCTTATTGCCACTGACAGGAAATTCTCTTTATGGGGAAAAAATCTACCAAAAACAGGCAATTTCTGAGGTAACAGCAGGGAGCAGCATTACCATTTTATGTTCAATACCAAAGTGTGAAGCACAAAAAAGGTCTACAGTAGCTATCCACTTCGCCAATACATTGGTTAGCTTCTCTGAGTCATTGAATTGTTTGGTGATGTCTACAGTGTGTTTGGTATTTAAGTGATATGTTAAGCTCAAGGTGCTCCGGTGATAAGAAAGTTTAACTTGGCAGTGGTCATGGACCGCGGAACGCATTTCAAATTGGTCGGGCCCATCAGGCAATACTCACAATACCACTACCCATCACATACGCACGCGCCCGCATACACATAAAACACCAGCATCCCCTTGATCACGCAACTGATTTGCGTCACATGACACAAGACAAGCCAATCCATTTTTAGACACCAGAATTTATTGCTTTCTCATAGGCTGTGGTCCCTGAGCATGATAAATGTGTCTGCCATGTTATAATTAAAATCGGCACCGAATTTTTATTTAACTTTTTTTCTGACGTTCCAGCACACACGCCTCGGATTTATTTCCACTTACAATCATTATATTACAGCTAACACAATATTTACAGAATAAAAATACTTTAAAAAGAAAAGTCAAACTCACCCCTGCTCTAAATATTCCCGAAAAAGTGTCTCCGTCTGTCATTATGCTGGATAAAGTCCCTGGCTATCCTCAAAGCATTCACTGTGGTCAAAAGATCCCTGTGTGTGTGTGTGTGTGTGGGCGCACATCAAGCTATTTAGTCTTTTCTGGGTCATTGTTGATCTCAGATAGGTCTTGATACATTGGAGGGACGAGAAACACCTCTCAGCACTTGCAGTGGACACGGTTAACTAAGCTAACGAAGCAAACGAAGCTAACCAAGTAGCGGTCATAAGCAGCGCAGAGGTGGGAAAACTTTTGTTTACATCACATGACACAATCAGCCAATACATTTTTAGGTGGGATGATTTATCGTTTTCTCATTGGAGAATGATGCTGCTGCCACAGACTACTGTGCATTTGAAAAAAATAGCTATGGAATATTTGAATTTTATTTATATATATTATTTTACATGTTTGATCATCAAAAGTAGGTAGGGCCGCGGCCCTACTGGCCCTACCCGTTCCGCGGTCCGTGGCAGTGGTTACAACCAGGCCAGCTGACAGCTTTGCTAGGGCCCGGGACAACACAGTCTTTTTGGGCCCCCCTTCTACACCTGCCGCCACCACACACACACACACACACACACACACACACACACACCAAAAAAAGTCAACTTAACTGTATACTTCATGCCCTGGGAATCTCTGTATTTTATACTGGATATTTTCAACCCATCTATTGAATTTAGTGCACTAGTTGATCTTTTCTTCATAAGAGAACAGCAAGCACTGCAGCCAAAATATGGCCTTTTTTGACCTGCTGTATATTAGCCAGTCCCTAAGCTTGATGTATCATGAAACTGTTGACCTTTTGGGTTTTGTGGTTTTTATTTTATTATTACAATTAAATAATAATAATAACAATAATGTTATGTTCAGTTTTTTTTTCCGCTAATCCACCTCTTATATCTTTCAATCCTTATGTAATTTTGTCTGTGTTGTGTGCACCTGCATGTTGCTTTAATCCTATAAATTTCCCCGTTGTGGGATAAAAAAGGATTAGCTAATGTTATCTTATCTTAAATAACACTTTTTAATATATGTACTGGGTTCTTTCAAGGTCTTAATTACATTTTCTGTGTGGGCTCCAGTAACATATGATAGATAATATCTACTTTGAAAGTTAACATGAACTGCTGCTGAAGATGACCACTGATCTACCTGGATGTTCCCTGGAGGACTGAAACGCCTCAGTCAGAGACGTCTGTGGGTCTGTCGGGGCAATGACAGAAGTTTCGTCTCCTCTCTCCGTTTCTGTGGCTCGACGTTTTCTTGCTCATGTTTTTTCACGTGCTTAGATAAATTTGTTGTGTTTCCACTGAAATTAACCGGCTTTTTACAAAACATACAGCTTGATTTCATTTACGGTATTAAAATAAAGCCAAACGGTGCTACTTCCCCTGTTCATGTTTTTCCGCTGCTGCGGTCTCTCTCAGCTGTTTGTGTGTTGAGTTTGTGTGAGAGCTGAGTGGGCGGGCCAGGCTGAGCCTGCGTGCTGATTAGCTGACACCGCTGAGCCATGTACGAGAGGGGAGGGGGAGCAGCAGAGTGCTGCCGTGACACAGCGCGCTGCGTGCTGACTGACCCTGACTGAAAGCATGTGAGCAACATGCGTTAATGCGCGATAAAATAAATATCGCCGTTAAAAGTCTAATGAATTAACGCGAAATTAACGCGTTAACTTGCCCAGCCCTAATATATATATATATATATATATATATATATATATATATACACATGTAGTGGTATAGAAATATATGTATTGCTATATAAATAGCTTTCAGGTGCGAGGTTCCGGTTGGGCAAAGTGGGCGTGGTATATAAGAAGCCGCTGCGCCCAATCGAACACACAGGTCTTCCTCAAGCTTTGGCTGTGACTCGCGTCTCAGGGACTGACAGTCAAAAGGCATAACATCAGGTGCATGCTGCTCTGATCTTGTGGTGGCAAAACGCTACTGTGCGGCTCTCCTCCTCGTCGTCGGTTTGTGTGTGTGTGCACGCGTACATGAGTTTGTCTGGATTGGGAGGTCTCCCCATATTACCATTGCTGCTCTGTTGATATCCCGGATTTTGTGCATCATCAACCTCGGATTGTGGTGGCGGCTACACGCCCTAATTGAAGTGGTGTTTGGCGTGCGGCATTGGCGTGCGGCACCGGCGCGCTCAATTCACCTCCTGTTGCGGCGTGGCCAGAGGGTCGCACCAGATTCGGACATTTTAATTTGTATTTTTTTTATTTTTATGTTTGTTCCAGCCCTTTCGATTTATGACATAGCCTGACTATTGATTCATTTGGGCTGATATTATTTTCCTTTTGTTGTACATTTTGGATTGTTGTCCTTATTAATTGTTTTTTTTTTTTCTCTCTCTGTTGGCAGTGCTGAGGCCCGGCGGTGGTGTTGGTGTGGTGACGGTGTCTTCTTTTTTTGTGTCGTGATTCCTGAGTTTGGGTTGTCTCACTGCGTCTGGTGCTTTACAGGGGTTTTGTTTGCTGTGTCTGGGCGGCTACTGTCCTATAGTGGCCCCTTCCGCCGGTAACCTCAGCTACTGTAGTTACTTTTCTTTTTTTCCCTTTAGCATTATAGAGAATTGGTTTTAAAAAGAATATTTTAAGAAGCATCTAATAAAAAGCTGTTTGTACATTTTAAAATTGCCTCAGATGTCTTAATCCATGCATGAGTGAACTGGTGTGCCTTATCAAAAAGGAGAGTAATATTCCTTGGGTGAAATTCCCAAGGTGGCGTTGTGGAGCACTTTTATTTGGGTTTAGAAATTTACAATTTCTCGACTTCAATCTAGTCTCGCCACATTTTTGGCGTTGTTGACAGGATCATGCTTTTTATGAACATCTGAGACAAGTAGTTTTTAAATATTTGTGTATTTTTTTGTGTCTTTTTTTTTTTTTGTGCAGATTGGCTAATCCGTCAACAGAGCAGCAGTGGTTTCGTGCAGAGCATCAAAGCGGTGGGTGAGGTGTTAACAGTTAACCTTAGGTTGTAATTCTGCACTGTAGTAATCACAAGAAGCAGAATAAGCTTGTGATAATTATGGAAGAAGAAATTCAGGAACTTAAAGAGCTGGTAGCAAGCTTAAGAGCTGACAATGAGCAGTTACGACAAGGACAGGCTAGCTTAAGTGCTCAGCCATCCACTTCTTCAGCATTACCTAATGCCCCTCCTACATCTAGTCTCCCTGTAGCAGAGAGACTGATTTTTGTGCCTAGAGATAGGAAATGCCCCATCTTTAGAGGAAGGACAGGTATAGGCTTGAGTGAGTGGACTGAGGAAGCGAGGGTGTGTATGAGAGCCCGACATCTGTCTGTAGCTGACCAAGCGTTTTTCCTGTTTGATCACCTGGAGGGAGAAGCTAGAAATGAAATAAAGTATCGCTCTAGTGCAGAGAGAGAGGACCCTGCTAGAATATTTGAGATCCTACAAGAGTTGTATGGTTGTTCTGAGTCCTATGTTGCTCTTCAAGAGGCCTTCTTTTCTAGAAGACAACAAGAGGGAGAGAGTCTTCAGGAGTTCTCCCTCGCATTAATGGGCCTTATGGAGAGGGTAAAGCAGCATGCACCTACTGGTATGTTGAATTCTGAGACGCTGTTAAGAGATCAGTTTGTTGAACAGGTGTTGGACAGTTCCCTGAGACGCGAGCTGAAGCACTTTACTTGAGGTTAGGGCCGCAGCAATCCAGTGGGAACGCGAAGGGGTACCTCATGGTGGGAGAAGCCGTAGCCAGTCGCTTCCTTCAGTTTATGGCGTCCAGTATGGGGTACATGGTGGTCCTCAGGTAGCTTCTTTAACATCAGCAACGGAAATGAGTCAGATAAGAGAAATGCTAGAGTGTCAGCAAAAGCAGCTCCAGCAGCTTAGTGAGAGCATATCTCAGTTACAGAATTTACACCGCCCTACTTATCCACGCACCACTGGTTCAGTAATCTGCAGGCGGTGCAACCAGCCAGGTCATTTTGCACGAGAGTGTGATGGGGTGCGTGTCTCCCGTCGAACCCAGTGTCCGCCAAATTCAGCTGCCCAGTCCCGTTCTGCTTCTGTGGCGGAAAACTAGTTCCCACCAAACTGCTGAGCCACAGTTTGGGTGGGGATGCTATTGGCTCACAAGCCACTATTGGAAGTTTGGGTGCTTCTAAGTTGATTTCAGATTGCCCTCATGCAGATGTAGTTATGGGTGGGGTGACAGTCCCATGTTTGGTGGATACTGGTTCGATGGTGTCCACAGTTTCTGAAAGTTTTTTTCGTCAGCATATGGAGTCTTGGGGTTCAGAGCACCTCCAGTCGTGTCATTGGTTGGAGCTTAGAGCTGCTAATGGTCTTAAGATTCCTTATATTGGCTATTTGGAACTTGATGTGCACCTCTGTGGTAAATTGATTCCCCACTGTGGTGTTTTGGTTGTGCAGGACCCTGGTGGTGAGTTCCCAGCTAAAGTCCCAGGTGTTTTGGGGATGAATGTGATCAGGAAGTGTTACCAAGAACTGTTTGGGCAACATGGTGTAGCTTGGTCTTCTGTGTCTGGTGTTTCCGAGGCCCCTCAGTCAGTCATGCAGGCACTGCAGCAGTGCCAGTCTGCCAACTCACGAGAGCCTCAAGGTAGTCCTGGAAGGGCTAAGGTCAGGGGTAAAAAGGGCTGTCGGATTCCTGGTGGGGTCATGAAGATTGTGGCTGCCACATGTTCTGATGTGTACTCAGGTTCTAGTGTTTTGTTTGAGCCTTTAGAGTCTGGATTGCCTTCTGGTTTGCTTGCTTCCCCTGCCTTGGTTCAGGTAATCAGGGGTACAGCTTATGTGCCCATTATTAATGTTGGTACGACAGAGGTGGTGGTATATCCCCGCACTGTTGTTGGCACCTTAAATGTTGTCAATGTTGTTAGTCTCCCTGCAGGAATTACTGAAGTCCCAGCAAAGGTAGCTACGATGGTGTGCCAGACAGTCTCAGTTAATGTGCAACAGCAGGTGGAAGACCTGGATTTGTCCTCTTTGTCGGTGGAAGGACAGGGTCAGGTAAGGTCATTGCTTAATCAGTATATGACAGTTTTCTCCTCTCATGATGGTGACCTGGGCTGTACCAATGTGATAGCTCATGACATTCCTCTGGTTGATGATGTTCCAGTTAAACAACGCTATCGGCGTATTCCGCCTTCTGATTATGAGGTGGTGAAGGACCATATAAATCAGTTACTTGCTTCACAGGTCATTAGAGAAAGTAGCAGCCCATATGCATCTCCCATAGTCTTAGTGAGGAAGAAAGATGGGAGTATTCGTATGTGTGTTGACTATAGAAGACTCAATAGCAAGACCCGGAAAGATTCCTTCCCCCTTCCACGAATAGAAGAATTGTTGGATGCCTTGTCTGATGCATGCTGGTTTTCTACCCTCGATCTCGCTAGCGGGTATAATCAGGTTCCAGTTGTGGAGGCAGACCGTCCAAAAACTGCCTTTTGTACTCCCTTTGGGCTGTTTCAATGGAACCGAATGCCTTTCGGACTCTGTAATGCGCCTAGCACTTTCCAACGGCTAATGCAGCGGATTTTTGGGGACCAACAGTACCAGTCTGTCCTGTTATATCTTGATGACATTGTTGTTTTCTCTTCAAGTGTGGATCAACATCTGGAGCGCTTGAAAGTGGTGCTGGGCCGACTTAACCAACAGGGTCTTAAAGCAAAGCTCAGTAAATGTTCCTTCTTTCAAAAAGAGGTACGTTATTTAGGACATGTGATCTCTGGTGAGGGGGTTGCTACAGATCCTAGTAAAACTGAAGTTGTAGCCAATTGGCCAACTCCCACTAAGGCCTCAGAACTTCGGTCATTCCTTGGTTTTGCCAGTTATTACCGTCGCTTTGTGGAAGGTTTTGCAAAATTGGCAGCTCCATTGCATAAAGCGGTGGCTCAGTGTGGTGGTACCGGTAAGAAACCTGATCGTGGACTTGTTGCATGCTGGACTGATGAATGTCAAAAGAGCTTTGAAGCCTTGAAGGCTAAGCTAACAACAACGCCAGTGCTAGCCTATGCAGATTTCACTCAACCATTTATCTTGGAGGTTGATGCCAGCCATGGTGGCCTGGGAGCAGTCCTCTCGCAAATACAGGCAGGCAAAGTGAGACCGATTGCTTATGCTAGTCGAGGCTTGAGACCCACAGAGCGAAATATGGCAAACTACAGCTCCATGAAGCTTGAGTTTCTGGCCCTCAAGTGGGCCATGACTGACAAGTTTAGAGAGTATCTCTTGGGAAACAAATGTATTGTATATACTGATAACAACCCTCTCAGCCATTTGTCCACTGCTAAATTGGCTGCCACTGAACAGCGGTGGGCTGCTCAGCTAGCCTCTTTTGATTTTGAGATCAAGTATCGGTCAGGGCGGTGTAATACCAATGCTGATGCACTTTCTCGTCAGCATCCACCTGATCCGCCAGATGTGAAAGCAATGCTCCCAGGTACAGCTTTGCCTAAAGCATTGCAGGACGCTTTGGGGTTTGAAAAGGTTGAGGCAACCCAGGCAGTTGTTGCAGTTTTGCCGCAGCATACTACGGCTGAACTTTGTGCTTTGCAGCAGGCTGATCCATTTGTACAGGACTTGTTGGTGTTCTGGAAGAAAGGACAGCATCCCAGTCGAGAGGAACGAGCCCAGCTGTCCCCGTCCACTTTGGTTCTGCTGCGGCAGTGGGACCGGTTTGTCGAGAGAGATGGAGTTCTCTATCAAAAGGTATTTAGATCAGATGGTGGTGATGCTGTGTTCCAGCTTGTGTTGCCAAGTGTGCTAATTAAGGATGTTCTGACTAAAGTCCATGAAGAGCATGGTCACCAGGGAGTGGAGCGAACGTTGGCGCTCTTACGGTCCCGGTGTTATTGGCCTCATATGGCCTCTGATGTGGCTCAATGGTGCCAGGCGTGTGAGAGATGCCAAGTGGCAAAGGATATTCACCCTAAAGCTTATGGCTATATGGGACATTTACTGGCATCACGTCCTAATGAAATTTTGGCCATTGATTATACCACCTTAGAGCCCACCCATAATGGCTTGGAAAATGTTTTGGTCTTGACGGATGTTTTTAGTAAATATACTGTTGCTGTCCCTACACGGGATCAGCGAGCGGCCACTGTGGCTAAGGTTTTGGTGTCTGAATGGTTTTACAAGTTTGGTGTTCCTGCTCGGTTGCACTCCGATCAGGGTCGTAACTTTGAGAGCTTGCTTATCCAGCAGCTGTGTAATTTGTATGGCATTGTAAAATCACGCACCACTCCTTACCATCCAGAAGGAAATGGCCAATGTGAGCGCTTCAATCGGACGCTGCACAATCTGTTAAGAACACTGTCTGTGTCCCGAAAAAGAGATTGGCATGCCTGTTTGCCCCAGGTTCTTTATTGTTATAATACAACTCCTCACCAGTCTACTGGAGAGTCACCATTTCTCTTAATGTTTGGGCAGGAACCTAGATTGCCCCTGGATTTTCTTTTGGGTAGAGTCGAGAGTCCAGTTGGTGGTTCTGTCCATGAGTGGGTTCAAGAACATCAAGCTCGGTTGCAGGTAGCCTTTGATGGGGCTAGAGAGCACCTGAAACATGCTGCAGATCGCCGAAGGCAGACTCATGATACTCAGGTGAAACATCGGCCATTAAAGGAAGGGCAACTTGTGTTTTTGCGTGACTTTACTGCTAGGGGGCCTTATAAGACAAGGGACCGATGGAGCTCTGTGAAGTACGAGGTATTGAGGGCACCAAAGGAGGGCGGCTCTGTTTACACCATTGTGCCTCTGGATGACCAGACTAAAGTAAGACAGGTGCACCGTACCATGTTAAAACCTGTGGTTGGTGTTGTTCCTCCTGATCACATCTCTCCCCATAACTTGCCTCCTGTAGAAAAGGGACTGTCTGAAGATAGTGGCCCCTTTGATTACGATCTGTTTGTTTGTGAACAGCAACCCCTTGTGGTTGCTTCTGCCTTACCTTTGGGTAGGTTGCTGCTTCAAACTCCATCCCAGGAACTTGGGCCACCTTCTGAACCTGCTGCATCTATTGAACCCTCTACATCTTTGGCTGTTCCATCTACCAGCTGTGCTGACCCAATGGCCCTACGTCGCTCCAAACGTCCAACTGCTGGTCAACATACTAATGTGCACCATCTCCCACGGCCAGCAGGAGACATTCATCCTGGGGGCTCTTCTGCATCTTTGTCAACTGTGTCAGCGTTGTTTAGACCTTGGAACTGATTTTATTAGTTTTGAATCAGCCATCGTCGGGTCGACGATGCAAGAAGGGGGGGTAGAATGTAGTGGTATAGAAATATATGTATTGCTATATAAATAGCTTTCAGGTGCGAGGTTCCGGTTGGGCAAAGTGGGCGTGGTATATAAGAAGCTGCTGCGCCCAATCGAACACACAGGTCTTCCTCAAGCTTTGGCTGTGACTCGCGTCTCAGGGACTGACAGTCAAAAGGCATAACATCAGGTGCATGCTGCTCTGATCTTGTGGTGGCAAAACGCTACTGTGCGGCTCTCCTCCTCGTCGTCGGTTTGTGTGTGTGTGCACGCGTACATGAGTTTGTCTGGATTGGGAGGTCTCCCCATATTACCATTGCTGCTCTGTTGATATCCCGGATTTTGTGCATCATCAACCTCGGATTGTGGTGGCGGCTACACGCCCTAATTGAAGTCGTGTTTGGCGTGCGGCATTGGCGTGCGGCACTGGCGCGCTCAATTCACCTCCTGTTGTGGCGTGGCCAGAGGGTCGCACCAGATTCGGACATTTTAATTTGTATTTTTTTTATTTTTATGTTTGTTCCAGCCCTTTCGATTTATGACATAGCCTGACTATTGATTCATTTGGGCTGATATTATTTTCCTTTTGTTGTACATTTTGGATTGTTGTCCTTATTAATTGTTTTTTTTTTTTCTCTCTCTGTTGGCAGTGCTGAGGCCCGGCGGTGGTGTTGGTGTGGTGACGGTGTCTTTTTTTTTTGTGTCGTGATTCCTGAGTTTGGGTTGTCTCACTGCGTCTGGTGCTTTACAGGGGTTTTGTTTGCTGTGTCTGGGCGGCTACTGTCCTATAGTGGCCCCTTCCGCCGGTAACCTCAGCTACTGTAGTTACTTTTCTTTTTTTCCCTTTAGCATTATAGAGAATTGGTTTTAAAAAGAATATTTTAAGAAGCATCTAATAAAAAGCTGTTTGTACATTTTAAAATTGCCTCAGATGTCTTAATCCATGCATGAGTGAACTGGTGTGCCTTATCAAAAAGGAGAGTAATATTCCTTGGGTGAAATTCCCAAGGTGGCGTTGTGGAGCAATTTTATTTGGGTTTAGAAATTTACAATTTCTCGACTTCAATCTAGTCTCGCCACACACACAAACTGCTAGATTTGTCTCTCTTGTAAGCAAGAGAGACAATTACTATTAAATGTAGTAATAGCAACCCTTGTGCATCAGTGCCCTAACCCTACTTCTGTGTCTTTAGGGAAATTATTCCTCACTTTTATCAATATAGCTAGTCTAACTATTGCCATCATGCAGGTTTTACAAATGCACAAGGTTTTATCGAGTGAAAACATTTCAATCTGTTTGTCACTGCTTTTGGATGGGCCTATATTGTAGCTTGTTTGACGAGCTTTAGCTCAAAAGTGTGTCAACTCTAAGAATCTTACATCAGGACTAACAATGGAAAGCCTGTTGTTCATGCCAGGAATCATAGTCAACACTGTGGGCTGAGCACCCCTAAAGGTCAGATCCTAGAATCACCTCTGATCACCACCAACAAGATAAGAAGCTGGTTCAGTAGTAAAGCAGGTTAAATTAACCTTGTGGTATAGGTAGAGCATCTAATAGTAGAGCCGGGAGTCCTAATTTTATTAACTAAATGATACCTGCAACTGCAGGTGTATCTATTAGCAAGTTTACCACTTCCTGTAGGTTAACTATCACTTTATCACTTAACCATGTTCTTAGTATACACCCCCTTTGCCTGCACTTGGTTGTGTACAATTTTAAAGTGCATAGCACTGACCTTACTTGAAGAAGGAAAACTGAAAGCTCACAAAAAGGTTGTATGTTCTGTCTAAACTTGGTCTAAATTTCTCCTGCACTTGGTTGTTTATATTATTTTAAGTGAATTTGACTTTCAAAGTTTACCAAAATCTAAAAAACATTCAAACTGCATTTGCTTTGTTTTACTTATTACTTATACTTTTTATTACATTACTTGAGTATATCTATTTTTACAGTAATTTTCATACTTAAGTACAAGACATTTCAGATACTTTAAGACTTTTACTCAAGTAACATTTCAGTCAGTGACTTGGACTTTTACTAAAGTCATATTTTGGAGAGGTAACTATACTTTTACTTGACTCCGAGATTTCAGTACTTTATACAACAGTGCGCAAAACACAACAACATTAAGAAAAACACAACAACTTTAAGCAAAACACAACAACATTAAGAAAAACACAGCAACATTAAGGAAAACACAACATTAAGCAAAACACAACAACATTAAGGAAAACACAGCAACATTAAGGAAAACACAATAACATTAAGCAACACACAATGACATTAACCTACCGGCAAAGGTAGGCACCAGTGGGAAACACAACAACATTAAGGAAAACACAGCAACATTAAGGAAAACACAATAACATTAAGCAACACACAATGACATTAACCTACCGGAAAAGGTAGGCACCAGTGGGAAACGTGAGACATCGCTGATTGGACGACGGTGCCATTTGACTTTTAAACCGGAAGTCATTCTGCCGGTTGCGGATTTCTGAAAACATGAATGTTGTCGGTCCCCCAAACATAGCTGCTGTTATCCAGGAATATTTTGAATCAGGACATACGTAAGAGGTGATATTGGATATTAGTTATGGGTCTGGCAACACCGACGCGTCTGTGCATGCGTCGGGCACATAGAGCAAAATCCGTGTAGATGCGGGTATCATTATCAGAAAGTCACGTCACCGATACAGGAACTGTTTCGAACTGACTCTGACGCGGAAAACTGCGTTTATAAGGAAGGATATATAAGGATATATCTGTATATCTGACCCAATCTGTATAATATGATTGAATTTGTAAAGTGCCTTGAGATGACATGTTTCATGAATTGGCGCTATATAAATAAAATTTTATTGAATTTAATTGAATATCTGTCAACGGGATGCATCTGCAAAAAGAATCTTTGATCTTTAGCGGTTCATCAAATTTATCAAGAATAATGGAGCTTGGCTTCAAGCCAAACAAAAGGTTCTGCCGGCTCTGTGGGACCATTTTGATCTCATATTGGAAAATAAGGTAATTGTTTTAATTTCCTAATTGTTTCATCCTGTTCCTCTCAGAGTTTCACTTGATCTATATGAATTGACAATTTATTTCAATAGACTCTTACTTTACTGTCATATTATTTTTTGCAGGTTAAATGTTGCATTTGTTCAACAGAACTTTCTTGTTAAAACAAAAGCACCTCCTCAATACTAAGACATTTTAGGGCCAAGCATGTGAATGAAGTCCAAGTTACACCATGATAAACTCAGGTATACAGCCATTTTACAACGTACTCACAGTTGCTTTATTGATAATTCCTTCTAATTTATTCTCTACCTCACTTTCAACCATCAAGCAGATGCTGGATGAGGCTCTGCTGAATTTCACCCTGAAGGACTGCCAGCCCCTCAGCATTATGGAGAATGAGGGGTTCAGGGAACTTGTTCAGGTCCTTCAGCCCTCATATGTTTTGCTAATCAGAAAGGTTTGTGTGGAAATTATCTAAAGTAGTAGTTTATTTATCAAATTAGTTTAATCTTTAATCTAAATATATATATATATATATATATATATATATATATATATATATATATATATATATATATATATATATATATATATATATATGTATATGACTTGGTGTGGTTTTCAGACCATCAAACAAATGTTGGCCAAAAAGTGCAAGGAGGAACGGGAACAAGTGAAAATGGAAGGACAGCAGGCTGTGGCAGTGAGTATAACCGCTGACACGTGGACGTCTGTAAACATGGATGCTTACCTGTCACTACATTAATGAAAATTTGCAGCTGTGTACATCTGTGCTGGCTGTGCTCTACTTTCCACAAAGTCGCACTGCTGACAATAATTTGTTTGTTGTTTGTAAATCATGTACTAAAATGCCAATTTATTCTTTTTAGATAACCTTTTGGCAACATCTTGACATCAAAGTGGGCAGGCAGACCAGAAGTCCACAGCTGAAGCGATCCAGGAGGTGCACAGAAACCTGGCAGAGAGCAATATTGCTAGGTCCCGGGATCCTATGATATGGAAAAACCAAAAGACAGTCTATCCAAACCTCTTCCGCCTTTCATTACAATGCTCAAGACTAATAACGAAATTTCAGTTAGTTTGTGTACACTGAAGACACACTTAAAAGAAACTGGACTGTACCTCTTCCTTCTTTTGAATAAGAAATAAGCAGGATTACTTCCGGTTAAAAAGTCAAACGGTGCCGTCGTCCAATCAGCGATGTCTCATGTTTCCCCACTGGTCCCTACCTTTTCCAGTAGGTTAATGTTGTTGTGTTTTCCTTAATGTTGTTGTTTTTTTCTTAATGTTGTGGTGTTTTGCTTAATGTCGTTGTGTTTTTCTTAATGTTGTTGTGTTTTACTTAATGTCGTTGTGTTTTACTTAATGTCGTATATTTCTTAATGTTGTTGTGTGTTTCTTAATGTCGTCGTGTTTTTCAATATGTAGTAGTGCTTTTAAATTTGTAGTTGCGGTTTGCACTTCAGGGCCACAATAGAATATTGTTAAATTTCAATTTCCCTGGGTTTAAACAGTCTGCTGCTGTTTCTAATGACCAGTCTCTTAGAATGTTACTTTGCAGCATATTTGGCTTACAATTTATGTCATACTGAGGTGTGAGAAGTGAACTTATTACCATCACATTTTCCGACAGCCCACTTGCATTAGAGCAGCCTAAATGACTGATTCAGGTCCCAGAAGGACTAAATTAGGTCTCCCCACAAAGGTTTAAGCAGTGTTTCCACACACCCTAGTTTTGGGACAGCTCTCTTCTGTTTTAGCGCACAAATTGTCTTAACCATGTTAAATTTTTCTCTTAATCTGATTTTAATTGTAAGCCATATTTGGCTTACAATTTCTGCCATACTGAGGTGTGAGAAGTGAACTTATAACCATCAGAGGGGATGCCGTTTTCTGGTGGGAAAGGCCCTGCCTGCCCTGTGATGCCCCCTACTAGTACTCCTAGATTTGTAAGGTGTGGAAGTGATGGACGTTTGTCCATGGAATGGAGAGTGGAGGGCCACGTAGGATGTTTTCGGGGGTGGGGGTAGTGTAGACGGATTTGACCTTGGTTACTGAACAGGTTTAGCTTACCTAGTCTAATGTAAAATTAAAATAATGTGCGCGTAGGAACCTAAAACAGGCCTAACTCAATTAGTTAAAACCTAAATTGTAGATAAATGTTAAACCTTTTATCTTGTGTGTTAAAACTCTATGAAGCCTTCATGTTGATCATTACTAAAAGTAATTTTGGTGGACGATACAAAACAACAAACAGGACAGGTTTTATTGCTTTGCAGTTTGGATAAGGGATAAATGTTCAAAAGAATTGCAGTTATTAATTCGCCTGGGACTAATTAATAAATCAGACTGAAAGATATTAATAATAATAATAGTAATACATTGGATTGGTAATGCACTTTATATTTATACAAATCCCAAAGTGCTACATAGTAAAACAGGTAAGTGCTAAATAAAAACACATGGAGAGCATGAAAAAAAGATAAAATAAACAAAGACAATAAGTAAAAGGGCAAGAGTTCAATATAAAGCTCTTCCTAAAAGGTGGGTTTTAAGGCCATGTTTAAAAGCATCCACAGTCTGTGGGGTCCTCAGGTGGTCAGGGAGAGCATTCCACAGCCTGGGAGCAGCTGAGCAGAAAGCCCGATCTCCCATTGTACAGAGCTTCGTCCTTGATGGTTTCGGCAGATATGTTGAGGTAGATTGGAGGTCTGTCGGGTGAGAAGTTCCTTGAAGTATGTTGGGGCATCACCATGGATGCATTGGTGGGTAAGGAGGGAGACCTTATACTCGATCCTGAGTGGGACAGAAAGCCAGTGAAGGGATTTGAGGATGGGGGTGATGTGGTCATGTTTGCGCACCCTCAACAGGATCGGAGCAGCGCTGTTTTGTATGGACTGCAGCTTCTGAAGGCTTTTCTCAGGAATCTCGATGAGGAGCGCATTGCAGTAGTCCAGGCTGGAGGATACAAAAGTGTGGACAAGCTTTTCCGCATCTGCATGAGTGAGTGTGGAATGAAGTTTGGCGATGTTTCTGAGGTGGAAGAAGGTCTTGCTGAGGTGGTTGATGTGAGCCTCAAAGGAAAGATAAGAGTCCATTTTAACACCCAAGTTAGTGGTAGATATTGGGAGTGGAAGAGTTTGTCCAGAGAAGGTGATAATGGTGATGTCAGATGACTGAACCTGGTATGGTATGCTGACTAAGATGGCTTCGGTCTATGGGCTGTTTAAGCCGGGCGTACACTGTACGAGTTTTTGCCCTATTCGGGCCGATTCTTCAGTCGTGCGGGCATTTTTTGAATCGGGCCGAATTTCAGCTTGATCGTAGAGGGGGGGAGGAGGGGGGACTGGCTTCTCACGACTACCTCCCGATCAGGAATCGGACGGTCCGTGAAAATCAAACATGTTTGAAATTCAGTCGGCTGTCGTGAGGTTTTCGTGAGCGCAACCTGTTGTTCAAGCAGAGCTACGAGGGGGCGCCCTCCCCTCCTCTCCGTCCCCGCCAGCGGAGGGAGGGGAGCAGGCGTCCCTGAAGCGACCTCCGCTCGCGGGGGCGTTGGGGAGGGCGGCAACGCGCTGGCCGCCTGTTTCGGCACTCTTCCGCGGTCCGCCGCCTGTTTCGGCACTCCTCCGCTCGCGGGGGGTGCGGGCCGGGCGACCTGCCGTGCCGAGCGGCCGCCGGTGCGTCTCGTCCCTCCTCTCTCCCCTCCGTTCCCCCGACGCCCGGTGCCTCCTGCGGGCCTCGCCAGAGCTGGGCTCGAACCCCTGCTCTGGGTCCCTGTCACCTACCGTCGCTCGCCTGCCTCTGCCACCACAGCGAGCAGTCCCAGAGGGGGCACGACGTACAGTGTGAGCAGTCCGGTCGCGTCCAAGCGTCGCGCCGCGCAGATCGTGAGCGGTGAACTTTTTAAACCCCACGGTTCCGTCGCACAGTTTGAGATGTATATAAGTACCACGACTGAAAAACTCGTACAGTGTACGCCCGGCTTTAGCTAAAGAAAGTTTTGCTTCATCCACACCTTTACCTCCTCCAAGCAGGTGGTCATGGTTGATGATGGCAGGGCAGCAGAGGGAGTTGGGTTTTTCCTGAGTAAGAGCTGAGTGTCATCAGCATAGAAGTGGAATGAAATTCCATGCCAGCTGATGACATGGCCAAGGGGGAGCATGTATAGAATAAACAAGGTGGAACCGAGCACTGAGCCTTGAGGGACATCACAGGTGACGTTGTGAGCCAGGAATTTAGCCTTTCCCAAGGCGACATGCTCAGTTCTTTCAGTGAGGTATGATAAAAACCAGTCATAGACAGACTCAGAGACACCAAAAGTGGCGTTTAGACAATGGAGGAGGATGGTGTGATCCACAGTGTCGAATCCTGCAGTCCAGGAGGATGAGAAGAGATGGGGAGCCAGCGTATGCAGTCATCAACAAGTCATTTGTGACCCTGACCAGGGCTGTTTCTGTGCTGTGACCCAAGCGGAAACCAGACTGAAATTTTTCAAACAGGTCGTGTTGTTTTAAATGGACCTGAAGCTGAGCGGCAACTACTTTTTCCACCTTTGAAAGGAACGGAGGGTTGGAGATAGGCCTGTAGTTGGCAAAGACCTCTGGGTATAGGGTGGGATTTTTGAGAAATGGCCTGATGACAGCGGTGTTTAGTGTTGATGGAACCTGGCCGGACTGGAGGGAGTGGTTAATGACCTTTGTGAAAAGGGGACTCCTCATGGTATGGAGGTTTGATTTTACCAGGACTGTGGGGAAAGGGTCCAGGGCACAGGTGGATGGTTTCACCTTTTTGATGATGTCCTTAACCTCTCACTGTGAGATGACCAAGAAACAGCGGCGGGAGTGGGAAATTCCAGGCTGTGGGTCAGCAGTCGGGACAGGTGGTGTGGAGAAACTGGATAGCAGGGAGAGGATGGAGTCTACTTTTTTGCTAAAAAAAAGTGATAAAATTGCTGCACCTCTCTTCTGTGTCTTCTGTATGAGTGACTTTGCAGTTTGATGTAATTTATGGTTGAGAAAAGTTGCTTGGAGTTGTCAGGGCTGTTGTTGATAATGTTGGAATAGAACTGTGAACGTGCGTCTCTCAAGGACCTTGCATAAGACTTCTGATGTTCATGGTGGGCCTGCCTAAGAACAGTGATTCCTGAGGCCTTGATGCAAGCTGACATTTCTAGTTTTGACAGGGGCGTGGAGATCTAGGAGACTTCTCAGAGATTGGTTGTAGAAGTCAACCAACTCAGTGACTGAAGAGAAATCCACCGAGGTGAGATGTTGGAGGTCAGTGGTTAAGGTGTCCGGGTTGATTTTTTTCCAGGTCCCTATGGAAGATTTGATGTTTGTATTTGGTGTGTGGGGAAAGAAGTGACAGCTCCATTGAGATGGTCTTGTGGTCAGACACTGAATAAATCACCATGGGAACTTATGTTACTACTTTTGTGAAACCGAGTCAATGCTTTATTCAGCCAGGATATCTGAAAAATGCCAGATTAATTCTCCATCTTGGTTTTGTGAAACAGGCCTCAGGTAGTGCATCATTCTAAATGACTTCTGTTTCCAACTACAGAGAGGATCTGCCTCTGCAGTGAATACCTGATTGACAACATATGAGCTGAATTTGCACACCATCCTCAGTAAAGTCAGTACTTGGTGACTCTTTACTGTTGATCAACCCAGGGCAAGAGTCAATTTGTCAAATGTATTTCTTCCACCATGGAATACCCTTCATATGGACTCATGCTCTTTTTTGAGATCTCAGCAATACTTTGAGGATATTGGATAGGATATTGAATAAGTTCTGCTTTTCACTGAATGTTTGAATATAGTTTCTTTAAGTGTTTACTTTGAGAGAGTAGGTGACTCCGTCCGTTCGTCCGTTTTCTTCCGCTTATCCGGGGTCGGGTCGCGGGGGTAGCAGCTTCAGTAGGGAGGCCCAGACGTCCCTCTCCCTGGCCACTTGGGCCAGCTCCTCCGGGGGAATCCCAAGGCGTTCCCAGGCCAGCCGAGAGACTTAGTCCCTCCAGCGTGTCCTGGGTCTTCCCCTGGGCCTCCTCCCGGTGGGACGTGCCCGGAACACCTCACCAGGGAGGCATCCAGGAGGCCTCCTAACCAGATGCCCAAGCCACCTCAACTGGCTCCTCTCGACGTGGAGGAGCAGCGGCTCTACTCTGAGTCCTCCCCGGATGACTGAGCTCCTCACCCTATCTCTAAGGGAGAGCCCAGACACACTACGGAGAAAACTCATTTCGGCCGCTTGTATCCGGGATCTCGTTCTTTCGGTCACGACCCAAAGTTCGTGACCATAGATGAGGGTAGAAACGTAGATTGACCGGTAAATCGAGAGCTTCGCCTTTGGCTCAGCTCTCTCTTCACCACAACGGATCGGTACAGCGCCCGCTTCACAGCAGACGCCGCACCTATCCGCCTGTCGATCTCCCGCTCCATCTTTCGTCAAATCAGAAAGCCCTGTCCACATCCCAAGGTGACAGATACCGTGCCCACTTCCGGCCCCGCCCTTAGCCCCTCCCACTGCCGGTATGACCTTACCCCATGACCTATGACATCACCCCTTGACCTATGACTTATGACCTAAGGTTTATGACTTGTGACCTATGACCTGTGATTTATGAGTTGCCACCTATGACATGGTATTTATATCATGTGACCTATGACCAAAGATTTATGACATGTAAACTAAGACCTGTGACATGGTATTCATGACCTATGACCTATGACTGTCTTAATGATGAACAGATGCTAGAAGGCATGTTGAGACAATGGTTTCCTTATATTTAGCACAATACAAGCTTTAACCATCAAACGACCACATCCTAACTGTGTCACCTCCTACTTTTCCGGACTTACACATGCATTAAGGATCTTACACTTAAGTCACTTTGTTCTCTATAGTTCAATTTTGCTATATTTAACAATATTACAACTATTATCATCTTATTCTTCTATATGAAAGAATCAGACTTTCTTTCAAGCCGTTATCAGTCTTGACGTTGTAACCATACCGTATAATTCACCCATTTAAACAATTACTTGAATAGGTTTAAATTCTGCACTCTATGAACATCTAATAGTCTTATGAGTAACTCATGATCGCTTTGTGGCCATTTTTGAGACTACCTCCTTTTTCAATTTGAAATTCTGACTCTTTAGTCATTTCGTTCTCTATAGTTAAATGTCAGGTCTAAGCACCTAGAACATCATACTACACAGGGAAAGAAAGGCACAAAGACAATTAGTTTGGTTTTATACTCGAGGAGAGTAGGAAGAGACCGCACAGTTACAATCTCCAACCCACTCTGCCGGTCTCAGCGTTCTCCTCGATTTTATTAAGTTTGGGGCGTGTCCCTAGTTACAGGACTGAGGCTGTACTGAGGGGTGGGGAAACAGATAGTTTACAGCCTCAGTTGTCAACAAAGATACACAGCTGAGCAATCACGTCCAGTCAGCACATAATCTTGTAGCTGAGTCTTCTTGTTTCAGGAAGCGAAGAAACAGTGTCTTCTGTTTCTTTGCACAGACATGATTAAGCTATCATGTGAGTAATATGATTATATCAGAAGCTTACATTACTACATCATAAGATAAATCGGTTAATGAAGTATAAACATTAATCCCAACATTTCCCCCGTTTATGGTGTATAATGTCAGATGAAAAATACCATTACAATTTTCACTAAACAGCCACTTCATCGACGATTTTCGGCTGCTAGATCATGGAGTAACAGCAACATTACCACGTACACTCGGAGGGGTTGTGAGTTTACACCTGGTCGACAAATAAAGTTTCTATGTTACAATTGTCTTCTTCTTCCTGGTCATCTGCATGGTCACTGGGAGCCAAAAGAGGATACTGTTCCTGCGGAGGAGCTATTGCAGTAGTTATTAACTGCTGCGTTAAACCTCGAAGACGTGGGATGAAGCAGCACCCAAAAAGGGTCAAGATGGTGGCAAACACAGCTGTGGACACAAGTACTGATGAAATAAGGGTGCGGTATTTTCCAAAAACATCCAACCATGAGTCCCACATGGATGTGTCCACGCCGGAATGCTCCTTCATTTTACCATTCAGTGACCGTAGGCCTTCGAGGGCGACAGTGAGACTGCCGTCTGAGGCTGTGTTGTTTGGAATAAAAGTACAACATTGCTCACCAAAAATTGCACAGATATCTCCTTTTTCTGCCAGTAACATATCTAGAGCGATTCTATTCTGAAAAGCTATGAGTGAAGTCGCAGCCAGTAGTCCATGTACTGCTTCAAAACCACTCTGCGTCCCGTTTCCTAGTCGTTGCACATTGTAATAAATGTAATTTATTCTGTCCATATTCTTGTTGATAGTACACCACCAGCACAATGCTGATTCAAGAACAAAGGTTTTTGTTCTTGTGCTGTAGCCAAAGGGAAAATTTTGTCCCATTGTGAACAGTTGGTAGTTGGAACAGTTTTGTTCATTATCTCTAGTAAACATTCAGCATCCATTACTGCTGGGACAACTTGGAGTAGCGGCCTTGGACCCATACACACTACGCAGCTTCGTCCAGACATATTAGCAGCTTGCTCTACCATTAACAGCCAGTTGTTTGTTTGTCCTGAGACTCCTGTTGTGACCTGAAACCATTCATTGGTAGTAAGGGGGCTGTTTATTATTAAGGGTAACATCTCTGAATCTGTTTTGGGTCCCCGTGTGAGTGTTCCTTCTTCAGAGATTTTGTTATTCATTTTGTTTACATTGAAGGCGGTTACATTAGGACAAAATCCTAAATGAACACAGGGGTCCTGTTCGTGTTCTCTCCAAATACAAAGTATTAATACATGACAAGGAGGATTTATGTATTGACCGGAGGATTCAGGCTCTTCTGGCAGTGGTTCACTAGTTGTATTGAATGTAAGAATTAATTTTTTTTTCTGCTAGATGCATTGTCATTCTTCTTTTCCATATTTTAGCTCTATTGGAGTGGCCATATGATCTTTCTGACCATTGACCAGTGGTTGCAAAAACATTTTCCCAATAATGTCATGACTGTTTTAGGCCGGTGCTGTCCAAGTACCAATCGTACCCTTTCCAAGAATCTCCGCTGTAGCCTCCTATCTTTATTTTGCTGATGTCTTGTACCAGAACTGCCTGAAATCTTGTACTGTTATAACAGAAATACAGATCTCCTGTTCTTCTATGTTCTGTTTTTAAACATGGGTTCGGGAAGGTTGTTGATAATTCGGGTGATTTGTCATAAAAAGTCTATTGTGGTTTCTACCAGATTGAAGAAAACGTACACAGTCAGCAGTAAAAGGGTATTCATTTTGCCTCTTTAGTGTAATACATCTTAATGCGTCATTCAAGATGAATTCCTCTACTTGGTTCCGTAATGCTCTTTTTCTTCACTGACTTTCGGGTCTTCCCGACTGTAAATGTCTGGGTCCACCTCATTATCAGACTGTTAAGTACTTCCCCATTCAGCTTTCAGCCTGAATGACCTTTTTACAATGAGATAAATGGATCCAGGTGGACCTTTCTGCTATTTTTACTATTGTAGGGGTGGTAAGGAGCACTTGAAAAGGTCCTTCCCACTTGGGTGAAGTTTCTGTTTCATGGCTACTGTGTCAAGGTTCATCTCAACTCATTTAACACACCAAGTCTCAACAAAGAATTGTATTAAAACCTTTCAAAAACTTCTTGCTGAACCAGCCTTAAAATACTTCACATTTTTCTAAAAACCCCAAACAGAAAACCCTTAAGTTTGTAAAAGAAAGCTCCACTATGTATATTTCCAGAATATTGTTGTGATGTTAATCAGAAGCATCCCCATGTATCTTTTGTCTTATTTTGAAAAGCTCAGCTTGAGAAAAAGGAAGTGTGTGCATACCCCAAGCGCACACAAAGTCGCAATTGGTTGCTATTCAGGAAGTGGGTGTAGCCCAGGGCAGAGACAGGAAGTAGTTCTGTGAATCAGTTTCAGCTTGACATGCATCAAACCAAAGGACTTCTAATAGAATACGCCTTTCACCCAAAGCGAAGAGCAATTCTAACCCCATTATTCTCTTATTTTTTTTTATCACTTCTGCTTGTTTTAACAGACAGCTTTTGTAAGCAACCCTGGTTGTGTTTTATGTCCCCTATTTGAATCTTGTTTGAAAAAAAACCAAAAAACAAAAAAAACTTTAAACTGTAGTATGCTGTGAACAGTAATTCATTGTTCTTCTTTTAAAAACATCTCCCCCTGATCATTTAACTGCTCCATACTGCTCTAGATAGAATTTCTATGAGTCTTTAAACCTTTTTCAGTCATCTAACATTAGTTTAATTGATAATACTCCCCAATACAATCTTAACCTCATCTAATTCAACCTTTTAACAAGTATCTTGTTCTCGGTTCTCATGTGTTTAGTTTACCCTTGAAAAACTTTAAGCAGACATTACTGTGAGAGATTTCATACATTTTCATTTATCCATTATTATTATTGTTGCATTTTCTGCGTTCTTACAAATTTAGGATCTGTGTTCGTTGAATTATAATCACCCAGTGATCTATGAATCCTTATTTTATGTTTGCACCGTGTCTTGTCCTGGCAGATTAAAAATTTCCATTGTAGAATTTGCCTTTTTCATCAATCACTGTCTATTTTGATAATGAAGAAGCATTTCCAACATTTTTCTCATATAATCTGCTAAGTCAGTTTCTTCTTTCAGTTCTCATTCGTTCTTAAAATATGGCAGCCTGTATTGCTTGCCAAACAATGTCTCATAGGTCTCATAGCTTTGAGGGTGATATGAACAATGATTCTTTAAGTCTATGTGAAAGCATTGTCCTATCTTTTTGATCACATGGTTTACAAAATGAGTGCCATTATCACTGTAGATTTTTTTTTTTTTCATATACCATATCTAGGTATAATGTCTTTGCACAAAGCTTTAGCTACTGTTACTGCTTTTCTATTTAGAAAAGCATCTATTATCACTAGACAATACTTTTTCCCTTCACTCTGATTTAAATCAATGAAGTCCATGTGAATTATTTGAAATAGGTAGCTGCGAGATGGAAACTTGCCTCAGTTCACAGTGTGAACTGTTGAAAATGCATACTGACTGTATGTGTAAATAGTGGTTCGTTTTCCTTTCATTAATTTGAAGCCTCTGTGAGGGCTACCAGTTCTGCAGCTTTTGCAGAGTATTTGATGGCAGTTTTTCTGCTTTTAAGACTTTTGTTGCTGTAACAACAGCATAACCTGTCTGTGTTTTAACATAGTTGTCTTTTCTTGATGAGCCATCTATGAACAGAGTTTGTCCCTCGGTTAAGGGTTGATCTTTTCGTATATTTAGAAAACTTACAGCTATCATCATCTTATTCCTATATATAAAAGAATCAGACTTTCTTTCAAGCCATTATCAATGTGTTCATGCATTTAAACTATTGCTTAAAGAATGTCTTGTTCATCTGATATTAAAGAAATACTGTTAACCTTAGTCTATTTTTCAAAGAATATATAAAATATGTGTGTATGCTTTACAGTTCAATTAGCATTCTTATTTTTCTCTTTTTCTTTGATCCACTGTATATATGAAGATACACTGTATATAACTGATGCACCTTTCCTACTTTTGCACCTTCTTCTGATCATTGACTAATGAGCCGATGTGGCAAGTGAATTTTTCCAATGTGAGATCAATAAAGCCTATCTTATCTTATCTTATGATTCGTAACAAAACTGAATAGCCTAATATGTCTTAAAAACTCATCTTTCCTTCAGAAGGCCACATTTATTAGTGTCTTACAGTCACACTCTGTGTTGATTTTAATTAAGAAACGTTTGTAACTCATCAGAATGATACATGATCAGGAAATAAATGCATATATTTAGTGTGTTAAGGAGCAGAAGCTGACTTCCTGGGTCAGGTGACTCATCTAATTATCCTGGGGTGATGAAAATGTAAACTATGATTGTTTTCCAACACTTTTAAATTAGTTTTTATAGTGTTTAACATTGCTATACAAAAGAAATAGGAATAAAACAATAATGACACAGAAACCTTTCCAGTCTCTGGGTTTGGAAAGACAAATAAGATAAACTCAGAAACACTTTCTCACATTTTACCTAGTTCCTTGTTTCAGACAGGTTTCTTTCCTGCGACTCTTGATGCCAATAGCTGAATGTTTGTTTATGATCTTGTTGCCAGAGCTCACGGAAGATTTTTTTTTTAGATTTCTTTTTAAACAGTAATCATAGATAAACCAGTTTTGTTCATACAGTGTGTGGTGTCCGGTCAACAGCAAGCACAACATTGACATCTGAATGATCCTGAGTGAAATCTGTTCGACAGGAAATCTTACAAAATGGGCAAAACACAAAGAGTAGGTCAAATTAGCCGTAGCCTGCTACATAAGTAAACATTTCCTAGACAAAGATATCATTAGAAGTGAGATGCATTTTTTTATCAAGACTTTCTAAGTTTATGCGCTAAATAAAGTTGAAGTTACACAACAAAGACAGGAAATCTTTCCGGCCACGTGGTATTACTCTGTACAATAACTAATTTTACTTCAGTTCAGTTCAGTTCAGTTTAGTTTATTCGAACAACAAAACAATATAAGATGTGTAAATACAACACAACACAATGAATACATAAACCATAATAAATTGTTCGAAAAGGAATGGGACGAAGTATAAACTTTTAAGTTTCCCATCCCTAATGATTCAAGTGACCTAAGTTGCTCATTTAACTAATTACATTCACTCTTCCATATTAATCTACCTGTTTTTTATCTTTCCTCGTCTACATATTTATCCAAAAGTAATTTTTTGTACCTTCTCTTAAACAAATTTATGTTCACACTCTGCTTTAAACACGGCTTTAAACTATTCCATAACATCACTCCACTACTTGATATAGTCATTCTTTTCATCGTTGTTCGTACCATCTTCGTTCTGAATACTGCATCTCCTCTAAAGTTATATTTTTCATCTCGTTCTTGAAACAATTCATTTATATTTTTAGCCACGAGTTTGTTTTTTACCTTATACATTACTTGCGCTGTCTTAAATTTTACCAGGTCTGTGAATTTTAATGTATATAGCTTTAAAAATAATCGATTGGTGTGCTCTCTAAATCCTACTTTGCATATTATTCTTATTGCTCTTTTTTGTAGTGTACATATGGATTGTAATGTGCTCTTATAGATGTTGCCCCAAACTTCAACACAGTAAATCAAATATGGCAAGAACAATGAAAAATAAAGCATTTTTAGAGATTTTGGGTTCAATATATGACTCGCCTTACTAAGAATAGCACAGCATTTGGCAAGTTTATTTTTCACATAGCTTACATGTGGTTTCCAGCAGATCTTGTGGTCTAAAATCACACCAAGAAACTTTATTTCATTCACTTTTTTGATTTCTTTATTATCAATTAAAATGTTTCCATTAATCTCAGAATTCTTTCTTCCAAATATAATAAACTTTGTTTTGTCTAAATTAAGAGATAATTTATTTTTGTCAAACCAAATTTTAAATTTATTCATTTCTGTTGTAATTAGCTCCAAGATCTGCGGTAAACTTTCGCCCGAACAAAATACATTTGTGTCATCTGCAAATAAAATCAATGACGGTGCCCTTGAAACTTTACAGATGTCATTTATATAAATGATAAATAATTTGGGGCCCAGCACTGAACCCTGTGGTACTCCACATGTAATTTCCAAGAGCTCTGATTTATGTTCCCCTATTTGAACAAATTGCTGTCTATTTCCTAAGTAGCTTCTTATCCAATCTAACCCAACTCCCCTTATCCCATACCTTTCTAGTTTGGTCAGCAATATGTTGTGGTCAATGGTATCAAAAGCCTTTTTTAAATCAATAAAAACCCCAACTGCCACTTTTTTATTGTCAAAGCAATCTGTGATTTCCTCCATGAGTTGTAGTAGTGCCTGGGATGTTGATCTGTTTGACCTGAATCCATATTGATTGTCAGTGTATATGTTATGTTTTTCCATAAAGATATCTAGTTTAGTGGTAAATAGTTTTTCAATTATTTTGGAAAATTGAGGGAGTAAAGAAACTGGACTATAGTTTGTAAAATGGTGTCTGTTTCCGGTTTTGAACAGTGGAATAACTTTGGCTATTTTCATTTTGTCTGGAAATGTACCTGTTTGAAAGGACAGGTTACAAATGTAGGTTAGTGGTTTAATAATTTCTTCCATAACAATCTTAACAGTCTTCATATGTATTTCCATCCAGTCAGCAGAGGTTTTATTTTTGCAGTTTTGTATTATTTCTCTAACATCAGTCTCAGTCACTGCACCCAGAAAGATTGTGTATGGGTTCCTTTCCCCCATGTCTTCGCAGACAGATGTATTTGTCTCTGATATTTTTGACGCAAGCTCAGGTCCAACATTGAAAAAGAACCTATTAAAACCATTTGGAAACGTCAGTCATATCCTTTATAATTTTGTCCTTTTCAGTAAAATATTCCGGTAATTTTATTCCCTTTGACTCCTTTCTCACAATGCTGTTTAAGATAGTCCATATACCTTTAATATTATTTTTATTTCCTTCCAGCAATTTATTGTAGTATTCCCTCTTACAAGACCTCAATATATTAGTTAATTTATTTTTGTACCACTTGTATTTTGCTTCTGCTTCCACTGTCCTTTTTTTAAGAAAATGTCTATACAATGAGTTCTTCTTCATACACGCCCTCCTCAACCCCTCTGTCACCCATGGACTATTTATCTGTTTAATGCTTTCTTTAAATTTCTTTACTGGGCAGTGCTTATTGTACGCCATATTAAACATATCCATAAATTTTGTCATAGGCTGCATTTACATTTTCTTCGATGTACACAGGCTCCCAGTTTTGATGTAATAAATCTTGTTTTAAAGCCATCATGGCTCCCTCTGTTTTAATTCTTTTATATCTAAACCCATTAATTGCAAGCTTCTTTCTTCTATAATTGCAATTAAATAATGTAAAAATTGGTAAATGGTCAGATATGTCTGTAATTAAGATACCACTTTCTGTGCTATTTTTCATGTAGTTTGTAAATATGTTGTCAATCAACTTGGCACTGTGACAAGTTAATCTTGTTGGTCTGGTAATGGTTGGATATAGACCCATGCTGTAGACTGTATTTATGAACTGTTCCGTCTTTCTATGTCCTGTATTCATGAGATTAATATTGAAATCTCCACAGATGAATAAAAGCGTCTGTGTCTTATTAAAGAAGTGCCCAAACCATTCAGTAAATAATTCAACATTTCCTCCCGGTGCTCTGTAAACACAACTGATAACAGCATTCTTCATTTTTTCTAAACCAATTTCAATTGTGACGCATTCCAGTAAGTCATCCACACATACCGTCATTTTGTCAACAATCTTAGCATTCAACTCATTTTTCACAAAAAATCCCACACCTCCACCAGTCTTATTGTTTCGATTCAGATGCACAAACTCATATCCTTCCATCCCAAAATCCGCCCCCCTTTCGTTGTTTATCCACGTTTCTGTTATTGCTATGACATCAAAGGGATGTACAACTTAGTCCTTTATGTTTACAAAGTTTGTATACAGGCTTCTGCTGTTAATGTGTAGTACTGATAATTTCCCGTCCTGCTTTATTTGATTGTATTGTTTGTCGGTGTAGTAACGACAGTCACTGTTGATGTGAGTGTAGAAGTTGTTGTCGGGATCTATATCCTGTTCCATATTTAGTTGGGTATGCTCAGTGTATTGAAATTGGTGTAGGCCTAACTCCGTAATGTCCTGTAAATTATGAAAGTGTGACATACTGGCCTCCGCCAAATCTTCTTTTATGCTTGTCATGTAGGTGTAGTCTTTGCGTTACCTTACGGTAGCTCCCAAGACGTTCCTCATTCAAACTTTCTCAACTCCTCCATACTCCTTACTTGAACAACTTTAGCCTCTTCCGGAGCCCCATTTAACTTGATGAATATCTTGCCGTTTACAGTCCACGTTTGTTGTATTTTCTTCAGTTTTTTAAGGAATCTCGCTTGTTTGGCTATTTCCGCATTTTCCTTGGTCAGATGTTCATTTACATAAACATCGGTTCCTTTCAATTTCCTCCCCTCTTTCAACAGTGCCGCCTTGTGTTTTCTGTTGCAAAAACGTATCAGGATGGCTTGCCTATCACCGGCATTTCTCTTCGTGATTGGAAAACAAGCCTCGATACTCCCATAGTCCATCTCAATTCCTTTAGATTGGAAAAAGGAAGTAACTTGTTGCTCCGTGGACGCTTGCATCTCCATATTCGTTTCTCCTTCGTCTGCAGTGACAGCGCGAGCATACGAACGAGGTTTCACCCTGAGGCCTGTAATAATTACCTCGTTTAACCTCGCGTGTTGCTCCAGCTCTGCAACCCGACTTTGTAGTCGCTCGATTTTCTTGTCCTTTTCTGCATTTTGAATACGAAGTGCCTTGATCTCCTCCACTAAGCTCAAAATTCCTTTTTGCTGCGTTTTGACCGAGGAAACCTCCTGGTTAGGAATTCAATCGCTCTTCTTAGTTCCTCCATATCCTCAGACGCGTTCTTCCTTGGAGCCATCTTGTTTTCCAATTATTACTGCCATTAGTCTAAATCACACTGCTGACTTCCATTTGCACATTACAGGGGTTGGACAATGAAACGGAAACACCTCTCATTTTAGTGTGGGAGGTTTCATGGCTAAATTGGACCAGCCTGGTGGTCAATCTTCATTAATTCCACATTGAACTAATAAGAGCAGAGTGTGAAGGTCCAATTAGCAGGGTAAGAGAACATGGTTTGCTCAAAATATTGCAATGCACACAACATTATGGGTGACATACCAGAGTTCAAAAGAGGACAAATTGTTGGTGCATGTCTTGCTGGCGCATCTGTGACCAAGACGGCAAGTCTTTGTGATGTATCAAGAGCCACGGTATCCAGGGTAATGTCAGCATACCACCAGGAAGGACGAACCACATCCAACAGGATTAACTGTGGACGCAAGAGGAAGCTGTCTGAAAGGGATGTTCGGGTGCTAACCCGGATTGTATCCAAAAAACATAAAACCACGGCTCCCCAAATCACGGCAGAATTAAATGTGCACCTCAACTCTCCTTTTTCCACCAAAACTGTCCGTCGGGAGCTTCACAGGGTCAATATACACGGCCGGGCTGCTATAGCCAAACCTTTGGTCACTCGTGCCAATGCCAAACGTCGGTTTCAATGGTGCAAGGATCGCAAATCCTGGGCTGTGGACAATGTGAAACATGTATTGTTCTCTGATAAGTCCACCTTTACTGTTTTCCCCACATCCGGGAGAGTTACGCTGTGGAGAAGCCCCAAAGAAGCGTACCACCCAGACTGTTGCATACCCAGAGTGAAGCATGGGGGTGGATCAGTGATGGTTTGGGCTGCCATATCATGGCATTCCCTTGGCCCCATACTTGTGCTAGATGGGCGCGTCACTGCCAAGGACTACCGAACCATTCTGGAGGACCATGTGCATCCAATGGTTCAAACATTGTATCCTGAAGGAGGTGCCGTGTATCAGGATGACAATGCACCAATACACACAGCAAGACTGGTGAAAGATTGGTTTGATGAACCTGAAAGTGAAGTTGAACATCTCCCATGGCCTGCACAGTCACCAGATCTAAATATTATTGAGTCACTTTGAGGTGTTTTGGAGGAGTGAGTCAGGAAACATTTTCCTCCACCAGCATCACGTCGTGACCTGGCCACTATCCTGCAAGAAGAATGGCTTAAAATCCCTCTGACCACTGTGCAGGTCTTGCATATGTCATTCCCAAGAAAAATTGACGCTGTATTGGCCGCAAAAGGAGGCCCTACACCATACTAATAAATTATTGTGGTCTAAAAGCAGGTGTTTCAGTTTCATTGTCCAACCCCTGTACTTTTAATTACTGCTGCAAAATTACCAGTAATTCCATGTATGTAAATAGACCAGTTCACGCGGGACGTCAGCGCTACATCCGGGTCCCGCGGGTAGGCAAAAGCAGAACTGTTCCCGTCTACTATCATTACAAAACGGGTGATTTAGAGCGTACTTTTAGTTAGTTTATTTTTGGAATCTAAACAATGTCTACGACTTGTTGTGCTCCCGGTTGCACACAGAGGCATTCCAAATCATTGGATGTACGTTTCTGTCGTTTCCCGAACGACGAGGAAAGAAGAAAGAAATGGATAATTTCAATGAAAAGGATGCAGGCAGACAATCTCAATGGACTGTGGGAGCCATCATACTACGACAGAATGTGCAGTCTACATTTCATCTCCGGTAAATATAACTTAATTTTGCACTGGTCATTGTTCTACTTAAATAGCGGCGGAGGGGAGGTGGCGATCGCTAGACGGGGCCAGGAGAAGCAGAGTCGATGCGCTGCAGCAGCAGCACGCCGCATCATTTTAGTTTTCTTCGTGCAATCAGTGTGCAATAATGTGCTCCAGACAGCGCCTGCATTACGCCCCTGTTTACGCTGCAACGTCGCCGACACCCCCACCAATTTTAATAAGACAAAAACACCAAAATAATCCGTAGTGAATAATGTTTTTTTAACCTACCGGGTGGGTCTTCCTCTCTGCTGAGGCGCTGTGTGTCCGTCTCCGCTTCGTATGTTACACAAACATGTCTGAACATCCATCCATCCATCCATTTTCTGACCCGCTTAATCCCTCATGGGGTCACGGGGGCTGCTGTCTATGTCCCGATATGAAATAATTGTAGCCGTCCAGTGGTTTCATGCTTCCATGCTCTCTCTTCTGTACTGGCCTGCCGTGTTTATAAGGTAGCTGTATACGGAACACTTGGCCAGCATTTCACAGACTCGCTCCGTCCCTTCAGGGTTTTGCTGTGTGGATCTGGCAACCTGATACCATCAACCATCAACTTACTCTTAAAACGATCTTGTGATACGTTATCTAAAGAAGAAAAATACGTCGAGAACTCGTCGTTTCCTCTGTTTGCGTCCGCCTTTGTGTTCGTCTTTTGCCTACCAGTCCGGCGCGCATGCGCGAAAAACCCAGGATAAAAACAATAACAATGAACTGGTCTATACATATAAACATTTTCAGTTAACCACTTTGATCACTGCAT
Source organism: Fundulus diaphanus (assembly GCA_037039145.1). Lineage (NCBI taxonomy): Eukaryota > Metazoa > Chordata > Actinopteri > Cyprinodontiformes > Fundulidae > Fundulus > Fundulus diaphanus. Next base: position 53,337,074 of record CM073134.1, read on the forward strand.
CATGTGTAATAGTGCTATATCAGATTGATTGATTTGTTCATTAGGAGCTATAGGTAGTGTGTTTAAAAACTCTAAATTAAACATAGATAGGAAAACTATCTCCAGTAAATATGTGATTATTTTCACAGACCAAGAATTCCCTGTTCATGATTGTAGTATAAAGATGCTGAAATTCTGACAGAAATTATCTTTGTTTAATGTTAAATTTACATGATTTTTAGACAGGTTTAGTCATTTTAAAGGTGTTTCATGTAAGTATTCGTTGTACTAAAAGTTTTATTTTTCAAGAAAATAATACCACTTTAACCAAAGTCAGAGGATAGTGTTTTCGTTATGTGTTTTACACAAATAAGTACTGTACACTGACATTTTATTGGGTGCATAGGGTCCACTGATTGTGAAATAGGACCGTATAATCACATAAAGCTGCTCAGATAAATGTTTTGCTGTTGAGCGTGTCATTCATGTAGCCGTAGGTCTTGTTATCTTGCAGCAGTGTTTTGGTGACATCAGAAAGATTCTGCTGGTAGGCTAGTCTGTAGCGGGTGCACACATCATCACAGTAAGTCAGCAGGCGTTTCACATTGGAAGAAACACTGCTGGGGGTGCTGTCCAGTCTGAAACGACACACAAACAAACTTCTATATTACAGGAGAAACCCTCAGAAACTCTGCGGAGAGTCATCCTCAGATATGTACTGTATCTTAACTAAGCCTGGAGATGCAAAACATTATTCTTTACTTTCTGAAAATGTCTTCAAATAGGGCAGAGGTGAGAGGACGCCGACGTTTCAACTCCTCCAGGTAAACAAAGTCTCCTTTCAGAACCACCTTCTGGTACAAAATCTCAGCCCAGTCTGGACCATAGCCGTAAGCCTCTGAGACAACAAATACCTGAGACAGAGGAAACGGGGTGTCAATGTGTCAAACAAAAAAAAATTGTCAGCGCAAAAACACCACACAGAAATACAAATGCTGAGCTCAATCATGACATTAGCAATTATTTTTATTTTACCCTATTACTCATAAAAAATATAATCACAAGATGGTAAAGAAGCTTAAAAAAGCAGACAGTCAAAGAAGATACAGTTTTTAGTTTAGTTTATTTTTACAACTTTTGACATTAAAACAATATTAGGGCTCTATCAAGTCTTATAATGGGTATATATTTAAATTTACTTTTGTTTATGTATCATCAAACTGAGATCTTTCCGACAGACACCCCAAAATCTGATTTTTGCAGATAAACTATATAAACTGGACATTAGGGTGCTACTTTCATGTTACTGTGCAATTTTTTACATGTTAATGTGAACTCTGTTAGTTCAGCAAATGTAGCAACATGTCAGCAGAGCACAAACAGAGAAAACAGAAAAAAACTAAATTTCTGAGGAAACAAAGATTTTAGTTTTATTGCAAAATATGCTAGTTGATGTTATAAAGAAACCCCTCAATGCTTTAAATGACCATTTCGAAGGTTTTAAAATGGTAAACTTTGTGTTTAACCCCAGGCTGTTTTCAGTTTAAAAGTTTATTAACGGAAAGCTTGAAGAAAACAGATGGCTACTTATGCAGCCATTTAACCTGTTTGAAAGAGAAACTGAGTTTCTGTGACTCGTAAAGATGGACCGAGCTGAACAGATCATCCAAGAGCTGAATTGTGGCTTGGTCAGCGCTCCACTCTGGGATACACGTTGACTAGGACGTGGATGCGGAACTCGTTTCATATTCTGCATTAGGAAAGCTGAAGCAAACAAACTGATGAAGCGACTGCATAACTTTAGCAAACATTCAGTTTCCAGCTGCCGTTAACTGAAGGTGAAGAAGAAAGCTTTGGACTTGCAGCAGTAGAGTGAGCATTAACATGAATGTATTGTGCAATAACTTAACCGTTGCTGCGCTCCGCTGTAGGGGTAAATTTTTACCAGGACGTAGACGCTGCACTCGCTTCATAATAGCGTTTGCGGTTAGAGAGCATTCCTAGTTTCCAGCTGATGTTAACCAAAGATGAGGAAGATAAAGAAAGCTTTGGACTCATGGTGCATTTGTGCACTTGGGACACAGTTCTGAACCGCAAACTGGATGGATGGATTATTTAGCAGCAGAAAGAGTGGCAGAACATGGGAGTCATCGGACATGGGTAATTTTGAGAAGCATACCAGCTCCCCCTGCTCAGCCAAACCAACATGCATCTGGAACGGATCATGAGTTTATGTTTTGCAGGATAACAGAAATTTTTCACAGATTCACTTGTGATCCCAAAAGTGTTTCTATACAATGCATTACACCATAGCAGTTCTCCAATATATAGTGCATAGGCACTGGTACATCTCAAGGTAGGTCTTGTTTCTTATAGTTATTACTGCAATAACGTGTCTCCAAAAGCATTTGTACACATACTCAATGAAGCTCCTGCTCATACTAACCAGGTGTGCAACTACATATTTTTGAGGTGAATGTGACCATCGGCGCCTCCGGCCACCACCCGTCTGATACAGCTTTCCTCCTTTAGTCATGCACTTACAAAATACAGTAGTCATATTATAGAATTTGTTTTATGTTGCATATTATATCAGGTGATCATTTCAATCATAAGCAAATACGAAGTTTAATAAAGTGCAAATATATAACAGTAGTGGCACTCAGTGTTCAACATTTTCTGTAGCGGAAATATGAAATCTTAACAGCCTGGACTCCATGTCAGAGTTTTACATTTATGACATTTAAACAGTTACATTCAGTGACTTTCCACTAGGCCATTTGTCAAGTATAGCATCAAATGAAATAGACCGTGCCACACTGTCTTCAATAGAGATCACTGCTAACTGGGACAAGCGGTCGTTCCTCATATTTGAACGAAGGTATGTTTTGATGAGCTTCAGCTTGCTAAATGATCTCTCTGCAGATGCAACTGTCAGAGGCATGGTTAAAAATACTCTAAGGGTTACTGTTAAATTTGGAAATACCAAATCAAGGTTCTCTTGAATGAGGAAATTTAACTTTTCTAGAGCCTTGTAACCCTTCAGTAGACAGCTTGCTGGGTATATTTCTTGAATAATATCTATTGAAACATCACAGGTGGTCAGGGCATATGGGGTCACTGATTCCTCCAGCTCAGCTTTTGTCATGTGCTCCATTTTAGTGATGAATTTAAACTTCTAAGACACAAGTTGAAAATTGGAAAACCTCTCAGACAGCTCTTGCAGGAGTGTGTCAACAATAACATTGAAAACCATGCACCTGAAGTGCCTTGTGGTTCCTTTTCATGATGACCAGTGCATGAATTGTCATCTGGAAACTTCTTTTGCTTCCTAAGTCGTTTCTCTTTGAATTCAGGAGAAGCATCCATTTCGACAGCTATCTTGCTTATTCCCCTCATATTAGAGCCATTGTCGTAACTTTGCCCTCTACAATTAGCCAAATCCAACCCCAGATTCTCCAGTACCCCTGTTAGTGTATGTGTGAAGCCTTTCCCAGTGAAACCCACAAAAGACTGCAATAGTGACTTTTTTCTTCTCATCTGTATTAATATATTGAAAGATGACTGAGGCCTGCTCTTGCTTTGAACTATCAGGTGTGCAGTCCAGTTCCACAGCAAAGTACATAGAGGCTTTGATCTGGGCAGATATTTTACCCAAAATACATTCTGATATTGAATCTAAAAATTCAGTCTAAGTGCACCATGTCAGACATCCAGTGGTTTGTTTGGAGGCAGCCTTTCTAAGATGTTCTGCCAGTGTGACATCATATCGTGCTATGAGCTCAAGGATTCCCAGAAAATTTCCATTTTTAGGATTTCCTAACTGAGCATTTTTTTCCCTTAGTGGCAAGTTTCTCAGTGCAAGGAAGAGTATGCAGTCAATAACTCGAGTCAACACACTTCTCCAGTGTGCTTTTTCAGCTGCCATGGTTCTCTGCAGTTCACTGTCAATAGTCTTACCTAGGTGTAAGCGAGATGCCATTTTTTTCCACATCAGATAAGCGTTTATGTGAGAACTGCTGGTTTCATAGTGCTTCAGTGTTTTTGAAAGACATCACCAGTTATTATACCCCGCCACAAGGCATGTGTCAAGAACTTTAGCTTCACCAAAAAGCTTACATGCAAAACAATAGACTGTTAGTATTTTTGGAATACAGTAACCAATCTCGTTCAACTTTCTCTCCATTAGACAGTAAACGAAAACAGTATGCTTTGGAAGAACACCTCTTACTCTTCTCTGATCTTGGATATGGGCCATCAGAAACTTTCTGTGGGCCATTTTCAACCATGTACTGCCCGTGTACACCTTTTTGTTCCACATTCTCCTTTGTGGTGATTGACACACCATGTCTGCCTGCACTAATTTTCCCAAAAAAGAACACAATGAAAGATGGTCATCAGAAATTCAAACCATCATGGTATATAGGTTTTTGTTTCCTCCCTAATCTAATTATTCCTACCTGATGTCATCACTTGTCTCTTCTATCACTGATCTCATGTCTGTCTCCTTCACCCCTTGTCTGTGACGTTCTCCACTAAGTCATATGGTCAAAAAAGCATTATATATTAGTTGTAAAAATTACAGATCTTAATACAGTTTTTAAACATAATATTTAAACATTATTGCTTGGGATTAAGCAGCTGTTCCCTCACTTCCACCTAATATTAGACCAACCTGTCGCTTTCCCCTGTTTGTCCTGATTGTTCCTCTGTCATCTCCTCTTCTTTCTCTTCACCCTCACAGCTGAATACTAAGTGAAACTTTAAAGACCAGCTTCTAAAGACATACAATTACAAACTGATGCACAATCAACATTAAAACAACGTGGAACTGGTCTTGTTTTAGTGTTATGATGAGATATATATATCTCTCTCACACATCTAATTCTGAGCTTTCACACCAACAACAATAATTTCTTTGAATATTTTTGCTTGCTGTTTCTATCCATATTTATAGAGTTTAAGCCTGGAAAAAGGCTTTAAATTTCCAGGTCATTCCAGTCTTGCACTTTGCTTGCAACTGGGCCAGGAGCTTAATACCCTTGAAAGAGACTGTTTAGGAACTGATTAGTAACTCCAGGTACTTCGTTTGGCAACGTGATTCATCCTTGGTTTGTCAAATACAGAGACAACAAATTAATAAGCATTAAAGTACGGTTTATGGGTTGGGGTTTCTGCAATGTTATCAATGTGTAAAAGCTCATCTTCAGAACCAATATCTGCTTAAAATGGTGATCTGCACCAAGTAATCTACTTTCAGCAGTTACCACCGGTTATTACACCGTAAACTGCAGAAAATACGTGCAGAGTTGCTCTGTCTGCCTTTACTTCCTATGGCGGAGGGATATTTCAGCTGGATACACTCAAAGCGTCTAGTGCAGGCAGGTCTCATAATAACCCCTATTTCGTCACTTATTTTAGAGCCCAAATAAGCGATTTCACTTTCAGAAACCGCAACCCGTGACTCATGAAATTTAGAAGCGCTTTTAGAAAAAAGAAGCCCAAAGTCGCATGTGTCCGAGGGTAAAAGAAACTGTTGGCAACAGTGAGCGCGGGTCTGTTTTGCTACAGTTTTCTAGCACTAGTGAAACTACGGAAAGCGCCGAGGGTAAAACAAACACAGTCCGGAGAGCGCGGCGGGGGGAAAAACATTAGGGAACGGTGTGTGTGTTTTGACGCGCGATTAACGGATGACAAAAAAATTGTCGGCGTTAAAATGGGTTTACGTTAACGCTGTTAATAACGCGTTTAACTGACAGCACTAATATATATATATATATATATATATATATATATATATATATATATATATATATGAATGATGGCATTAAAATTATTTCTAAGAGCCTCAAGAGCATTAAAAAGCATTAAATTAGTTAGTTCACCACCAGATGGCCAAGAGTGCTTTCTCTAAGCACTTTTTTTCATGCTCATTGAGAAAAGAGTTTCAGAGAAAATAAATTGTAACCGTTATAGTCTTGTGCATGTAAATTTCAATGTCTTGTAAATAGGTCAAAATCGCCTGGATTTTTACCAAACTGAAATCCTTGTTTAGTCTGCATGTGCTTTACAAATAGTGGCCATTTTTATTGGGATTGAACAATATTTGTGGAAAATACATTGATTTCTCCATTTTACAAACTTTTAAAAAAACAGAGTGTGCAACTTTCAAAAACTTCAATGAGAGAATTGTTGCATCTTATTCAAGGAATACATCCTGAAAATCTGAGCTCATTACACCAAAACATTGATTTTAGGTGAATTTTTCTAGTTTTGTCAAACAGACCAAGGTTTTTTACTTTTGGAAATAGGCCCCGCCCACTTGTTTCAATCATGACCATATTTAATAGTGATGGGTCCGGCAACACCGATGCGTTGGCGCATGTGTCGAGCTCATAGAGCAAAAGTCACGTGACCGATACAGGAACTGTTTCGAACTGACCGAGGTGCCAAACTGTTTCTGTTCCCTCTAAGCTGCGCGCGTGTGCATTCGCGCACAGCAGCGCGCACAGCAAAGCTATGCTGTGCAGTAAATAAAATCCAAGCTGAACTGTAAACAAAATAACGGTTAATAATGGTCACTTTTTAACCATTTTGCAACTCTGGTGTATTGGTGTACCACAGTCTTGCTCTGTGAGCGCCAGGTGCTGATCGGAGCGCACCACTGACGGATGGGTTGGGCAGACGCCTTTATGGTTGGGCGGGTTGCGCTGTGCGTCTTTGTTCTGAGCGTCGTTTGAAAGGACATGGCAGCAAAAAATTTGTAAAAAAATAAATAAATAAAAAAGCCAGTCCACAAGCATCCTTGTTCACATTATTTATTGACTGTATCTAAAAAAAACAAATATATGTTTAATTCAAATGAAAATATAAAATAACACAATGCAACATACAATGATTTAAATTATATTGTGTATACTTGGTCATCAAATCAGCATGAGTTAACTCTGTCAACCAGGCTGCCTGTAGGGATTTTTTAAGGTCCAGCAGGTGTCAGTATTCAGTGACACAGTATCGGCACAGTATCAATACAGTTTGGCAATGTGTCAAAACGCTTCATGACGCCTCATCGACCCATCACTAATATTTAATACTTTAGTTCAGGGCTATGATTGGAAGGGAATAAAATCCGCCGCCATAACTTTTTTTAGTTGTCCATTACATGGTTATATATGGAGTTTTGCGCGGATTGCACAAAAAATGTAGGAGGAGTTTAACAAGAAAGGTTTAACTTTTGTAGCCATGTAGTGCGAAAAGTAGCTAGTAAACGAAGGGTGTGCCCATGCACTTTATGATGCAGAATCATCCAATAAACAAAGTGATGTGAAGTTTTTGAGTGTGGGACCAGTAGTTTGGTGGTTACAGGCTGAAACGCAGTGTCCTTTGTTAAAGTGCCCCCTAGTTGTTGAGGGGTCTGAATTTCTGGGTTTGAGTGGCGGTGCACATTCTGTACTTGGATACCTGATTCAATCGATTCGTTACAAGTCCGCATGGGCTGCACAACGCGATTTAGCAGAGAATAATAATAAAGAATAATGAAAAACCACATGAAAAACAATAGGGTTCTCTGCTCACAGAGCAGATGAACGGCTATGCCTTGCATAGCCCGTTCTTTCTGCTCTGCGGGCTTGGAACCCTAATAATGAAAAAACACACGAAAAACAATAGGGTTCTCTGCTCACAGAGCAGATGAACGGCTATGCCTTGCATAGCCCGTTCTTTCTGCTCTGCGGGCTTGGAACCCTAACTATTAAGATGCATCATACTGAAATTAAAGCAGTGTATCATTCACCCTTCCTTTTTTAAATATCCAAACATGATTAAAGGGACAGATTTTGTTATGCGTTTTTAATGTAACACAAGACAAATATGTGTCTCGTGTTTCAATCGTAGGCTAAGCTTAATAATACGGAAAACGTAGTGTATACAAATGTGTGAACGCCTCTATTCATACCTGCATGCTGAGCAGACATACATTGTAAACAAAATACAATACAAAAGCCGTTTGGCTTTTGTATTGTAAACAAAATAAAATACAAAAGCCAAACGGTGGTCTTTCAGCTAGAAATGCATAATCTCTCCTTTAGTAAGATTGATTGCTGCTATACCTGGAAGATTGCTTTATAGAATTTCCTTGTATCGTAATGGTAATGAGAAATGTTATCTTAACAAGTACCCATAAAACACTTTTTGAAAAGTTCCTGTAAAAAACAGAATAAGCAATTAAAGGGTAACAATACCATTTTGTATAACACATAATGTGTGTGTGTTCTTGTACTTGCTTGTACTTTTTGCTAATTTTAATAGTGAAGTGAGGACCTTTTGTCGGTCTTCACTTTTATTCTGGGTTTGGGGTTAGATCACTATGGCATGAATTAAGTTTAAGTTAGGGTTAGGTATAATATGGCTAGGGTCAGGGTTAGGCCATAGAAAGGCTTAAAGATGAATCAAGGTCTATGGAAGACAAGGCACAGTCCTCACTATGTACATTAAACAAGGGTGTATGTTTGTGTTTGTGTGTGTTTTTCTGTGTCTGTTGAATTTGGTGTTGTAAGTTATAAGATCTTTGTTCAGTGCACAGATTTAACACAAATATTTAATGCAGAGCTATAATTCATCATTACACGAACAAAATAGTGCTGTGAGTTGACCTGGGCCCTCTATTTTTGTTCATGTAAAGGATTTAAGAGGTGGGAGGTGTTTCTGCAAGGTATGCAAAGTAATTCAAATTCATAGCTTTTGTTAACACCACCCTGGCTGGGGATGATTCTAAAGAAACTTTAAGGCCTATTTTATCACTAATCTTCTTTGCAGAGTACCAATATTCAGATTGGTCATATCTTCTTAAATGCTTTGTTATTTTCTACAAGTTTGACATTGGAAAGCTTAGATTCCACTCTTTCAGAATCTGCAAATAACTCAAAACGGCCCCGGTGAGACTTGTTCCTGGTTTTACTGTGGCCTGTAACATTTGTCTTAAAACCGTCTTAGAATTGAATGGTGACTTGAAACAGTACAAACTAGGCCCGCATTTTTGTATGAATGCGTATGAAAAGCCTATCAGTCAGATCCAGTGCAGAAACTGCACCAATTCTGTCCTTCACCGCCTCGGCAGCCCAGGCTTCGGGCATTGCTGAGTCCATGCCTTAGGCCAGCAGCTCAAATTAAAAACGCTCAGCCCTGCTGGGCTCCTTCAACCTCCAGTCCCTAGGAGGGTAACAAAACCTCTACCTCAAAAGACAGATCCATAGCAAAAAAACAAATCAAAACCCAGATTTTTAACCCTATGTTTCAATGTCACTTTCCCTCGTTCTGACCGTAGCTTAACCCCTCCCCACTCCCACTCTTTGCCATGTCTCTTGGAACCGGTCACTTTGGTGGCATTTTTTTTAATTCGTGGAAACTGAGTTATGCCTTTATATTGGGATGAGTTACATTTTAATATTGTGTCTCACAGCCATAGCACGGCAGATTGCTTTAACAATCTTTTACTTGGTGGTACAAGCATCAAATTTGGTAGACATGTGCTCCAGGACCTGTTCTCTAAAAAAAGTATGTTACCCACATTGAAAAACAAAATATCTACCATTTGAAGTAGTTTTAAACTGTGTTTGAGCTAGATTTTGATGAAATAATGCAATTTCTACACATCAAAATATATATTTTTGTGTATGGAAAACCCAAAACTACATTTACAAAATTGTAAGTACTGACTTACAATCACTCTCTCCAGGAGTGAATGCTGCTTGTCGGGACTTTGAAGCAATCAACTGGTTCCCTTATATATTTTGACCAATCTGTATAATATGATTGATTTGACTTTGTAAAGTTGTGGCCGAGTGGTTAGAGCAGTGCGCTTGCACTCAGAGAAGGATGCAAGTACCCGGTTCAATCCCCAGTGCCGGCACTCTGGGTCCTTTAGCAAGACCCTAAACCCCAGACTGCTCCCCGGGCGCCGCACATGGCAGCCCACTGCTCCCCACGGGGATGGGTTAAATGCAGAAAGCAAATTTCATTGTAATGTATGTTTCAATGACAATAAAGACGATATTACTATATTATTACTATTATCAAAGTGCCCCGAGATGACATGTTTCATGAATTGCCGCTATATAAATAAAATTGAATTGAATTGACAAGTAATATATAACAGGGATTACATGATGAAACACTCTCTTAGTGAAGCTTTTACATTGAACAAATGACTTCAGTATAGATAAATGTACAGTTACAGTAGTACTGTGCATGTTGAATTTCAATTGTATAAGAAGATGTGGTACTGCTAATCTGGGATAGGTTGATGCATGAATACACTTTCCTCAGTCAGTAGGATGACGTCAACTTCCTTTCTACATTTTGTGGTAAAAAATGGAAAAATATAGCATATGGAGCAGGAAATTATTTCATTTTAAATTTTATTTATATAGCGCCAATTCATGAAACATGTCATCTCAAGGCACTTTCCAAAGTCAAATTCAATAAGATTATACAGATTGGATCAGATTACACAGAAACACAGAAAATTCTATCCTATCTAAGGAGACCCAGTAGTCTTGACAAGCAGCATTCACTCCTCCTGAAGGAGCATAGAGCCACAGGGAGAGTCGTCTGCAATGTCCATGGCTTTGCAGCAATCTCTCATACTGAGCAAGCATGAAGCGACAGTGGAAAGGAAAACTCCCCTTTAACGGGAAGGAAAAACCTCCAGCAGAACCAGACTCAGTGTGAACGGTCATCTGCCTTGACCAACTGGGGGTTAGAGAACATAGAGCAGAGACACAATAAGAGAGACAAAAAAAGCACAGAAGCACACACTGATCCAGGAATCTGTTCTACATTATATGGTAATAGCGGGTGATCTGTATTCCCTGGATGATGTCACAGCTTACAGAACGTGGTAGGTGTACCTACTATGAAGAAATAAATTACAGAAAACAAAGAGTTAATGGCTGAAATGACAACAAGCTATGCAAACTGGAGAACAGTAGAACTCCGCAGAGTGAGAGAAATAGATCCTGATGTCCTCCAGCAGCCTAAGCCTATAGCAGCATAATTATAGAGATAGCCCATGATAAATCTAAGCCACTCTAAGCTTTGCAAAAAAGAAAGTTTTAACCCTAGTCTTAAAAGTAGACAGGATGTCTGCATCACAGACCAAAACAGGGAGTTGGTTCCACAGGAGAGGAGCCTGATAGCTAAAGGATCTGCCTCCCATTCTACTTTTATTTTACGTGCAATTAAAAGCATTTAATTGCATATAATGAGTCATACAATAAACTTATGGGAAAGATTAGTGGAAGGTAGACAGAGGTTAGAAGTGAGCATCTGTGAGCAGCAGTACGAATCCATGCCAAGAAAATTAACAAGAAAATATACAGATGCAGTATTTGCTTTGAGGACATTGATGGAGAAGCACAGAGAGCATACATTCACACCCTGATGATGGTGAGCTATGTTTGTAGCCACAGCTGCCCTGGGGAAGACTGACAGAGGCGAGGCTGCCATACAACGGCGCTACCAGACCCTCTGACCACCGCCAGCAGGCAATTCAGGTGACGTGTCTTGCCCAAGGACACAACAACTGAGATGGTCGAAGCAGCAACCCGGCAATTGCATGACGAGCTCCATAAACTCATGCACCACTGTCGCCCCAGAGGAAAACCTAGAGAGAGGCAGGTTTTCCCTGGAAAGGAGAGGAATGGAGATTAGTTGTAGCAAGACATAATGTGTGTGTGAATGAGAGGGAGAAGAGCTGTAAGGTTACGCAGATCATAAATAAAGATGGATAACTTTGAAGTACTTAGGATCAACAGTCCAGAGTAACAGTGAGTGTGGAAAAGAGGTGAAGAAACATGACCAAGCATTTTGGAAAGGGTGGAGAAAAGTGTTAGGTGTGTTGTGTGATAATAGTATGAGGGGCAATGAAAGGAGAGGTGTACAAGACGCTGGTGAGACCAGCGGTGCTGTATGGTATAGAGCAAGGGTGTCAAACTCCTCGAGGCCTGGTGTCTTGCAACCTTTATTTGGGTCTCTGTTTCAACACACCTGAGGCAAACAGACGGGTCTGTGGTGGATGGGTGTGGTATTGATCACGTGGTGTCAGCAGTGATTGTAAGATCACCTGTTTTGCTCACCTGGGGGAGTTGTCAGTGATTGGGTGATGGGGGATGTCTACTTTTTGCTGACCGCTTTAAGCTTTGGATGCTTTTTGTACCTTTTGCCTTTGATCACGGCTTGAACCTGTGGATTCGTTTTTTATGCTTCATTGCAACTGGTGTTTGAAGATCAACAACAATAAAAGGATCTTAACTGCAGCTTGGACTGAAGTTTTGAATAGCGAGCGCGTCAACAAGAATTCCCCTATTCAGCCGCTCAGCGACGCAGAGTTTGTTTGACGGTCGCCAACATTTGTCAGCAAAAAAGACGACGGCAACGGAGCTTCTCGCAAAACAGGACGGCAACGCGAGCCCACACAAAACCGCCACACCACACCTACGAAAGCGGATCACTTGAGACAGAGAAGGAGAAGACAACGGGGGTATGTAACCGGCGCGTTTGAACGCGTTTGCCGTTTAAACCCAGCTTGGTTCCGCCAGATGAAGCTGTTGTTGTGACACGCCCTGCCCCCCGCTACGCTTTGCTGCCGGACTGTGGCCGTGGGATTTTGGTGTGCATGTGTGCGTGGCTCTGCGTGATTTCAGCAAGCTGATGCTTTGAAGTTTCCTTTCATTTGGATTTTGGCAAATGACGTAAAATGAGTGATCTGCTGCATCTGTTGGTGAAAAACTTGAAAAGGATAAAAGAACTATCGTTCTTACTGAGAAAGCTCTCGTAAATAAAATTGAAACGATCCAAACAGAGCGGAAAAGGCATGTAAATAAAATGAAAGGTGCAATTGTGTGTCTCAAAGAGCTAATGAAAGATGATGAAAATTATTCACAAGTAATGTTACAGTTGGATGAGTTAAGACACCTCTCTAAGGATGCCAATGCATTGCATCAATCTCTGTTGACTTTAATTCCACTTGATGAGAAACATAAGCAAAAAACATGGTTCTCAAGCATCACTAAATACAATAAGGGTTTTATTGAGGATGTTGAAATATGGCTTTCTGAAACCAATAAATGCTCAAGCAAGCCATCCTCTGGCATGTTACAGTCAGAGAAAACTCCAGTAGGAGGAGAAATGGAGGTTCAAGAGCATATGGAACCTGAATTGTCTGTTAATCCCCGGCATGACAACCATGAGGATGTGTTGCCATCTGATAGTGTTTCAAATCAAGGGAGCAGGTCAAGCTCCAAAGTATCATCAACTGCATCTGCACGTCTCAGGGCAGAAGCTGAAATGGCTGCCTTGCTCACACGTCAAAATATGCTGAAAGAAAAACACGCTCTGGAAGAACAAGAGGAGCAACTGAGGAAAAGGAAAGAACAGCATCAGCTTGAAGCAGAAATAGCTGCAACTGCTGCAAAAGTAAAAGTGCTGAAAACTGGATCTGCTGTGCAAAGCACAGCTTCATGGAAATCCAATGGAATGGAATCCTATTTCAAAACAGAAGGAAATGCTCTTGAGCTCCTTAAAGCAGATTCAAAGAATTTTGTTCCACAGACACTTCTGAAGAGAAGTACCGTTTTTGGAAATGCAGAGCTACAAGTAAATACAGTGCAACAGAATGCGACAAGGGAAAGACCTGCACCTCTTCTTATGGGGCCTTCTGATCCTCTAACCAGGAAATCTTCATATATGCCTCTGCAGGAAGCTGCTCAACCAGTAGCCAATGAAACCCTGTTGTCCATCATGGAGAAACAAAACTAGTTAACGTGTATGTTGGTACGTCAGCAAGGTCTTTCTTCGCTGCCTAGAAGAGAAATTCAACCCTTTGATGGAGATCCTCTTCATTTCCAGGCCTTTATGCGTTCATTTGAACAGGTTATTGAAGCAAAAACAGACGATCCGGATTACCTGCATTATCTTGCACAGTACACCAGGGGTCAGCCCTGCGAACTTGTCAAAAGCTGTCAACATATGCCTGATGGTGCTGGATATGTAAAAGCAAAGACTATGTTGTATGAGCACTTTGGAAATGTGCATATTATTGCTTCTGCTTATCTGAATAAAATTCACTCATGGCCTTTGATTAAATCAGAAGATGGAAAAGCTCTTCAGGCATACTGTTTGTTTCTACGTGCATGTTGCAATGCGATGGAGGTTTATGATCTTTCTGAATTAAATACACCTGCCAACATGCTTGCTGTGATTAGAAGATTGCCTTATAAGTTGAAAGATAAATGGCGAACAGCAGCATGTGACATCCAAGAGAAGCAGCATCGCAGAGCTACATTCATTGACATTGTTTTCTTCCTTGAGCGTCAAGTTAAAATTACTACAGATCCTGTCTTTGGAAATCTATGTGACGCTCCATCAACATATTTAACAGTCAAGAACAGTGATGGAGAGAAACGTTCTCCACGTCCAAGAACTAGAGGAAGTAGCTTTGGCACAACCATCTCTGCTGTCGAGAGAAATAATTCTTCAGAGGCTCAAGAACATCAGACTGCTGTGAAGATTTGTTTTTTTTGCAAAGGTGGACACAAACTGGATTTATGTTCTGTGTTTGATAAGAAACCTCATAATAAGAAGATTTCATTTCTTAGGAAGAATAATGTGTGTTTTGGTTGCCTGTGCACAGGGCACATCAGCAAAGAATGCAGAAATCACCTTTTAAAATTTGTGGTTTCAGACATGCAAGCATACTTCATATCCACCACAAGAAGAACAAGGTCAAACTTGACACTGAAGCAGATAACACTCCCGTCACAGTCCAGACTAGTGGTCTTACTGGGGCCGGGGAACAAGACTGTAAGCTTTCCATTGTCCCAGTCAAAGTAAAATCAAAGAAAGGTCAAAGAATCGTGGAAAGATATGCCTTTCTAGACCAAGGGAGTTCAGCATCCTTTTGTACAGTGGGTCTTATGGACAAGCTGAATGTCACTGGGAGAAAAACAAAGATTCTTTTGCGCACCATGGGACAAGAGAAAGTGATGGACAGCTTTATTGTGCCTGAACTGGAAATCGCTGGATTGGACAGCAATATGTATTGTGACATGCCTGACCTCTTTACTCAGCACAGAATGCCTGTAGACCTGTGTAACATCCCAAAGCAACGCGACCTGTATAAATTGCCATATTTGAAGGATTTTCATTTACCGGAGATAAAAGCACAGGTGGAGCTTCTAATTGGCATGAACATGCCCAGAGCTCTAGAACCTTTGGAGGTCATCAGAAGTGAAGGTGACGGACCTATTGCCATTAAAACGATGCTCGGTTGGACAGTGAATGGGCCACTTGAACAAGAATGCTGTGGAAAACCAAATTGTCCGTCAACAGTCACTACCAACAGGATATCTGCTGTTACATTGGACAAGTTATGGAAACAACAGTTCAAGATGGACTTCCCTGACAGCAGCTATGATGAGCATGCGGGGCTGTCAAAGGAAGACTCTAGGTTTCTGGAGTTGGCTAATAAGACCGTAACCTTCAAGGATGGACACTACAGCATTGCCCTGCCTTTGAAAAACAGAGACATAAGAATGCCTGATAACCATGCTGAACAACGTGCCTTAAGCTTGAAGAAAAGGTCATTAGCATGAATCTTGACTCAGCCATTTAATTGAGTTGTGTTGGACCAGGGAGACATCTAAAAGTTGAAGGACCCCAGTCCTTAAGGACTGAAGCTAGACACGTGGTTGAAAGACTTTGGCACTAAGGAAGAAATGGGAGGCAGAAATGGAGGAAGCAGAGATGGAGATGTTAAGTTTCTCTGTGGGAGTGACGAGGGTGGATAGGATTAGGTATAAGTACATCAGAGGAACAGCTCATGTTTAATGTTTTGGAAATAAAGCTAGAGAGGCCAGATTGAGATGATTTGGACATGTACAAAGGAGGGATAGTAAGTACACCGGTAGAAGGATTTTGAAGCTGGAACTGCCTGCTAGGAGGGCCAGAGGAAGACCAAAGAGATTTAGGGATGGAGTTAAAGAGAACATAAAGGAAAAGAAAATGCAGAAGATGGGGTTAGATGGAAACACATAACTCATGTGGTGACCCCCCAAAGGGAAAAGCCGAAAGATTAGCTATTTGTTTATTATTTGTATTTGCATGTATTTATTTGTGAATGGGGCAGTGCCAATTTATAGACACAATGTATATATGTGAGAATATAGCCAGAGCTAGTTTCCATCTCCAGTACCTCATCATGCAAAGCTAACCAAACAAAATAACACAGTACATTGACAAAATGACAGAGGAATACTATTACTATTATTATTTGTGATCTTAGTTTTAAAACTGATCACAATTCCAAAAATTAATGCTTCTTGATATTTTTATTTCTAGAATTTCCTCTTAACCTTCATTATTAACTCATCCTTTTCCTCACACTTTCAAAAAAACTGCACCTCGGTTATTTACACAGTTTTGTACAATCATTTTGTTTGGTTCAGTATTTCTTTTATTTGGCTTCTTGTTGTTTGAGTTTACAAAACCATTTGTTGATCTAATATGAAGCAATTCTGTGCTTATAGAGTATAAAATAAACTATAAATAAAAACTTGTAAACCGGTTGAAACTGATACCTAATTATTGGTATCAGTTACTTATATTTGTTTTTCCCTCTGGATCATTTGATTATATGTTTACGTTATTTGAGACGACATCGGGAGTGCCAGGCTATAAAATCCTGGATTAAAATTGTATATTATGTAGTGACAAATAAAAAAACACCTGGTAACATTGTGGTAGAGTCATGAAGGCATTGTGCAACTCTGCAGGTTTCAGGTTGATGAGGCGAAGGTTGGATCCCTGGTTCAAGAAGTGGAGCTGAAGAGTGATCAGTTTGGCTCTTCGGACACAATGACTCGCCTGACGCACACAGCAGTCCTGGCGACACACAAACACACACGCACACACACACACACACGCACACACACACACAAAATGAAAATCTATCATGCATGACAAAGTTATTAGAAGCACTGAAATAATCTGAAATACCTTGGAGAAACTTTCTGCAGCATCCTTGAGCAAATTCAACACCTTGACCAATGAGCTCTTCAGATCAGGAGTTACAACTGTTTACAAATATTCAACAAGAGTAAAACTTACTCTGCAATTAAAGCTAGTATTGTGCATCCGATAACAGACAATACAAGCCATGTTTGCAGAAATGTTTTAGTTTTTCAACCTTTGTACAGCTTTTTTGCTCACCCCACTCCTGAGATTCAATCATCTTTAGCTGTGTCTTGGCAGCAATCTCATGGTTTTCTCCAATCTCCCTCCTCATGCTGAAACAAAGCGCCACCATGTTGTGCTTCTCACTATCAGCAGGGAGGCAGTGTTTGATGTAATCTAGCAGAGCAGTTTTTAATGTAGATCTCTGCAAAAGGATGAAATTAATGACGGATCGATATCTTGGTGGAATACAAACCTTTTTTTTGTCAATGTGGCAATGAGGCAATAAGAATTGTTGTCTTAATGCCAAAAAGAGCCCAACAGATTTTACTTTCACAAGTTGAGCCTCACTGCTTTCGTAATATGCAAGAAGCATTATTACAATTTATGCTGGGACTATTTCATGTTAAATGGACAATAAAACAGGAAGGCAGAAGAGAAAAAAAGGAGAGAAACAGATGAGACAAAATGCCTAAAAAGGAGAAAAGATGAAAGAGATAGAGGAGAGAAAAGCGAGAGAGCAATACAACATCCTCTGGGTCTGCTTCTTCACCTGAAAAGAGAGATATGAAAAGAACAGCAAAACCAGCCTATAAAGTATTACCGGTACAAACAAGCAATGTCTTGATACCATCACTAAAATGTCACTGTGTGTGTGTGTGTGGTGTGAGCCAAACCTGTCCTCTCTCTGTGTCCATCTTCTTTCTGAGTAGCATCTCAAAACAATGGTTCTGATGGAGCAAATCGAAGATGTACGTCATCTCATTATACCTGCCAATACCGGTCAGCAGACGCACCTGCACATACACAAACACATCACACAGAGAAATGCTGACCAGATAATGTTTGTCCATTAAAATTTTTAAACACAGAATATAATCATCTTTTGTTTAAATCAGTTCTCTACATTGGGGGAGTGGTGGCCTAGTGGTTAGAGCAACATGCTTGCGTTCTGAGAAGGCTGCAAGTACCTGGTTAAATCCCCACAGAGTGAACGAGGCCTGAGCAAGACCCCAAGCCCCAGATTACTTCTCCGGGTACTGTAAAAAAAACAAAAAAAAAAACAACCCTATCCACTGTCCCTCTTCTACAATGAATCCATCCCTTAGGGGGCAGTAATCTGCCAGTGTGCAGTGAATGTCTAACATTCTGGGGCTAAGAGTGTTGTTCAGGGATCCAGAAAGGCAAAATGTGGGAATTTGCGGTCTCTCCAAAACACAAGCGCCATGCGCAAATAACAATGTCTCCACTCCCCCTAAAATGTGACTAACATTTTTTTTTTTTTTTTTATAATCTTGTTCTGTGTTTTTACGGCACTAGTGGCTTGTTCTTCTCAAAGTAAGCTCACAGGAAATAGGGTTTGAAACAGGGGGTAGACATGCAGCACAGGACCTCAGGCCGGAATTTACCCCAGGTCAACTGCGTCGAGGACTAAGGCCTCCATATATGGGTCATGTTAACTACCCCTGCACCATCAGAACCTTCCCCCGACTAACATTTATTTTTTGCAAGATTAAAACATGTTTTGTTCGACTGGTAAGAATCCAGATAAGGGTCTGAATGTATGTATCTGAACAGACACCATTCTAGTGTTATAACCAACATTATTAACAATTCTACAAGTAAACAGCACATTCAGAGATAGAAAAAAAACTGAAGAGGCTGACATAAGAAACAGTGATTAATAGGTAGACCCTAATCTATAAAAGTTCACCTAGAGGTGTCAAATTGTCTTTTTAATTGCTATTAATTTATTACAGTCATATTTATTCTATTATGCGTTTTAGCATTTTAAACCACAATACCAGTGGGTTTGCTGGTGCAAATGGTAAATGGTTTGTGTGTGTACAACGCTTTATCAAGTCCAACGACCCCAAAGCGCTTTACACTTCATGTCCATTGTGTTATTCACACATTCAACCCTTGACAGTGGTGATCTATGTTAGTAGCCTGACAGAAGCAAGGCTGCAATTCATTGCCGCCACCAGGCCATCTGACCATCAGCAGCAGGCAATGCGGATGAAGTGTCTTGCCCAAGGACACGATGCAGGGGGGGGGGGGGCATGCAGGTAAGCTCAAATAAACACCTGTCCACTTTAATGAAATAAACTACTGTCATGTGTATAAATGAAAGAACATACAGTTGTTTCTTGTTAGGACAATTCCATTTGAAACTTTAAATATTCAGTTAGGTTTATTTTGTAACTTTATCCACCTGTGCATGTATGTTACTGAGCTATTTGGTAGTGTGGTCTATATTTCTTGCTCTGTAGTGCTGCCTGCTTTTCGCCATCTGGAGTGTGTCATGGATGTCAATGATGATGATCCAACCTACATGGTAGAGTTCAAGAATTTCTTCCAGAGTGACCTGGCAACACGACAGGCTTGATACACCACTGAATCCATGTTTTAAGGATTTGAATGTCTTCCAAGAAAAAGTGGGAACAGGTAAAAACCATAAAGATATGCTGGACTACTCAATCCATTTTATCAAATAAAACTGTATCTATATAGCAACACAAAGTGCTTCATAAAATAAACTGCCAATTACACTGAGTATTAAAAAGAATTATTCATTCATGTACCTGTCCATCTCTCCATCTTTTCCTTTATTCAGGTGTGAACCAGTCTGGAGAACATGCTCCAAACAGCAGAGTCCAGAAGAGCAGCTACTCTCCAGCCCGCCACAGAGGATGATGAACTTGCTAAAAAGAAGAAGAGGAGGACCACTCTCCTGCTGGGGTCAGACTCTGACTCAGAAGAAGATGGAATGGAGTCTGGGGAGCTGCAGCACTACAGGGCAGAGCCCTGCATTAGTATTGATGACTGCCCCCTGCAGTGGTGGTATGTTCACTGTAATGCCATCTTATGACGTGACAGACTCCAGCTCCCAGCATGCAACATGGTCAACCTGACCACCATCTCCCAGCATGCAACATGGTCAACCTGACCACCAGCTCTCAGCATGCAACATGGTCAACCTGACCACCAGCTCCCAGCATGCAACACGGTCAACCAAACCACCAGCCCCGGCAACGTTATCTCGTTGCTATGGAATGACGTAAAAGCGCCCGGCGAGCTCAACTCAGTCTTCTTTGCTGGCATTTCGCCAAATAGAGGAGACACACAGCTGTTCCTCCCGTTGGGATTTCCCCCACGTGACACGTGCTTCGATTTCTCGTTGGCCGAGAACTTCCGAATCAAACTTTCCCTTAATTTCTATGCAGGAGGTCAACTTTAAAGTACTCTGAATTCATTTTGATCCTACTGGGAGCCGCTATCTTCCAGTGATCATCATGAATTCCACTGCTGTTTTGGCCAAACGAAGCGTCTGAAAGCCCCAGAGACTGTGTAGGTTTTCCCTTTTTCTTCTGCCACTCACGGACGCACGCCGGCGCCGCAGCTGCAGGACGCCCGCGGAGCCGGGACATCCCCACTGAGGCAACGTCAGAGTAAAGAAAGGATCTTACTCATATTTCTGTTTTTCACCAATAAGGTGATATATTTTGTGGCTGGGCAGAACCTATTAGGAATTAGTTTAATGCTTACTTACTCCGAGACGGGTATGTTTTAACGGTGCTGGATATTTCTGATGTCTGTGCATGCATTTCATAAGTGATTCTGGCTGTGTTGTTTTTGGGGTGATGATAAACTGGCTCTGCCGAGAGCCGATTTTCTCTCCTCTTCCTTTCTTCATCTTTTGATTTCTTTGTCTACATGTTCAGTTTCGCGCACTTTCTTTGAAGTCCTTTGTTCAGGAGTGAAACCGCCTCCTGATCAAAGCCCGCCCTGCACTAGGCGTGTGCGCTAGATACGTCATTAGGACCTCCTCGTCATGCAAGGTCGTAGGTCATAGTCGCCATCTTGGAAAGGTGCAAAGGTAGCTCTAGACTATGGAGCCAGATCGGTCTCGATATTCACAAATGCACATATGTGATTCAGACATGCACAGGACAAGATCCATGCATGCACAGCCCGATTCATGCAAGCACAAAAAAATCCACAAATGCACAAAAAAATCCACGCACACACAGGACAAGATCCACGCATGCACAGCCCGATTCATGCATGCACAGCCCGATTCATGCATGCACAGCCCGATTCATGCAAGCACAGCCCGATTTATGCAAGCACAAAAAAATTCACACATGCACAAAAAAAATCCACACATCCACAGTTCAATTCATGCAAGCACAAAAATATCCACAAATGCACAAAAAATCCATGCACACACAGGACAAGATCCACATATGCACAGCTCTGGTCTTTAAACTTCACTGCATTTGTGTGTGCATTTTTGAGACTCCTCTGCCATGCGCTGATTCACGCGTACATTTTTTTAAACAGAGAATGGTTTGCAACCAATCAGAAGCCTCCCTTGTATAAGCCAATCACTGGAAAGTACTCCACGTGGGGTGACTTACTCATAAGCCAATCACAACCTGTTCAGGATGCACGTAGTATGAGCACAATGTGCTCTCAGGCTTCAGCGGGCAGCTGCCGTTTGTCTCCCTCTCTCTCTGCAGGTGTTTGCTCATGTGCATGTATGAATCACATATGTGCATTTGTGAATATCGAGACCGATCTGGCTCCATACTAGAGAGTTAGCTTATCGTGTTGTGGAGTACAGAAGCGTTCCCCATCTAGCTTCAGGTCTGTTTTCTCAAAGCTATTTTGTCTTTCAATGCTGTCAAAGTGTCAAAAGTGCCGACTTCTTGAATGTGATGTTAAACAACTGTGAATTGAATTAAGAATTACTACATCTCATTTAATCCATTTTGACTAATCCATTTATTTTCTTTTGCATGTTCCTTGAGTAGCGAGTAGTGTTTCCTAGTGTTTTTATTAAATATAATAATAGCTGGGTTTCAGTCACGTGATGATTATGACGCGGCCAGGGGGCGCGATTTCAGATGGAGGGCAGGACGTCTATGAAGTTAGCGTAAACATGGAGGACACCGTTACCGAGAGCCCGTATTGTATGGAGTTTAGAGCCTGTTTCAAGACATAGATATAAGGAGTTGATTGACAGATATGTTGGACGTGACCTGTACCTCATGAAGATGAGTGAGTTTTCGGTGGACCTTAAAGATTTGCCGACAGTGGAAGCCGTTGACATAACAAACTATCTGGTCCTTCAGACATCGTAATACACCAAACAGCAAATGAAGGCCTATAAAAGTATGGAGGCATATAACTTCTTTGTCAGCGGGTGGGTCCACAACCTCGGCACCAAACGTCTCCACGACGATCATCGTTTAGTCTTCGCCAGGGTGAGTGTTTGTTCTTATATTGTTTTATGTGTTAAAAGATGCTAGCGTTAGCAGTAGCGGCTATCCAACATAGCCTCTGCACATTCCGACCGGCTTTGTTGATCTTCTTTGAGCTTCATCCTCTTCTCTCGTTGAAGAGATGCTTCTGATTTGGGCTTAGTTTTTTGGAGCCCAGTCTACCGACTCAACGTCACCCAAAGCGCTAGGACAGCCTAAACAGTCCCAATGAAGTCCATATTAGACTATCGGTAACTTATTAATCATTACTAAGTAAATGAGCATTTAACGACAAACTTATGCTATATAAACACAACCACAAAAACAAGTTAGCTAGCTAACATAACGTTATAGCTTACCTCCGACGAAGTGGTCCATGCAGACACGGGCATTGGCAGACTCTGCTCCTCCAGACCGCAGACGTACGTTTAAAATCCATTTTTTACGGCGTTGTTCTGTGAGCTTTTTACAATTTTCACCTTTATGAACGACAATCTTTGGTACTCTGTAAAACCTCCTTTTCTCAGTTCGAACGATTGGAGCAGCCGTAAACTACACAAAACATATGCATTATTTCAGACGGCAGATCCTCAGCTACTTCACTTCCTGCCCTCCATCTGAATTTCGCGGTGTCGCGAAGCAGCACTGTGACGTCACGTGAAACCCAGCTATTGCTGTAATAGGGATTATTACTTTAATAAAGAATAATGTGTGAAATAGTAATTGTTTGTGGTTATTTTGGTTCAGAAATTGAATGGTCTCTAAGAGCAAAGGAAGTACCTCTTTTGAATTAACAACTGAATTAACAGACATTTTCATTGGTTTGTGATAAAGAAGTAAGGGTTAAAACTCCAATTGCAGTTATAATCGGTCAACAACCGGTCAGATCACACTTTCCCAGCATAAATAAGTTCATAACAGCTAATTAATAAATGCATTGTTAGTGTTAATCATTACAGTCTTATAGCCCTTGGATCACAACCATTTCAATTATATTTGTTATAGCTACTATTTGAGTTTGAATGATGTATTATTCAATTATAATAGCAAATTATAATTAATAATAATATCCATAATCAAACAGGTTTCTGGCATAAAATCACTCAAGAGTCTATGAAAAGCTATTAGCCATAGGATGCAAGTACCTGGCCCCCCTGCCAACCTCTGTAACTTGTGAAATACTGTTTAGCCTTAAAAGCCACATAGTATATATGAAAAGGACAGCCGTGCTCCCTGAAAATGTGACCAAGCTGGTCTGTCTCAACGACTGGCTGAAGCTGGTGGGCTGCACCAGCCCACCAGCTGGTGGGCTGGTGCAGAGACAACAGCCTGATCCTGAACGTGGAGAAGACGAAGGAGATCATCGTCGACTTCAGGAAAAACCGGCCTCACCATGCTCCACTGCTCATCAACAACTCAGCGGTGGAGGTGGTCAGCAGCACCAAGTTCCTGGGGGTGCACATCACGGACAACCTCACCTGGACTGTGAACACCGCGTCGCTGGTGAAGAGGGCACAGAAACGACTGTACTTTCTGCGGAGGATGAGGAGAGCCCGCCTGCCCCCGCCCATCCTCACGACCTTCTATAGAAGCACCATAGAGAGTATTCTGACCAGCTGTCTCTCTGTGTGGTGTGGAGGCTGCAGTGCCTCCGACTGGAAGAACGTGAGGAGAGTGGTGAGGACAGCAGAAGGGATCATCGGGGCTCCTCTTCCCTCCATAAAAGACATTTCATCGCAGCGCTGTGTGTCTCGAGCCCGTAACATCATCAGGGACCCCTCACACCCCCACCACAGACTATTCTCCCTGCTGCCCTCTGGAAAGAGGTTTCGCAGCATCCGCCGCAGGTCCACTAGGTTCTGCAAAAGCTTTTTCCCTGCTGCCATCAGACTGTTGAACTGCTGAACTGCTAAAGTATAAAAACGGACTGTGTACCACATTCGATTCGCTGATTTGCACACTTGCACATTGTATTATATCCTGCAAAATTGCTGCTGCACCTTACCGGGAAACGTACTGCAAAACTGTGTACAATGCAACTGTCTACTTTTAAATCATTGCTGCACCTTACTGCGTATTTGTTACATTTGTTTTACACTGTTTACATTTCAACTGCCTACTGCTCACTGCTGCACTTTATCCGGAAGTCAATTGAAACTTATCCTGTAAGTGACTGCGATTTATCACTGCACTTTATCCTGTACTGTAATTCACCGCAAGGTATCCTGTAGAGTTACTGCAATCTTTCTGAGCTGTGTGAAAGCGAAATTTCGTTCTGTATCCACTCTGTGTATACAAAATGACAATTAAGAAAGTCTAAGTCTAAGTCTAAGAATAAATAAGAAGGGCAGGAGGTAGTTGTAGCCTGCTAGAAGTGATTGCTTGATGTTAATTTAGTATTGTATTTTGTGATGATGAGCAATGTTATTTCTGATGTGCTAACTTACAACTTGTGCATATTTTATATTTTAAGCAGAACAAAAGCTACAAGTTTAGTGTTCAATTCTTGTATTGCTCAGAAAAGCGTTATTTTTTGATCTGTTAACTAAAAGCACTTAAAGGAGAAGTCCAGTCAAAATCAGAATTCAAACTGCTGAAAGTACTTTAAATATAAAACTACTACATACTGTGCAAAAAATTATAAGTTTGTTTAATTAATAATAATTCTCATTTAATCATGTTTATGTGGAGGAATCCATCTTGGTCAAGAATAGTACTGTCACCTCCCATTTTTTGACGTCACTCGGCGGACCCGCTGTTGAGCAAGTTTCAACGCTCTGTTTGTCACGGCGCACTATTTTCCAAGATCAAACTCAGTCGGGTCCTACAGTATATATCTATACACGCGTGTGTGTGTGTGTGTGTGTGTGTGTGCGCGCGCTCCGCGCAGCACGGCTTTGCATCTAACAGACGGGGTTTCAGTTTCAGTTTGCAGCAGAGCGCGCGCACACACACACAGACACAGCGGAGGAGAGATCGCTGAAGTGACTTAAGTTAGCTGATTATTATAGTATAAGTATTAAAATATAAGAGCATTCCAGCACATGCTGGGCTGAGCACGGCATTGCACCGGCGCTGCAGCTGAGCGCGCACACACACACACACACACACACACACACACACACACACACACACACACACACACACACACACACACAGCGGAGGAGAGATCGCTGAAGTGACTGTGTTGAAATAAGCAATGTTTTTTCCTCTTTTACAAGTTGTGTTGGAACATCCGATGGCCATGCACGTGGGCATTGTTGCTTCAGCAATAGCTCTTGGGAATGTCAGCGGTGAAGTCCTCTGGAAATCCGAAATAATTATTGATGATCGCAGCTGTGTAGAACGGCTCCTATTGACTTTGCATGGAAAGCGGAGAGAAATACTGTCGCCGCTTCCGCTCTTCCACGTCGCAGGATGTGATGTCAAACGCCCCTTACTGCCCATATTTGGGCAGTCATGTCAGCCCCCATACACAGTGATTCAGACGACAATTTATGTTTTTATTTTCTTATTGATTAAAGATAAGTTCATTAAATAACCACAAATGTATTAGTTTTAGTTATAGCTAATGATACCCTGATTTTTCCTTGTTGACCGGACTTCCCCTTTAATATGAACCTGTGCCCGTATTAAGATTAAAACTAGCTCTTAGTGATGTCATTTTAGGAAAAATCTTTCACCGATTTCATCAATTCTAAGAGTAGTCTTAGACTTTTACCTTGGTAAGATAAAAGTTATTCACAAAACATCTTTGGCCCTAAGAGAGCTCCTAAAGTGAAAAAATGTTAGGAGGATTTTTAGTGAGCCTAAGAGTATCTTAAGCAGGTAAGATGGTGGAAACAGACAGAGCTGTCTGGCTGATCCACCACCTAAACAGTGGAGGAAATGACTACATAAACTTCTTTAACAATCATACAATGGGGCGCGCTGGTGACGCAGCAGGTAGCGCGACCCATGTACGGAGGCCTTAGTCTTCGACGCAGTCGACCCGGATTCAACTCCGAGCCGCGGTCCTTTGCCGCATTTCTCTCCCCCTCTTCCACCCCCCTTCCTGTCAGCCTACTGTGATTTAAAAGTGAGCCACTAGAGCCGCGAAAAATCTCCAAAAACAATCATACAATTATTAATTTGTAAATGAGATAAACTTTATCATTCACATAGTGGGAAATTAATTACTTTTAGCAGCCCAACATAATTTTATTGAGGATAAATTAATAATAGGAAAAAGAATATAGTAAAGAGAACCTTTTATATTATTTAGGGAAATAAATTAGAAAAATTTTAGAAAAAACGGAAAAAGTCGCAGAAAATACATACATAAAAACACACTTTAGAAAAGAGAAAAAAAGGAGAGAAAGTATTTTCTGTATTGTACATGATGATGTCAATAGCCTAAATGGTCATATGAAGTTTGCTTATGTGATGTCATCTCCTCCCTGGTTTTTGATTGCTGCATAGAGCACTTCTCAATTTGCAAGCTGGTGCATAAAAGCACCAAGACGTACAGAGAAAAAGGTGAGTTCATCTGTGCTTCAAAGTTAAGTTGAGGGCTTTTCTCGGCACTTTTTAGGTGAGATTCCTTCAGTTCTTGACGTGGCTGACCTGGGTTTGAATTCGGCCTGAGGTCCTTTGCCGCATGTCTTCGCCCCTCTTTCAAACCTGTCTGCCTACTTTGTAAAAAATTTGTCATAAGTGCCACAAAAACCAAGAGGAAAAATGTATATATATATATATATATATATATATATATATATACACTCCTGATCAAAATCTTAAGACCAGTCAAAAAATTGCAAGAATTTGCATTTTGCACTATTGGATCTTAAGAAGGTTCTAAGTAGAGCTTCACAATGTTAAAAGGACAAATCAGTGCAAGAGACAAGAACATTTGAGCAGGGAATTGTCTGAAAACTGCATTTATACTCAAACATGATTTTTTCAGCTGATCAAAAGTTTAAGACCATAGCTCAAAAAAACCCGAAAACCCCCCAAAACAGAAATCAAAATGTCAAAAAAAAGGACTCAGTAATGAGTAGCTCCACCATTCTTGTTGATGACTTCAAACAATCGTTTAGGCATGCTCGATGCCAGTGTTTCCAGGAGGCTAGTGGGAACGTTGCTCCAAGTGTTGAAGATGGCTTCACGAAGGGCATCCATTGTCTGGAACTGATGTCCATTTTTGTAAACTTCCCTTGCCATCCATCCCCAAATGTTCTCAATTGGGTTTAGATCCGGGGAACATGCAGGATGGTCCAAAAGAGTGATGTTATTCTCTTGGAAGAACTCCTTTGTCAGGCGGGCATTGTGAACTGCAGCATTGTCCTGTTGAAAAACCCAATCATTACCACACAGACGAGGGCCCTCAGTCATGAGGGATGCCCGCTGCAACATCTCCACATAGCCAGCTGCTGTTTGACGCCCCTGCACAACCTGAAGCTCCATTGTTCCATTGAAGGAAAACGCACCCCAAATCATGATGGCGCCCCCACCACTGTGCCGTGTAGAAAACATCTCAGGTGGGATCTCCCTGTCATGCCAGTAACGTTGGAAGCCATCAGGACCATCAAGGTTAAAATTTTTCTCATCAGAGAAGACAACTTTCTTCCACCTTTCAATGTCCCATGTTTGGTGCATCCTTGCAAAGTCCAAACGGGCAATTCTGTGGCGTTGAAGAAGACGTGGCCTTTGAAGATGTTTTTTGTTTCTGAAGCCCTTCTCTCGCAGATGCCGTCTGATGGTTATTGGGCTGCAGTCAGCACCAGTAATGGCCTTAATTTGGGTAGAGGATCGTCCCGTGTCTTGACGGACAGCCAATCGGATCCTGCGGCTCAGAGCTGGTGAAATTTTTTGGGGTCTACCACTTGACTTTTTTGTTCCATAACATAGCTGGGACACGGTCGAATGCCTTCTCCAGATCCACAAAACACATGTAGACTGGATGGGCAAACTCCCATGCACCCTCCAGGATCCTGCTGAGGGTGTAGAGATGATCCAGTGTTCCATGGCCAGGACAAAAACCACACTGCTCTTCCTGAATCCGAGATTCGACTATCCAACGGACCCTCCTTTCCAGAACCCCAGAATAGACATTACCAGGGAGGCTTAAGAGTGTGATTCCTCTGTAGTTGGAACACACCCTCCGGTCCCCCTTTTTAAATAAGGGGACCACCACCCCAGTCTGCCATTCATGGGGAACTGCCCCCGATATCCGTGCAATGTTGCAGAGTCACGTTAACCAACACAGCCCCACAACATCCAGAGTCTTAAGATACTCGGAGCGAATCTGGTCCACCCCGGGGCCTTGCCACCAAGGACCTTTTTAATCACCTCGGTGACCTCAGCACCAGAGACGGGAAAACCCACCAACACACGACGTCCCGAGTTGAGGTCAGCAGCACACCACCCCGACTATAAATAGTGTTGGTACTGCACTGCTTCCCACTCCTGAAACGCCGAATAGTGGACCAGAAACGCTTCGAAGCCGTACGGAAGTCTTTTTCCATGGCCTCTCCGAAGTCTTCCCACGCCCGAGTTTTTGCCTCAGTGACCAGTCGAGCCGCCTGACGCGTTGACCGCCAGTACACATCAGCTGCTTCCGGAGTCCCACAGGCCAATAAAGCCCGATAGGACTCCTTCAGCTTGACAGCTTCCCTCACCGCTGGTGTCCAGTGTGTTCGAGGATTGACGCCGCAACATGCACCGATAACCTTGCGGCCACAGTTCCGACTAGCCGTCTCAACAATAGAGGCGTGGAACATGGTCCATTCAGACTCAATGTCCCCCGCCTCCCTCGGGACGTGTTCAAAGCAGCAAACCCTCACAATACGTTTGGGCCTACCAGGTCTACCGGCTTCCTCCCCCACCATCGGAGCCAGCTCACCACCAGGTAGTGGTCGGTGTAGAGCTCCGCCCCTCTCTTCACCGACCACTCTCTTCAAGTTTCGTTCTTATTTATTCTGCTTTTTTTTTTTAACTACGTGCGCTGTGTTTCTGTGCTTCACCGCTCTTACTGCGCCCCCCGCCCTCTCGGAGCCAGGTGCTGTTATCAGCGACCAGCCTTCAAAACGTGAATTACTACGTTTAATGTCCTTCCACTCGTACCAAAATGTCCCAAATGAAATCAATAGGAGAGTCAGTAGCTGTGTTTCATGCTCTTTTGTTTTTAACGACACAGAACCAGCGGTGCTTCGGTGGGCGTGGTTCCTTGCACTTGAATTCAGGTGCGCAAAATTACGTTACATGTAATTTAGGTGCGCACTTTTAAGGGTCATTTTAAGGAAGTTGTAACATCAGGGGCTTTAGCTCAGACCCATTTTTCCTTCTCTTCCCTCTAAAGGAGCCCTTTACAGTCTTCATTTATGAATTTTCCCCACTGTTTATCCAGCAGCTGGATCATGCGTAAAGACGCAGCGCAAACCCCTGCGTGCTTTAAGTGTTGCAGCTAACCACGCCCCCCCAAAATTAACATAATCTCATTCTTAATTTTTGGTAAAAATTGAGAGGTCTGGTGAGGATTAATATTTTGGCCGGTAAAAAATATGCCTGGCCGGTTGATTTTTACATCTACCGGCCAACTTGGCCGGTGAATCAGGAAGTTAATTTCTGACACTGCTTGCACTTAGTTTATGGTCTCCTGTGCTACCTTTCACTGAACGGACTGAGTCCTTTGAATGTTCAGCTCCTTAGTTCAGTGGACCGAGAATCTATGCACAATATTTGGAGGACCCCACCTCAATATTCTCTTTTTTGGGAGGCATTGGCTGTTTTCATCTTGGCAAGGTGTTAAGTTATTGGAAGTCATTCTATTTAAAATTCACATCCAAATTGTAAGTAATCCAACAACGACAAAATCGTGCTGAAAAATCAAAGAATATTAGGTTCAACCTAAACATCGCAACCAAATTTAAAACGAGTGAATCAATTTTGTTTTACGACTAGATTGGAGACAGCATCTTGGTTGTATAGCTGGCCATTCGATCATTGTGTCTTCTAGGCCCTCTACACCATCTTTTCCTGTTCTGACTCAGTTCCCAGAAACACACACATCAAAGCGTGTTTTTGACACGTTTACATTAGATATAGATTTATAATATAGATTTTAATATTGTTTTTAAACCATTTACCTTTCAAAGAGGCAGTTTTCCTAAACATAGATATCACCACCTCACAAAGAATGTCACTGTCTTTGTCAGTGTATTTCTAAATAAAGTATGAGAGCTGAACTGGGATAAAATAAATAGTGCATCATCTGATGGCTGTATTCAGCAGGATGCAGAACGCTCTATGTAACAAAGCTCAAATACTCTCACACTGGTCCTTGAACATGTCAATGCATTAACTGTACTCGGATGGCCTCCACAGTCACCAGATCTTAATCCAACAGAGCAGCTTTGGGATGCGGTGGAGCACAATATTGTAATCATGGACATTCAACCAGCAAATCGAAAGTTACGTATGTTAATACGGTTCTATGAATCCCGGATGACCGCCAGAGGGCGGTGCTGAAAGCATGTTCCCTTCGGGCATGCGCAGTTCAAGTAATTATACTCGACACCTGTGACGCCGGATGACCACTCAGAGGCTATATAGCCTCGTGTCATCCTTGGCTCTGTTCCTACAGAATCTTCTCGCAGAAGCAAGGATTCTGAGTGACAGAGAAACTCTGGTGGTCATCCGGGATTCATAGAACCGTAGTTACATACGGAACTTTCATTCCATTTCATCACTCCTGACCGCCAGAGGGCGGTTCTGAAAGCACTCAATGACTAATGCCAACTATGTCACAAGGAATCCTGAGCACATACCTCACTGAGAGGGCCCAGCAGAACCTTGTAAAAGGACCTGACCCAGTGGATGAGGGGCAGCCACATTGACATTGTAGAACCTCGTGAAGGTCGGGGAAGCCTATGATGCAGCAGTCCGCTTCCAGCGGGACCCCTCTGAAAGCTGCCCAGGAAGCAGAGACGCTCCTGGTGGAATGTGCCCTCACACTGGCTGCCAGGGAGCAGCGACCTGCAGTGTGGGCGTGGCAGATGACACTCACAATCCAATGGGGCAGACGCTGCTTGGTAAGAGGACAGCCTAACCTCGGACCCCCATAACATAGGAAAAGCTGTCTTAGATTCACGGTGGCCGCAATGTATGCCTCCGACGCCCTTACTGGGGACAATAACTCAGACCCATCCTCAGTTGCACCTGACTGAGGCTGAAACCGAGCCAACCGCAATGGCTGGTTACGGTGAAAAGGAGACAACACCTTAGGCACAAATGCAGTATTAGGCCACGGGGTAACACCGGAACCATCTGGAGCCCACCTGATACAGGTAGGGCTGACAGAGAGAGCATGTAGCTCGCCGACCCTCTTAGCTGAGACGATAGCCAACAGAAAAGCAGTCTTGCAGGAAAGCCACTTGAGGTCTGCTTGAGCCAAAGGTTCAAATGGAGGGTGGCACAGACCCTCCGTAGAGTAGGCCAAATCAGCGAGAGGGGTGGAAAAGCATACAGGAGAGCCCGTGGCTATGGATGGGCCAGCGCGTCCTGGCCCAGTGTGCCCGCCACCCCTGTCAGGGAATATCATAGGGGGCAATGGGTCGACTCCTCTGTGGCGAACAGATCTACCTCTGCCTGGCCAAACAGGTTCCAGATCATGCGCACTATGTCGCGATGGAGACCACTTCCCCCGGAGCAGGTGCCTGGCGGGATAGAGAGTCTGCAACCTGGTTCTGCCGACCTGGCAGATACGGTGCGCGCAGGGTGGGCAGACGGGAAAACGCCCATTCCAGGAGATCCCTGGACACCTCCAGGAGGCGTGCCGACCTGGTGCCTCCCTGGTGGTTTATATGGTAAACAACAGAGGTGTTGTCCGTCCGCACCAACACATGCCTTCCTTCTAGGTGAGGCAGAAGGCACTTGAGGGCCATGTGCCACACCGCGCCCCAGCCCATGGGGCTGGTATCCGTGGTGACCACCTCCCTTTGACACACCACTAACCTCACTGGACCACCACTCAACAAAAGGGTCCTGTCTCACCAAGGAGTCAGGGCACCAAGGCACATCCTCGTCACCATGAGCCTGCGACGCCTGTGCAGCCTGGCGTGTAGGCGAAAGCTGTTGAGCAACCGCTGCAAAGGACGCCCAGAAGGAGCAAACCCAAGGGCACGACACGAGTGACTGATGTCAGTTTGCCCAGCATTCGCAGGAAGATGATATAGGGAAACTGCCTGCCCAGCCTGAATCGACTGACAAGCTGGAGTATGTCATCCACCCTGTGGACAGATGGATGGGCCCTCATGGCATTGGAGTCCAGATGCACCCCAAGAAAGGTGGTTGTCTGAGATGGAACCAGACAACTCTGCCAAGTTGACTTTGAGGCCCAACAGTGACACCTGACGAGGAAGCCGGGACGTATCCCGAGAGGCAGCTACCTGAGAGGGAGCGCAGAGAAGCCAGTCGTCCAGGTATGGCAGAATCCTGACTACGGAGGCCTGCAGAGGAGAGTGGGCTGCTTTCACGCATCGAGTAAAGACCCTCGGGGAAAGGGAGAGTCCGAATGGGAGCACCCAGAATTGCCAATGGCGACCCCGATAGGCAAACCTGAGAAAGCGGCGATGTTCTGCCGCAATAGGCACATGAAAGTAGGCGTCTGTCAGATCTGACGTAAACCAATCCCCCGCCACAAAGGTCTGAAGGACCTCTGCTGTGGTGAGCATGTGGAAGGGAAGAACCTTTAGGTACTGATTGAGTCCCCTTAGATCTAAAATGGGACAAAAACCGCGCGTCTTTTTTGCCACGAGGAAATATGTCAAGTAGTAGCCTCTGGGTTGCCGCAGAGGATCCAGGGCCTCGATTGCCCCCTTGGCCAAGAGGGTGGAAAGCTCCTTGTCCAGTGCTAGGAATTTCACCGGGTCGGTGATAAAAGTCATTTTGACCCGGCGTGAAGGGGGGGCCGCCGTCGGAACTGGAGCCTGTAGGTTAAGGTGGCAACCACCCATGGATCCACAGTGTGAGCAGCCCAGAAATTCAGCTGCTGATGGGAAAAATGTCCGATGGCTGGCCCGGTGGCATCATCTTCTATCCCCCCTGCCCCTGGGAGCCCTGGGGGGAGGGCGTCCAGGATCTGAGGCCCGGGTCTGTCTAACTGGGCGGCAGACCGGCTCACGAAAGTCCCTGCTGGGTCTCTGCCGCACATCACGGGGATAGGAACCCCCAGGTCTATCACCAGTCTGGGGCCGTGGCCGAGCACCGGAGGTAGCAGCAGGGCGCCCCAAACGCTGAGGAAAGGGGGGTACGCTCCTGCGAAGGCCAGCAAGCTGCTGGCTGATCTGGCATGCCTGAACAGTCCGCTCCAGCGCCTCCAGGGCAGCTGACCCAAACAACTCCCCTGGCACAACCGGGACACCCCTGAGGGTCCTACGGCATGCCTCGGTGAGAGGAGACTGTGCAAGCCAGACCTGTCAATGAGCTTGGACAAGGAAAGACATGACGCGGCCAAGCTCTCTGGTCATCAGCGCAAAGGCCTGCAACATTGCGTCGCTAAAACCAACCGCTGCAGCTGCACCACCAGCGTCCTGAACAGATGCAGAGAGGGCGAACATGAGGTGTGCCAGGGAGTTGCCAAGGCAGCCAGCACGCGCTTCTGCATTGTATGCCTTACACAGGAGGTCATCTGTAACCCAACATTGAGTCCGCGGGCATCTGACGTCAGGACGCAGGGTTCATCGGGCGACACAATCAGTGAAGCGACAGCTTCACTGCTGGCAGTTGAACCCGCCAGTTGACCTAGTCTCAGAGGCTTGAGAGGACCTTGCCTCCTCGTCATCTCTACAATGAGAAGCAGAGGCAGCCAGAGATATGACGACGTCCTCCGCAACTAGTTCAGGCATGGGTGGGGAAGAGAGCCCAGCCACTGGAAGAGAGGCATCAGACTGACGTGTCTGCTACAATAACTTCATCTCTGCCAACTCTGCTGACAACTGTTCCACCCTTGTGGCCAGGCCCTGGTCGAGTTTGGCCCGTTTCCTCCGAGGGGGGGGGTGGGGGGTGGGCGAGGCCGCGGTCCCACCATGGCGATTAGAACGCTGCCGTCACCAGGTATAAACTAATAAACCAAAAGAGCTAACAACGTTAGCCGTACTCAAACTTCGGTAAATTAAGTTGGTCACACTGGGAGAGGGGGCGGAAACGCTGCCTTCACCAGGTATAAACCAATAAACCAAAGGAACTAACAACGTTAGCCGTATTCAAACTTCGGTAAATGAAGTTGGTCACACTGGGAGAGGGGGCGGAAACGCTGCCGTCACCAGGTATAAACCAATAAACCAAAGGAACTAACAACGTTAGCCGTATTCAAACTTCGGTAAATGAAGTTAGTCACATTGGGAGAGGGGGCGGAAACGCTGCCGTCACCAGGTATAAACTAATAAACCAAAGGAGCTAACAACGTTAGCCGTACTCAAACTTCGGTAAATGAAGTTGGTCACACTGGGAGAGGGGGCGGACACGCTGCCATCACCAGGTATAAACTAATAAACCAAAGGAACTAACAACGTTAGACGTATCCAAAACAGCCCAAGCTGTAGGTAACACTGTAACAAGAAGCCGTGAGCTGGGAGGGGGGGCGCGCACGCTACCGTCACCAACAAACAGCAGACTTACCTTCCGAAAAACTTCCAACAGATCAACCAGTTGCAGCCCTGGGAGGGCGAAGGAAAACCGCAACTCCAGCAAGAGATGGGGCGTCAAACAAACAACGGGGAAGATAGCGAACCGCTTGCGAGAAGAAAAAAGGAACAGAGCCAAAGATGACACAAGGCTATATAGCCTCAGTGGTCATCCGGCGTCACAGGTGTGACTCTGTTGGTATAATTACTCGAATCACTTCTCACGTGTGATTGAATTGCTTTTATTTGGTCATTTAACATGTGTTAAAGACATCTCCAAAAATAGCAATTTTATAAACCTTGCATTTTTTAAACTAGTGTCTCACTACAAACCAATTTCAATTCCGGTTGCTAGTCTTCACTTCATCCAAGGTTTCCAGCCCCAAAACATTATGAATACAACAACATTAGAAGAAACACGTTCCCACAAGAACGGGCGGGTTTCTGAAGGGAAACTACAGGACACACATCTCACAGGTCTATACTTTTACTTTTATTATTTATGAAATATTATTCTGAGAAGGTCTGAGGCAACAATTACAAAATAAATATAATAATTTCTTGTTTGTAAATAAGTTTTGAGGGCTCACCAGCAAGCTGTAGTGCTCTCTTGGAGCCAGGTAGTTATGGCTGAGATGACGAGAAGCTTGGAGAATTCGCACAATCCCCTCCATGTTACAAGTGAGACTGAAACAGCTGTGAGCCACAATCAGCAGCTCCACAACTAAACAGGACAAAGAAGGAGGACAAGTGAAAAACTGGTACACTTATTCATATGTACTGGTACATAAAAATAGTACTTTAATGAAACTAAATGATATTTGATTTCAATCATATCTGTAAGTGTTTCATACTGGAGTTTAGGTCCCTCAGTGGCACAGTGTTGAGGTTTTCCAGCAGTTTGAGTCCCACTATGTTAGGGTCATCACACAGTCTAATCAGAGGTAAAAGTGACTCCTGCCCCTCTGATGGTCTAAAAATCTGCTTCTCTCCTGGATGAAACATGTGCAGAGTTAAATGAGAAAAATGCTAAGGGGACAAGCAGTCTCTGTTGTAAGAAACTAGCCTTCTAACCAGGCTGCTGTTCTTGGGTTGATGCCAGGAGGCCTTGAACCACAGCGTTGGAGATCAGCTCAGCCACAGTGTCAGCACTAAGACTCTGGGCTTTAATGAAGGTCTTGGCCATCCTGAACCGATCAGGCTGCTGCAACAGCAGCAGCTTCTCTAGCACAGAATGAGGATGCTCTCTGCTGATTTGACTGAAGGGGCATTGCAACTCCTGAGGAAGGAAACAGAAAAAGAATCAGGTAATGAATGACACAAAAACACTGATGTGTTTTGCAATTAAGATTGTCAAAAACAATTCTAATGGATGACATGAATCACAAAAGATGTAAATTGCAGAAGCGTGTACTTTAACCCACTCGTTGTAAATCTACTTTTGATGTTCCCCTTCAGACAAAGTGAAAGCTTAATATTATAAACAAGTTCATAAGAAGTCTTTGTGTTATAAGACATACCATAGTGTATGGATGAGTACTGTGGAAACAGAATTAATGTTCTGTTACAACACCAAAAAGCTTGTACTGTGTTTGATAGGTAATATACTTCCTTTTGGTCACTTTAACCATGGAGATAGTTAATGACTGTTTTTGTTTTTTTTAACAAGTGATATGTATGCAAAACGTATATAATTATAAACTATTATTATACTAGGACAGGGGTCGTCAACCTTTACCACTCAAAGAGCCATTTGGACCCGTTTCACACAGTAAAGAAAACACTGAGAGCAACAAAACCCCTTTAAAATTTTAAATGAAATAACACTGCATATAACAGGTTTTTTTTGCCTGTGTGTTATGTATAAACAAACTATACTGTGTTACACTTATGAAATCAATACAGAGTACAGAGAAAATGAAATAACATTTCTGCATGCAACAAAACATTTTTAACTCGGAAATGTCTATTTGTCTCAATGTCTATTTGAGTCCTTGAAGTAATGAAAAAATACCCGCCATACTTAAATTATCCACTGGCAGCAAACAAAAATGCCGTTCCCTCTGTGCGTGCCGTCATCCTTTTAATGGCGCCGTGCAGTCAGTCTTCAACCTGAATGCTAAAATGTCTATTTCACTGAACAACAAGCGGGAATCAGAAAATTTCTCTCTCTCCTCGGTTCATGTCGTTTACGTTAGTAGATGGAAGATTTTATGTGGGCCTTTTATTTTATCCTGTTAGGGGCCTGCCAAGGCATTGCAAATGCATGGGAGCCCCTATTACTATCCACCTCTAAACGGACTCTTTATTTTTCGGAAATTAATGCGGCCCGAACCGTAGCGTACATCCCCACAATATAGGTATCAAAATGTACGGCTCGGTCGGGAATGGTGTGCTATTACTTTCATTGGGGTTTCGAGTTACCATGGCAACATAATTAGCGAAAAACCACCCCCAAAAAAACCCATAGGAATGAATGGAGTCGGGTAGAAAAAAAGCCTCAAAAAAGCCTTGAAATGACCATTTTCAACGCTTTACTGTCATCATACTTTCACCTAAAAACACCATTTAACCACCAGTTTGTAGATATATCTTTCATCTAGTCAAAGGTGAAACGGGATGTGGATATATTTTATGGTTTTCTTAGTTACTCCTCAAAGCTCATGTCCAAAAATCAGCGGAATCATCATTTATAATAGAAGTCTATGGCGGAATTCTCCAACCGTCAGAGTGTACACTCTAAGAATTTTAAAAGATTTCAAAACTCCGAACAACTTTAGCTTACTCGCTCAATTTTCACTCTAGTGAAAACTATACACCAAAACGTAGGTATTTTTGTCTGGATTAAGGAAATGTAACCCTCATTGGTGTAGGATTTATAGATTTTTCGCAAATCACCCCAGAGCGCCAAAAAATCAAAACCCTCCTCATTCATTTCCTATGGAGCGGTTGTGAAAAATGACATCTGAAAATTCAAAACAACACGTTTTCGCATCGCTGCTACTCCTAAACCGTTTGATGTACAGGCATGACACTTTCACACATGAATGTCCAGACCCTTCTGGCACTCACAAAAAAGGAATTTTGCCGATAACTGTTACGGTTTTGCCGCAGGAACAATTTGTTCGGGAGTAACGAATGTGCAAAATCCTGAAAACGCTTTGGACCTGCATACTTCCACATGATCCACTTTTTTACATCGTCGCCATGCCTACACTGATTTTTGTACAAAAATAAAAATAAGCACCATAGTCCTGAAAAGCCTGCTGAAACTCACGGAGAAAGAATTATTTTGATATCTTTTATACTTTTTCAGCTAGAGCGATTTGTTCGGGACCCTTTTTAGAGGATTTTTGCATTTCCATAAAAATTCCCCTTTATATCATGATTTTGTGCGCCTTTATTAAAATATTTCCAGCAAAAACCGACAGCTTGACTTGTTCCTCTATCCGTTCCAAATTAAACGCAGAAAAAATTACGTCTCTAGCCCTTACAGTTGACGAAATATCGAGTGTTGTTCGAGGCAAAGTATTGTCATTTTATTCAAATTAGACATACTCTGACCCAAAGTGTGTGCATGCAGTAGACAGACAGCAGGAGGCGTGAGTGAGTTTCCATGACAACTAGAGGTCAGGGACATGCTCCATTGGGATTGCATGGCAACTTTCAACGCCCACTGCAGTGGCTGTGATGAAAGTAGGAATCTGAAAATCGCAGTCAATTCCTCTTAACATTTTCAAATTTTCCAGTGATTATCACGCGTCTCTCACTTTTCTGTAACTTTTTGGATTTCACATAGTTTTCCTATTGGGTCTTGGACTCCAACAGGACCTGGCATGAGGCCCAGAGACGACCCAACCGGCCAATACAGCACCACCCACCTGTGGGAAATGGCACTACACACCATTTTGGTCAAATGTTTAGTTCTGGGCCTAGATTTGGTGAGGCTGAGTTGCTAAAGGAGGCCAATCTGACCCATGACCTTTGGTGACATTTAGTATTTTCTCCCTTTTTTAAGGCACTTCCCAGTACAGGATTTGGACCAAACTAACAAAGTATCATCACCCGGTGATACTGAACACAACCATGTTAGTGGTTAACGGTTAGCATGTTGCTAACCGGAAGTAGCTCTAGGAAGGTCCTACCAACATCTGCTTGACAGAGTCTGTGCTTCCTTTACAGAGAAAGCTCCATAATAAATCTGGGCCATGTCGGATAAAGCATCTCCATGTTAAGAGGTGTCAAATATCAATTTTTGAACCCTTTTTTGAACCCTCTGCTACATGCTGCAGAAATTATCCAAATACACCAAAATCAAACATTCCACTCAGTCCCCCACATAATAAACGTAATGATGAATAGGACAGAGGGCTGCAGCTGTGAGTTTGTTTCCATGACAACGGAACTCCATAGGCTTAACATGGCACCTTTCGACAGCCACTGCGGGGGCTGTTAAGACCGTAGGAACCTGAAATTCGCAGTGTTACTTCCTGTTAACATTTTTGACGGTACGGTATGCACCACGAGGCAGGCCCCTTGCTAAATTTCTTCAGAAATTTTCTAGTTTTATTTACAAGATTAAATTGAGTGACTCTCCCTATCGATCGCGCAGCGCCTACAAACAGCGCTGCTCTTGGTGCCATTACTCTGAACCATTACAGGCACTGAGGCCCATGACACGCCCACACCGCTGAAGGGAGCTGAGGTGTGTTGCCATTGGCTGTGTTTACCTGCTGAATGTAATCACTGTGAAAGTTTTTATTTCTCTGATTTAATCATCTTTATGGATCGCTCTGTTACTGTTTCTCTGTGCCTCCAAAGTGTTCTCTCTCACTCGCTCGTCATCGGACACAAATCAAATTAAACGTCTTCGTGTTTGTATTTTGTGGCGTAAATTGTGATTCAGACTCAGATTTAGAAGCTGGTACATGAAATAAATAAAGTGAGAACACACGCAGGTGGATAATCAGAGTTTAGTCCGTGAATACCCCTGGATGGTCTCTGCTTCAGAGACGTTTCAGGTTGTGGAGGTGTGACTATTCTGAGTGTCTTTCTTTCTATCGCTCCAGGCCGAACCACCGATGCAACTGAAAATGCTCAGGATTCTGTTGTGGATGTTGTGTGTAATTTTATTGCAATTTAACTCAAATTATGTTCTAATTTTATTTCCATAACGAACGAATGAACGAACTAAAATAAAACACATTTTACTTAAATACTCATTAATTATTTTCAAAAGCTGAGCCACATCAGAGGGATCAAAGAGCCGCATGTGGCTTGGGAGCCGTGGGTTGCTGACCCATGTACTAGGATTATTTCAAATTCAATGGACACAGAAACGGAAAAAGAAGAGAGAGAGAGAAAGGAAGAGAGAAAGATGAGGCAAAACGTTAAGAGGGAGAAAAGGTGACAAAAATACAACATAGGAAGAAGAGAACCCAGGTTTGAAGCATGCCATTTTCAAGTTGGGTAAGAGCTAAAGGAGCACAGAGAACTTGACAATGTAGGTACCCAAAGGTACCCAAAACCTATTGAAATTGATCTTTGGGACCCCTGTCAGTACAAAGGTCTGTTTTAATGAGAATGAATTTAATTTAATTTAATTTAATTAATTTAATTTCCATGAGACATAATAGATCAGTTAATTCGTTTGGATTAAGTTTGGAGCTTTAGTTAAATTGCATGAATATACATTTATGTTTCAGATGCAGCAATACCCAATTTGTGTAGAAAACATATGACCTGCTGACTGACTGTTGGAAGGTAATCACAGAAAAAAATCAAACACACTGAAATGTATTAGTCTTTACTGAAAATGGTGCAGACCTGAGAGAGCTGGTAGAGGCTAAGGACCTGTTTGCAGTAGTTGTTTCCATGGCGACAATGATTCACCAATTTCTGAATCTGGACAGTGACTGGATCTTCAGGGAGGGGCAGCATCACAAATGAGGACAGACTGCTGAGGGAGGGTGCTGGAATGGGCAGATAGGAAAAATGTATAAAGAAGCAGTGAGGGACAGAATCTTTCAGAAGGTGTGAAGGAAAACATACAGTGGGTTAGGGCCTTTGTTTCAGGTGCTTTTGGGGTCTCTTCTTTCGGTTCAGGTATCTGGACTCCACATGCCAAAGAATGGCAGCACAGAACCAACCACACATCTGGATCATGTATGTTGAAATACCGGCAAACACGACTGGCTTCATGGATACTACCTTTATCTAGTAACTGACCGAGAAGTACTGTCAAAACTCTCCTCTCTTCAGAACTTAAATCTGACTCAGCATCCAAATCCTCCAGCTTCTCTGAGTGACTTGGAAATCCCTCCAGGCTCAGGTACTTCTCCCTATTCAGGTCTACTATGTTAGAGAATGAGAACTCCTTCATATACACTTCGTATGCATTAATTTCAGGTGTGGTGGCTGGTGATGGTAGGTTGAACATGTTCTCTTTCTCTATTGTAGTTGTAAGGATGTGTTTATCGATCTGACAGAGCCACATCATTTTCTCCAGCCTCTCCAGCTCATCTACAGGAATATAGATTTGCAAAGAAAGCCAGTGTGCTGTGAGCTGGAGCAGCAAGCAGCGCTCCTGGATGTCTAGAACTGTCTGAGTCTTGTCACCAGCAAGCGGGGTGATAACTTCAGACTGTGATAGAAAGAATTGTGAGGCTGATTCTGGATCAGTACTGCCAGCTTTCAGCAGGTTGTGACACTTTGTCCAGAAGGCAACTCGGGTCTCCAAATGCCTCCACTGCCACTTGGTCTTGTGAACGTTTACTTCCTGAAGCAGCTGCAGGGGAGGCAGATACAGATCATGATTCAGTTAGCTTTGTTGTCATCAACATGTTTATCCATCCTGTAGTTATGTTGTAAAAATTCTAAATACAGTTAGCCCAACATTGGTTTATTGTGGCTTTATCATTAAATTATCTCATGTTGTTTTCAGACAATATGTAATATAGAACACATTTCTAAATTTTTAAAAAGAAAATTTGGGGGGGGGGATTTTTCGCAGCTCTAGTGGCTCGCTTTTTATGAAAGTAGGCTGACAGGAAGGGGGGGTGGAAGAGGGGGAGACACATGCGGCAAAGGACCGCGGGTCGGATTCGAACCTGGGTCGAGGACTACGGCTTCCGTATATGGGTCACGCTACCCGCTGCGCCTTGAGCGCGCCCCTATAGAACACATTTCTAAACTTTAAGTTTTCCTAATTTTCTACCCAGAATTTTACTGAGGCGCAAAGTCATGAATTGTTTATGCCCTGTTTATACATAGCATATCAGAATAGAGAGACCACTATTCCAAACTTTAGATACAATGTAAAAACTTCTACTTCTGCAATGATATCAACTCAAAACATAATAAAAGCATTTGACACATCTTTGGGTAACTTGGGCCAACTGCAGCTGATTTTAGTCAAAATTTGACACAATCTGGGTTCGAGTGGAGCACGTAGACTGGAAAGAGGAGTGTTATCTGGGACTGGGACAGCTGGCCAGGAAAGAGGTTATGTCTCAGGGAGAGGACAAAGAAAAGTAAAAGACATTTAACAACCGAATTGCGCTCCCTGATGCTATGGATGCTGGATGTAGGAAAATCACAGTAGGGAACTGTCAAAGGTGTTTGATCCTTTGTTTGTAAACAAATCATTAGATCTCCCACAACAGCAAACGTGGTGTAATAGTGAAATATGTGCTTTGTATCTCTAGGCTTTAACACAGAGATAACACAATTATAAAATGCAGTTATTGCAACTTCGGTAGTTGCTAGTACTTTTAAATTGCTTTACTTATATGAACCTTGCAAAGCAAAAATTTGCTATTTTTGACAGAATTACTCCATATTAACTACACTTTCCTGTGTTTTAATAAAGTCAGTGTGTCTAGAAAGCTATGTTATGTGCTATGAAACGAAAAGTTAGTGTTTAATTAAATTAAATAAATCAACAACTTGGCTAATTGTGTGTTGTTGGTGTGCTGATGTGTTAGGAGATTGGACAAAGTATCTGAAATACAGCAAATGTAAAAACTGAATGGCGAATACTTAAGGCAGTTTTTTAGCACAAACACTTTCTCATTGGTAAGTCACAAGACTGAAAGGATAAAAGAACAGAATGAGGAAAATGGGTTGAAAGCTTGCAGTGCAGTAGCATGATCATAGGGAGATGTTCTTATAGTGAGAAGAGGCAAGGTGATATATAACAGAGAGCCACTGCAGTTTGTTGAGGAAACAAGGTTCTTACAACAATACGAGCAGCAGAGATTTGGGATGGGATTTGTAAGGACACATTTGCCCAAACCATGCTTAAAGATGAAAAAAGCTACGCGACTTGTAAGAGACTGGGGAAATTGCTGACAGCGTAAAGTGCTGCTCTACATCATTAAAAGCAATGACCAGAAGTAGCCACTGTCTAATGAATGTCTGGTTCTCTCAAATGATTGTAGAGGAATTTTGGGGTCCTCTTTTGATTGTAACATAACTCAAAATCCTCTAAGGATGAACCTTAAAATATAAGTCTAAACCTTATGTGAATTCATAGCTCAGACCTGGCTCAGGAGGAGGCCATGAATGGGCAGTCCAGCCAGCTCTGCGACCCGTCTTGCCTGGCTGTAGCATCCTCCAGCTTGCAAAGTGTCCACTATGAACTGAAACTCCTCCTGCTGGGTTGAGGGGGCAATACATTGCAGGAGCCTCTCAGGCAGAGTAACCCCTGATCCTTGCAGCAACTGACTCAGCTGACTCAACTTCCTGAAGTCTGGACCTACACAAATAAATAGGACACACACACAGAGTACTGAGAAGATGGAGTAGAACAGAATTTATTGTAATTGTATCACACAA
The DNA here is from genome assembly GCA_037039145.1 of Fundulus diaphanus. NCBI lineage: Eukaryota > Metazoa > Chordata > Actinopteri > Cyprinodontiformes > Fundulidae > Fundulus > Fundulus diaphanus. Next base: position 53,381,052 of record CM073134.1, read on the forward strand.
TAAAAAATTGGGTACCACTTTACAATAAGGGTCCCCGGCTAATAAATTGTTTATAGATAGGTTATTAATTAATCAGTGAGCACTTATTATATAGAACTTATTCATAAATGTTTATTATGCATTAATTAAAGGCAAGCTTGAGACAAAACTAACAGGTTTGTGGTGAAATGTTTAATATAAGCAACTTTAGATTAAATATATAGTTGAAAAGTTTAGGCTCACTATTTGGCTAGAAACTGGTCAGTTTTCTCTTGTATGCCCCTAATTAATTCAAAATGAACACTTAAATAATAAATAAATTAGTACATAATTAAATAATAAATGAGTTGTAAAGTGTTCAAAGATTAATTAATAACATAAAATATTTATTAGCCATCTATAAGCGCAGCCTTACTGTAAAGTGGTACCAAAAATTGTTTAGCAGCTCTCTTTAGGTGAATATCAAACACATATGCAGTATATACAGTACATAGTGTACACGCATGCCATAGACAACCCTACACTGCTCCCCAGAGTCAAGGACAATGTTGGCTAAAGTGGGAAAAAGCCGCACAGAGTATAAATGCTGCAAAGGTTGTGTCAGCACATCTTATTTCCGTGCAGAACGTACATGCGTCAAGAATAAACAAAACTTCATCCTGAAAACTGCCTGCAGTCAGAGCAAAAAGAGCAGACAGGTATATGGTTCAGGAAAGCAGAGATGTGTGTGCTGCAGGGTGCAACATGTAGACGCCAGCAGCAGGTGTTCTCTATCTCTAGCAATCATGAGGATATATATATATATATATATATATATATATATATATATATATATATATATATATATATATATATACACACACACACACACAGAGAAAGTCTTTTTTTTTCTGAAACTGTTGCGCTAAAATAATTCCCAGAATCTGATACACACCCAGCGTCAGTCACTTATTCACCTCGTTCAATGTGTGTGCCTCTGATAACTGTCTTGTTGGTACATTTGTATTATCAATAGAGTGGATTCAGGTAGTGTACTAAAATTCACAGTTTTTTACATAAAGTTCATTTGTAGTTCCAAACATATGTAGAGTGTTTTAATCCCTTGTCGTCTTGCCTAACGCTTCTCTTTCCTACAGCCAGAATCACAAGTACATGATCAAATATGCAAATTAGGCGATAATGTCATCTACCGACTTCGAGCGACTTTTAGGACAGCCAATAGCGACTTTCCTTGTTAAATGCATATTTCTTTTGTGTTCCTGGAATGCTGTGTTTCAAAAACAACTGATAGCCCAACACATGTTTTTTTATTGTATTTCTTTTAACAAAGAACATTCATAAAAAAGGCCTATTCATAAAGTATCCATCCAAATATTTCCATTTTACATGCCACTTTTACTGAAACATCACGGACAGAGGGCTTAGTTTTAAAATTGAGCTGTCATTAGAGCAAATTCATAAATGATTGTTTTCAAACGCAGACAAACTGAACTAAACAGACGTCAATGTGAAACTGAACTTACGTCAACAGGAGACGTCAACTGAAATAATAATAAAAAAGACACCCTGAATTTAAACCTATTGCTATTTTAACAACCAAGCATTTTATTAGATCTTATCTGATGTATTTCTGATGTTTGGCACTTTGTTTTACCTTTTGTTAAAGTGCTCTTTAAATAATGATGACAATGATAATGATTATGATCAGAATAAATTTTGCATCACCCCCCAAAAGCTGGAAAGAAAAGAGACAAAAACATTTTTCACACCTCACTTAGTAACTCTAATATTTTAGTCTAAATATTTTAGCCTAAATATTTTAGGCTAAAATATTAAACTTTTTATTAGTTTTTCTTCAATCCCACGGTGATGTTTAGTAATTTCTTCCAAAGGCTGCAGCATTTTGATTTAATCCATCTGAATGCAGTAAGCCATACTCTGATTGGATGGAAAGAAACCTGTCTGTGATTGGCTGGTGGAGTGGACAGTTTTTGAAGTCGCGAGCGAGCGCACAGCTGGTGTTGAACGTGGAAGGAGCAGGTGGGCGCGAGCAAAGTAGCGCGCGAGCAGAGATGGAACTGAGTGCGACAGTGAGTTGAGAAGAGTTTTTCAGAGTTGAGCGCGCGCCAGACCGGTTTTGAGCGTTGAGAGTTGTCTCACTGTGCGCTTGGATTGGTTCCTGCATGCTCAAACAGAAGGCACAAATATCGCTCCATAGTTTCTCAGAGTTGAGCGGCAGCACTATCTTCTTCTGTCTTCTTCTCTGTCTTCTCGCGCCTCCCCTGTGACTCTTTGGCGCCCCCCAGGGAAGGCGGGTGCCAAACCTCTGTTTTAGGCCAAAAGAACTACAGCTGCAGAGAAGGTGGAGGTTTTGGCAATGTACATTCCCACGCACTGCTACAAAACGGAAACTTCTGCTCCTGGCAGTTAAGTGTAGACCAGGGGTTTTCAAATTCGTTGAAGGTGAGCCTCCCCTAGGAATAGGTAAAGATAACCACGACCCCCCCCCCCCCCCCCCCCCAAACCTACCCCACACAAGTCCCTGCAGTAAATGCACCTTACTTTTGTGTTCCTGGAATGCTGTGTTTCAAAAACAACTGATAGCTTTTTTATTGTATTTCTTTTAACAAAGTACATTCATAAAAAAGGCCTATTCATAAAATATCCATCCAAATATTTCCATTTTACATGCTACTTTAACTGAAACATCACGGACAGAGGGCTTAGTTTCAAAATTGAATTGTCATTAGAGCAAATTCATAAACGATTGTTTTCAACACCAGACAAACTGAACTAGACAGACCCCAATGTCAAACTGAACTCACGTCAACAGGAGACGTCAACTGAAATACTAATAAAAAAGATAACCTGAATTTAACAGACGTCAACATATTCCATATTCCAATTTACTTTTTAGGCTAATTATACACAATTTAAACCTATTGCTATTTTAACAACCAAGCATTTTATTAGATCTTATCTCTTATCTGATGTATTTCTGATGTTTGGCACTTTGTTTTACCTTTTGTTAAAGTGCGCGAGCAAAGTAGCGCGGGAGCAGAGATGGAACAGTGATGGACAGTGGGTTGAGAAGAGTTTTTCAGAGTTGAGCGCGCGCCAGACCGGTTTTGAGCGTTTGAGAGTTGTCTCATTGCGCGCTTGGATTGGTTCCTGCGCGCTCAAACAGAAGGCACGAATATCGCTAGTTTCAGAGTTGAGCGGCAGCGCTGTCTTCTTCTACAGGACTGTCTCAGAAAATTAGAATATTGTGATAAAGTTCTTTATTTTCTGTAATGCAATTAAAAAACATGAAATGTCATACATTCTGGATTCATTACAAATCAACTGAAATATCGCAAGCCTTTTATTGTTTTAATATCGCTGATTATGGCGTACAGCTGAAGAAAACTCAAAAATCCTATCTCAAAATATTAGAATATTTCCTCAGACCAAGTAAAAAAAAAAAAATTATAACAGCAAAACAAAATCAAACCGTGCACAGATTACTGCATCAATGCGGCGTGGCATGGAGGCAATCAGCCTGTGGCATTCTTGAGGTGTTATGGATGCCCAGGATGCTACAATAGCGGCCTTTAGCTTATTTGCATTGTTGGGTCTGGTGTCTTTCAGCTTCTTCTTCACAATACCCCACAAATTCTCGATGGGGTTCAGGTCAGGGGAATTGGCAGGCCAGCTCTGTTGGATTGTAGCATCTGTGATTGTGGCTGCAGACATTAACCATGCTGAATCCGAACTACAAGCGGTCCGTTCCGAAATCACTAACAGCTCAAAGGCCATACAAGCTGAAGTGGATATTATAAAGACAGACATTCTGTACATAAAGGGTGGCCTATCAACGTGGTCAGACGAAGTCACTTCACTACAGTCTACTGTAACAAGCTTACAGAAGGAAATGTCAACGCTCAAAGATAAATGTGAAGATCTGGAGGGGAGAATGAGAAGGTCCAATATCCGCATAGCGGGCATTGAAGAACGCCCGGGCTCCAGCTCCCCACAAGCTGTGGCAAAAATCATCAAAGAAGTTTTGCAGATTGATCGAGACATAAAGGTGGACCGCTCACACCGTACACTCACCGGGAGAGGACCCAGAGACCGTGAGACACCAAGAGTCATCATCGCTACATTACATCATGACGGGGACGCGGCAGAGATCCTGAGGAGAGCCCGTGGCAGTGCTCCGCTTTCCTACAACGGACGCCGCTTCGCCTTCTTCCCCGATTACACGGCCAGCGTAACCAAAGCAAGAGCCACCTTCACGGAGATACGGAGGGCGCTGCGGGGTAACAAGGAGGTCCGCTACGGCCTCCTCTACCCGGCCCGATTTCGGATCACATACCATAATGAAGAAAAGGAGTTTCTCGAAGGCCCAAAACGGCTATGGAATACGTCCGGAACAATATTAGTCCAACAGAGCAAACCGAATAAAGGTACCGTGAGCCTATAGAGACAATAATATTAGAAAATATTTTCATTGTTATGACTATCTCTCACACTGCTCTCTCTAAGTTTTATGATGATAAATCTATAGATTTTAACAATATGAGCAAATTTGCTGTTTTATTTCTACATTCTCTTTTTTTAGGATTTGCAGGAGCTTGTGCAGTATATTTGAAGCTTATGTAGCTGACTTGCTTTCCCCATTACGACTTCGGCTTATTTCTCACCCTGTATACATATCTAAACTCACCCCTGCGCACACATTCAACCTTGGTTGTGCACTTTAGCGGCTTATTTTAGCTGCTGGGGACTATGTCCCAAGTATGTAAACATTGTATTCACCTGTTCTATGTTCTTTTAGTTCTGATCCCTGTGTTCCCCAGGGTTACTGTTGTCAAAAAATTTTATTATCCCTCTCTGTTTGGTTCTGCGCACATTGTGTACATATATCCCTTAGACCCCACACAGATAAGACAGTGTTCTACATAAAGGATTTATTGCCATTTAAGATATATGTTCAAACATAGATCATATAGAGATAATGGATGACCCACTTAAAATCGTAACTTACAACGTAAAAGGGCTCAATAATCCAGTCAAAAGAAAGAAAATATTGAATCAATTAAAGCAAATTAATTGTCACATTGCTTTTTTGCAAGAAACTCACCTATCTGATACAGAGCATGAAAAACTAAAAAAATCTTGGGCAGATAAGGCTTTCTATTCATCGCACCGGTCAGGGAAAAAAAAGGGTGTTGTCATACTTGTGCACCGGCAGATTAATTTCCCACAAACGTTGCTACATAGAGATACAGAGGGAAGATATGTATTAGTTAATGGTACAATTGATGGCATAGAAGTATCGCTTGTAAATGTGTATGCACCCAACACGGATGCGCCTGATTTCATAAAGTCACTGTTTAAGGTAATATTACAGCACAGTACTGGACTATTGTTGTTAGGTGGGGATTTCAATTGTATTCTGTCACAAATATTGGACAGATTACCCACGCCAAAAACCCCACTCTCTAGAATGAGTAGGATGCTTAAATATCAGATTATAGAGACAGGAATTGTAGACGTATGCACCTGTCTTAGTAAAATGGGACAGAGGACATAGGTTAACATCTAAACAATGGAGACTTAATCAGAATCAGAATCAGACATACTTTAATAGAGGGAAATTGCTGTTTCAGTGCCATCACCATAACATAACATCACAAACATTTCAGGGGGGAGACGGTTCACTGGGGCCGTGCAGCCAAGGACAAAAACAAAAACAGGGCTGTGTCCTGAAAACATTATAATTCCCTCTCTTTGTCTTCACACAGTAGAAAAGCTACCCTCCGAAAAACTTGCGTGTAGAGGGCATTGAGGTTTAGAGGCCTAGGTCCATCCAGAATGGATTGAGCTCCATTGCTGAAGTCAGGTTTTTGGTTTCAATGGTTCCATAGTTTCTCCTAAAGAGACTTAAAACTACCAACTCAGACACACTGGGAAGACACGAAAAAGGGTATGTACAAACAGAGTTAACTGAAGCTTGGCCAGAAAGGGTGTGTATATGTGGGAGTGTGTGACATTTTATAAACAGTGAGCCAGTGGAAGTAACGAGCAAAGGAGCATGTATAACCTAAAAGTACACCGGCTCATCGCTCAGTGTGAATTAACATAGTGTCAAAATACCTCTAAAATCGGTGGTGTGGTGAGCTCGACCATATTCCCTGTTACTCACAAATTAAGAGATAATTTGGACATTAAATGTATTACTTAAATTAGATAACATAAGAGCTCTGTAATGGTATGTTTTAATTGATAATTTTCTCTTTACTGAATTATATGGTTGATTAATTGTCTAATTAAATAAATGAAATAATGATTGTTTTAGTGCAGTCAGTCTGAAGAGAAAATAGATTTGAACATGGTCAGTTGAGAGGATATGGAGCAATATAGGAGTTTTCCAGAGAGAGCAGCTGCTGTCTACAGGAAATGTGGCGAGAAGGAAGAGGAAGTGGAACCAGACGGTTTGGTTCAATGACCTGCTGCTGGGGTGAAAGCGATGAGGTGATTAGGGACTTTTTGCTCTTGTTCAGTAAAGGGGGATGTTTTGAAGTTTTTGCAACCTCCCAACGGCTCTCTCAACATATAAAAGAAAGGTGATTTGGGTGCTCGTGGCTCAGATCTCATCTCACGAAGACACGAAGCACGGCGCAGAAGAACAAAGACCCAAGGCGGGAAAAGACGATCAACGAGCCGAGGGGAAGAATACCTGTCTCTGAGAACCACCGAGACTGAGACGTTACCCACTTTTTTGTGTTCTTCCACAATTCGGGGCCAACGATCTGCAAATCCTATCAAGAAGAACTGCTGTGGTTTTGACCTGGTTGATGAGAAGAGCCTAGATGTTCCAAAGATGTGAGTTGCGCCCATGAGTTCTGAAGCTGAACCAACTTGTCGAGCCGAAGAAACGGACCTCAGATACGGATATCAAACCAAGTCTTTGTGAACTGGGCATTAATGGGCCATCGAGAGAAGGGAAGTTTTTCGGCTGAATAACTCCTTTACCCAGAAATCAAAGACACTTTGAGATTCCATCTGGGGTTTGGGTCAGTTTGCTCCTCCAAAATTAAAAGCCTCTCCTGAAAGTATTAGTAAGCAGCCTTAAATAAGAGGAAGTTGATTAAATTTTAATTTGTAATTTGTTAAATTGCTTAATGCTGTTGCTAATTCCCTGCTAAAGCATACTAATTAAAGAAGCATATACAATTTTATTAGAAGTTGTGGGCATTCTCTTATTGAGTCAACATTTTTCTGTGTATATATACATATATATATATATATATACACACATCTATATACATATATATACATATATATATATATATATATATATATATATATATATATATATATATATATATATACCCATACATATATATATATATATATATATATATATATATATATATATATATATATATATATATATAAAAAAATTTGTGTGTGCAGTGTCCGAAATTAACTTGATTCACCGACCAGTTGATGTAAAAATCAACCACCCAGGAATATTTATTACCGGCCAAAATATTAATCCTGATCAGATATATACATACACATACATACATACATATATACATACATACATATATATATGAGTGTTGGAGTTTATTAAATTTAGAAATTTGGAATTTTTAACCCCACAAGGGTTTGAATAAGATTCAAAGAGGCACCTTTAAGATACAATTAGCTTCGTAAAACACAACGTGCATGAGAAGAAATAGGGGAACACCGCTAAAAGAAAATCATGCTGCACCAAAATGTTAATTTACGTGATGAAAGCATAGAGCAACTTAATAAATAATGTTAACATAACCAGGTTTGACAATGTATGAATATTGGTAATTAAAGCAACAAGTCCGATAAATAGAGGGGCTGTTTTAAACTTTAAAAGAAAAGTGGGTAAGAAAAATGTATGCAATTCAGACGATATGGGAAAAATAAATGTACATAAATGAGCCATAATTATGAACGAGGAAAAACTTGTGGGTGAAAAAAGTTGAAGTGGGCATTACAGCAAAGAGTTAATAGGATAAACGAATCAATGAAAGAACGAGTGAGCGAATAAATTTTTCAACATAAGCAGAATAAACTCTGAACCTTTACGCTACCTGTTGAAGCGAAGGAGAAATTGTGAACACCGCATTTACTGGATATCTTGAAGTAAGTAGAGCCGCAAATAAGAACCAAATTAGGATGCCTGTAAAACTCCTGCTGTGCTAAGCACATCTTGAACAGGACTATGCATGACTGCTTTGCTTTACAGGTAATGGATTTCAACTGCGAGGTTTCACGAACGTGACATGGACAGGTTGGCGTTCAGGAAACGTGCCTAGAACACACTCTTGGACCTTTAAAGAAAGAACATTTAAATATGGTGATTCAGCAACATGCAATTTGGGGTAAATAGGGGCTTAAGTGGGACACTTAACAGGACATGAGCTGAAATTCTGGGCTTACAACGAGAGACATTTCACACACAGGGGGTGTGGAGACACCCAGGACAAGCTGCTGTGGTTTGAAACTGTTATAAACTTGTCACAAGTGGTGGAGTGTTTTGATGGCCCAGGCACTTGGAACCAGATTGGACACAGGAGACGACGAGGTGGTCCCACAGGGATTACTTGTAGCCTAACACTGACTGTGAACGTTTTTGTTGTTTTTGGATTTGCTGGGGTTGCCAAAAGGAGCATCGGAGATGACTTTCTCTGTCCTGACCAGGTCCACGCTTAAAACACAAAGAACAAAATTACGAAGGCCTAAACAAATACGGACACAGAGACGTGTTTATACAAAGAATTCCATTAATCCACAGATTAAAACGCAGCTACTAAGGCTGAACAGAGAATTAAAAGAGGAATGAAATGAATGCTGATGATTTAAAAATAGGTGGTCAAAAGAGGTTGAAGGAACTGTTGAAGGAACTGCACAATTTCTTCAATAATCACAATAGACAGCGATTGATGATGATATGAAAATGCAAATCTTAGAATGGGAGAAAACTTAATTTATTCACGATTAATCTGCTGGGACAAGATGTTGTGCAAACATAAAATAAGGATTCATAGGTCACTGGGTGATATAATTTAACACCGTGTCCTAAATTTGGCACCCAAACCCTGACATTCTGTGTGCTTATTTTGGTGACATGTTTCAAGACTGAACCATGAAAGTCAGTTGGGATAATTACTGACCACTTACCACTAAATTATCAGTGGTAATAAATTCAAATCATTGATTTTTTTTGTCTTTATGCCTCAGTGTTGTTTTGTGTGAACTGTGCAAATGCTATGTGTTTAATCATTTCAAAAAATACATTTCACTCCGAATCTGTGATTCCTTTATTCTTCTCATTACTTGCTTGTTTAGTGAACAACAAATGAAGAAAGTTATTTTTATTTGTGAAGATTATGAAAGCAATGGCAAAGTGGGACTTCCGGGTTGGGGAAAGTGGGATGGCAGCCTGTACCAGAGCTCTCGCCAGATAACATCAAATTACACCCCACAAATAATAATAACCAAAATTAAATCAATATACAAGTGGATATGAGTGGGGGAGACAAGAAGGGAAGACGACAAAGACGAGGAATCCAAAACAAGACAGAAAAAGACTCTGTAATGGAAGACAATTCCACTTGTGGAGATATGCTAATGGATAATACCATATCACTGACGAGCTAGCTTGCACAGCAAAAGAAATAAGAGAAATGAAGCAAGAAGTGAAGATGGAACTGGCTACATTCAAAAACGAGGTCAAGAATGACTTCAAGCTAGGATTCAATAATTTCAGAGAAGAAATTTAACTCAAGCTTGCAAGTAACCCGAAAGAGCTACAAGAATAAGATAATAGAAGACTGGAACACAGAAAAAAAACAAGCTCTTTTGACGGTTCTTGAAGGAAAAACCGACGCATCTGGAAGGGAGATCGCCCAGAAACAACATCCAGATCTTTGGAATCCCAAAGGGCGCAGGGGGAGACTCTGTCCCTCACTACGTGGAAGAACTCCATCCATCCTCTTCTGCTTATCCGGGGTCGGGTCGCGGGGGTAGCAGCTTCAGTAGGGAGGCCCAGACATCCCTTTCCCCAGGCACTTGGGCCAGCTCCTCCAGGGGAATCCCAAGGTTTTCCCAGGCCAGCCGAGAAACATAGTGCCTCCAGCGTGTCCTGGGTCTCCCTCTGGGTCTCCTCCTGGTGGGACGTGCCCAGAACACCTCATCAGGGAGGCATTTAGGAGATGCCCAAGCTACCTCAACTGGCTCTTCTCGACATGGAGGAGCAGCGGCTCTAGTCTGAGTCCTCGTCGGATGACTGAGCTCCTCACCCTATCTCTAAGGGAGAGCCCAGACACGCTACAGAGAAAACTCATTTCAGCCGCTTGTATCCGGGATCTCGTTCTTTTGGTCATGTCCCAAAGCTTATGACCATAGATGAGGGTAGGAACGTAGATCGACCAGTAAATCGAGAGTTTTGCCTTCTGGCTTAGCTCTCTCTTTACGACAACGGACCAGTGCAGCGTCCGCTTCACAGCAGACGCAGCACCAATCCGCCTGTCGATCTCCCGCTCCATCTTCCCCTCGTTTGTGAACAAGACCCCAAAATACTTAAACTCCTCCACTAGTGGCAGTACATCCTCCCCAACCTGGAGAAGGCAATCTACCCTTTTCCAGCTCAAGACCATGGTTTCGGGACATGGTGGAATGCCTTCTCCAGATCTACAAAACACATGTAGATTGGTTGGGCAAACTCGCACGCACCCTCCAGGATCCTGCTGAGGGTGTAGAGCTGATCCAGTATCCTACGGCCAGGACGAAAACCACACTGCTCTACCTGAATCCGAGATTTGACTATCCAACGGACCCTCCTTTCCAGAACCCCGGAATAGACCTTACCAGGGTGGCTTAAGAGTGTGATTCCTCTGTAGTTGGAACACACCATCTGGTCCCCCTTTTTAAATAGCGGGACCACCACCCTAGTCTGCCAATCCAGGGGAACTGCCCCGATGTCCATGCAATGTTGCAGAGTCGCGTTAACCAACACAAGCCCTCAACATCCAGAGCCTTAAGGTATTCAAGGCGAATCTCATCCACCCCCCGGGGCCTTGCCACCAAGGAGCTTTTTAACCACCTCGGTGACCTCAACACCAGAGATGGGAGAACCCAACCCCGAGTCCCCAGGCTTTGCTTCCTCAATGGAAGATGTGTTGGTGGGATTAAGGAAGTCTTCGAACCGACACACGACGTCCCGGGTCGAGGTCAGCAGCATGCCAACCCCACTATAAACAGTGTTGGTACTGCACTGCTTCCCCCTCCTGAGACGCCGGATAGTGGACTAAATCGCTTCAAAGCCATACGTAAATATTTCTCCATGGCCTCTCCGAACTTTTCCCACGCCCGAGTTTTTGCCTCAGCGACCAGCCGAGCCGCCTGCTGCTTTGACTGCCGGTACATATCAGCTGCTTCCGGAGTCTCACAGGCCAATAAAGATAGGACGATGGAACGAACTCCTGGAAGAACTCCTGCGGACAAAATTGGACCTGCCGGAGGAGATGCATCTTATGATTTAACGAACCCACAGAGCAACAGTACCGAGACTTGCCCCTGGATCTACACCAAGGTCAATAATTGGGAAGTTTCTGCTACTTGACATGAAAGAGGTGATCCTTAGGAAAGCATGGCAGAAATGGATCCAAATAGAAGGCAAACCAGTATTCTTCAATCACGACCATCCCAGCAAGGAGGTTAAAAAAGTGCAAAGAATACAACAGCTTTAAAAAGGCGCCCGAAGGAAAACAGTATTATGTTGCAGACACTTCAGAAGTTCTCCGATGACTCGGCCATTGTGGGCTGTGTGTCGGAGGGGAACGAGCTGGAGTACCGGTCGGTCATCATGAACTGTGTGGACTGGTGTGAGAAGAACCACCTGTGTCCAAACACCAGTAAGACCAAGGAGATGGTGATCGACTTCAGGAGAAGACCCCCAACTCACTCCCCCGTCAACATCCAGGGGCAGGACGTTGAAACTGTGGAGTTTCAAATACCTGGGTGTTCACGTTAGTAATATTTAAAAAACCAAAAAAACTAAATAATAATAATAATAATAATAATAATAATAAACTGGACTGGACTCATAACACCGAAGCTATGTACAAGAAGGGCCAGAGCTGCCTCCACCTCCTGAGGAGGCTGAGGTCCTTTGGAGTGAGCCGGCCCCTGCTTAAAACCTTCTATGACTCTGGGGTGGCCTCAACCCTCCTCTACGCTGTCGTCTGCTGGGCCCCAGGCAGCGCAGAGCGGGACAGAAAAAGGCTGAAAGCTGGTGAGAAGGGCCACTTTTGTCCTGGGCTGCACTCTGGACTCGGTGGAGGAAGTGGCAGAGAGGAGGGTGTTGTCCAAGCTTACATCCATCATGGACAACACCTTCCACCCCCTGCACCAGACTGTAGAGGAGCTGAGCAGCTCCTTTAGTAACAGACTTATACACCCTGTTTGTAAAAAGGAGCGCTACCACAGGTCATTTATCCCTGGTGCCATCAGACTACAATACTGCACTATGACTGAGATAACTTGTGCAATAACTAATGTGCAATTACTATTTAATACCCTGTGCAATAACCTGTCCAATAATCCTGTTAAATAAGGGACTTCAGCCGTTATAGTTATCTCACTAGCTCACTGTTGTTCTTTACCTGGTACCACTTTAATGTGCAACGTCAATCCATATGTATATAAGTCACCTTAAACGTACATAAGTCATCTTAAATCTCTGCTTTATTTCTTTTTTTTTTTCTCCTCGATCCACTGTATATATGTGGACGCACTGTATATACCTCATGCACCTTTTCCTCCTTTTGGCATCGTCTTTTGATTATTGAGCTGATGTGACACGTGAATTTCTCCACTGTGAGATCAATAAAGTCTATCTCATCTTATCTTACATAGTGCAACTTTGGTTTGGATACTTCAGTTAATGAAATCACGACTGAAAAACTGCAGTTTTCACTCAAGTTAACTGCAAAATAAAACACTGTTTATTGATATAAAGTATTTAAGTGAGACAATAAAGCAAAAACAGAAGAAACCTGGGGAATTTGTTCTTTTACAGCACTGTACATAAGAAGTGGTCCAATATATGAAGCAATAAGCCCACATTTCCTGAACTGATCTGCCGGTAATAGTGTTGCAATCATTTTATGAGGTGACAGTTCCAAAAATCTCACCATTTGATTTGAGAAGTTTGTCAACATCAGCCAGGAGCTGTAGCAGCCGGTGAAGATCGTACTGGGATGAGCAGCGCTGGAGCATGGTGAGAAGCAATACTGAGGCCTGGCTCTCCACCCACTGGAGTGGGAAGCTACCTGCGATGCCAGGACCACCATTTTTGAGCTACAGCAAAGGAAACAGTTTAGTGTCAATGTCCTTTCCTTTTGTGATTTGCAAGGTCATTTGATAATTTTTAACATTATGCCACATTTCTTAGTCTGGCATCCCTAACATTCATTATACAACTGTATAATTACTGTTGCATCTTTTTGTCTAAACAAAATGTTGGAACAGTGAAATACAAGACAGGGAGAATAGTTTACTTTCCTGTCCTGATCCTGCAATGACGTACTCATTTTGTAAATATCTTTCAAATCAAAGTAGCTAAAAGATTGTGTTATCAAATTATTAGTGATGTATTTTTTGGCCAGAATATTGCACTTACGTGTTTGGTTATATTCTTTCTTCCCTGCTGGTGCCATTATCCCTGTGGTTAATTTTGAGTGCATCAAGAATAAATAATCTTATTGTCATTATGTTACCATAATGAAGTGTTATGGAAATATATAATCAGTTTTGTATTAATCATGTATTTTTCTTAAAGCAGAAAGAGTTACCTACTTTCTAATTACTAAACTCTGTGTCTTGGACTCTACATGGGATGGGGTTTCCAGGGTCACTAACAGGCAATGAATTCATTCAACCGTCTTGTGGGATACTAGGCAAAGTGGGAGCCACATGAGGTTTTATGGGGTACCCCGTCAAGAAGGTTGATGGTAAAAGCTTTTTAATTGTTCTTCAATGTTATTTTGGTAGAATCTTAGAAACACCTGGTCAATTAATTCAAAGATATATCCTTGGTTGACACTGGAATGTGGATCTGTTTTGCTTGTGAGAACACAAGCACAGATAGACTGAGTGTGTATGCAGCCCTCCTGTCATCATTCAGTTACGTTCCCAGTGAGGGCCCCGGCTATTAGAAGTGTGCCCAAGGGCGTGGTTCGGCAGACACGCTTGCAACCGGCATGGAAGGGTGGGCTTCAGGTTATACTTCATGAGCTTTATGATAACGTTGTGTGTGTCTCCCCTTGGAATTCCAGTAGTAATAAATATATGTATATTTCAAGTGTTTTGTCTCTGATAACCGTTTTCTTCCTTTGCTGCCAAATTTAGAGAAGCTAAAAGCATGGGGTCAGGGTTAGTTCTTAGCATTTGATGAGATTTAAATGTTGAAGTCAAACAGACAGAGATCAATCACTTTACAGAATAATGTAAAATACTGTTCAATGGCATGAATGTATCCGACAAACCTCCCTGAGTAACTTATGTTTGGTAATAATTGTTAGCAACAATTTTAATGTTCAATTTAATTCATGCATAAGATAAAAAGGTAGAAGTCGGTTTACAGTATGATGTAAAATACTGTGCAATTGCATGAATGTATCAGAAAAGATTCCTGTAGAAATGTGCAAATAGAAATTAGCAAAAAAATTTAATCTTCAAGTTAAACAGCTGTGCAAATTGCATGGATGTTCTAACAACCACTTTCTGTGAAGCTAAAAGTGTGCAGATAGATGTTAACATATGTAAATAATTAACAATCAACCACAAATTAACAAAAATAGAATCAACAATCAAGAACCTATGAACTGGTTTTTAATATTTGCTTTTAGTTTCTATTTTCCCCATGTTTTATTTTGTTTCTACATTTTATTCCAACTTGCTTTTATTCTGTTTTATTTTCCTATGTTTTAATCATATAAAACACTTTGCATTGTCTTTGTACTGAAATGTGCTATACAAAGAAATTTGCCTTGCCTTGGTTCACAAGAACCTCTGAACCAGTAGTACGTATGTTTGTAAACATGCAACAGACTATGAACTGGCTGTTGGTTTATTTGATTCTCAGCAGAGGGCGATAGCCCTCACAGGTTTGGGAAATTAGCCTTTTTAACTTTAATGTTTCTGAATTGTTTACCTGTTGGGAGCACCGGTGGGGCGGGATCTATGGCAATATGACTGGTCCTTTTCTGGACTCGTACCACATAAACCATGTTAATATCTTGTAGATGGCATCCCAAAATCCCCTGTGCTGACCTCACCACGTGTACTAGATCCTTCTTCTTATGTGCTCTGTAGCGCCCATACCACACTGAGAAACAAGATGGTTTCAATTGTTGCCCTACAAAGGTTTATGAGTAGCTGTGTAGAAGGTCCAGTCCGTTTCAGTTTCCTGAGAAAGAAGAGCCATTTTGGGCCTTCTTCAACAGGTGGAAAGTGTTCACAGTCAAGGAGAGGTCGGAGGCAATGTGAATGCCCAGGAACTGTTCACACGCTCCACCATCTCCCCCTGTATGCAGAGAGCAGTGTGTTCACTTTTCCTGGACCTCCAGTTGTCCACTATGACGTCCTTGGTCTTGCTGGTGTTCAGGATGAAGTTATTAATGGAGCACCACAGTGTCACATATGAAACCCACCACAGTGGTGTCTTCTGCAAACTTCACAACCATGTTTGTGGGGTGGATAGCAGAGCAGTCACGTGTAAAGAGGATGGCAAAGCTGAGGACACAACCTTACTGAATTACAGTGTTGAGGATCAATGGGACAGATGTGAGTTTCCCTATCCTCACCATCTGGAGCCTGTTGGTGAGGAAGCCATTGATCCAGGAGTAGAACGGTGCAGATAATCCAGTGTTTCCCCTACCATTTAACAAGTGGTGCACCCCAAGAAGGTCAGGGCATTAGGAAATTATTATATGTTTGTGCAGGTTCCGTTAATTTTAGTTAAATTACCCTTTTCAAGTAACACCAGATTGCATCCTGAGCTATTTCAGTATCTATAGCTCCCACAAAATAAGGCAGACATGAGTCTGTCGCAGGTATGTCCAGAGCTCAATTTTACAAGCGTGTACGCGATGTCACATTATAATCTGATGACTGACTGTAAATGTTTGTGAATGGGTAAATACCCATTCATGGACATATTCACATTTAACTTGAACATTTAAATTTTTGATAATGACAGTGAACAATTCAAACTCACTGTAATAAGTGTCCTCTGAAAGTCCAACAACTTCCCTTTGGCTACAGTGAATTTCCTGTAATCACAACACCACTCAAACATTCTCAGCACCAACACAAGAGGGCAGTCCTGGGAAAAAAAGTAAAAACAAATTCTTTGTTAATTGTAGTACTAATGATTTTTTTCCTTTGGTAATATGAACATTATCTTAAACCTAAGTGATTCAATGTTACCTGCTGAAAAAGCTCAAATCCTCTCAGGAGGACCCTGACGTGTCCCAGCCACAGCAGCGTCCTCCAGATGATTGACAGATCATGAAGTGTCCATTCATGGTGCTGGGGTGCTTCAGGGAGGTGAGATGTGGCCTTTTTTTTTGTAGTATCATCAACAGAGGTCAGCATCCACACACATAGGCAGGGCAACAGCTCTGTTTCCTGTCAACCACAAGGGCCAGAAAAAGCCAAGAACTTCATCGGGATTAAGATTCCATCTACGATCATGCACTGCTTTCTTCAGAACACAAACTGTGTCTTACTGATGCTGATTACTTGCTTTGCAGTAATTAACCCTGTGTTGGGTTTTAGAATAGCATCCCCCTTGTGGCAAATAGCGATAGCCTGACAAGCGCTAGGACGCTATGAACCCTTTTGAAGTACTGTGTTGAAAATTGACTCGCTGCTCAAAACTTTTTTTTCCCCAGGTTGACATCTGGTGAAACTGTGATTGTTGCACAGCTCTGTTACGCAGATTGAAGATTGACCGACCTTGCATATGCACACTAACAAATATGGCAGAAATGTTCATTTTCACAAAGGCATTTGTGCGGTAGCAGGTTCCCTGTTGGATGTGCCAATGCCAGCAGAGTCTTGTATAGTGAAGGAATGTTCAGAGTTATCATTCAACTCCTCCAGTTCTGGTCCTCTTTGAGCCCTTCTGGAGCCAGCTAAACATCACAGCTGTGATCATTTTCCTCCACCTTTCCTCTGTCATGCAAAGCGCCTATATCCTCTTGAATGTACAGCAAGCGCTGTGCGCCAAGGAAATGGGTTTCTTATGAGGCAAATTTTCAAATCAACAAATAAGCTACAAGCTGTAAACTGTGGAGAGGTTGTGAGGATGCGGATAGAAGTCCCGGTACATACCGCATGCTAGAAAAAGTCCCGTTATGCTGTGTATTGGCCCACTTAAAACACTGAAACTGATTCAAATAACTACTTCCTGTCTCCTCCCTAGGCTACACCCACTTCCTGAATATCAGTCAATTACGACTTTGTGTGCTCTTGGGCGTGCAAACACTTTTATCAGCTGAGCTTTTCAAAATATGACAAAAGATATATAGTAACGCTTCTGATTAAAATACAATGAAATTCTAGATATCTGCATAGTGGTACATCTTTTACAAACTTAAGGGTTTACTTTTTGGGTTTTAAGAAAACATGTAAAGTATTTTAGAGCTGATTCAGCAAAGAGTTTCTGAAAGGTTTTAGTACAATTCTTTGTTGAGACTGACTGTGTTAAATGAGATAAGGTGAACCTTGACACAGTAGGGAGTAGAAACAGCCATGGAATGAGTAAAATGATGTTGCAGAGAACTTTCAACTGTCAGACATTGAAAGGCAAGACACACATTGGATGAAATCTGTTAAGAATTATGTAGAAAAACTGCTGCAGATGCATTTGTACCTTAAGATTACTCCTTTAAGATAGGTCATGCAGAATGTAATGATTACATTGCAGGATTTTTAAGCGAAGAGCTAAATAATTGTGAACGGGAATATCTGGATGTGAAAATGGCAAAGGATTAATAAATCCAACAAGTTCCACAGGAGAGGAGCCTGATAACTAAAAGATCTTCCCATTCTACTTTTACAGACTCTAGGAACCACCAATAGACCTGCAGTCTGAGAGCGAAGTGCTCTGTTAGGAACATACGGGGTAATAAGAGCTATGATAACTGATGGAGCTTGATTATTAAGGGCTTTATATGTGAGAAGGAGAATTTCTTCAGAACTCTCACTGCAGCATTTTGGATAAGCTGAAGGGTTCGAACAGCATTTTGTGGACTTCCTGATAGTAAAGAATTACAATAGTCCAGCCTTGAAGTAAAAAATTAATGGACTAGTTTTTCAGCATCACCCCTGGACAGAATATTTCTAATTTTGGCAATATTCTGGAGGTGAAGAAAGGGAAACTCTCTCGCTGGGCTCCTCAAAGCCTCCCTCAACCTCCAGTGACAAGGGCAGCAAAAATCCTCCACCTCAAAAGACTGAACCATGGTGTTCCCACCAGCGCAACTTTGCTCACTCAACCTGAACACAGCCCCCTTCCCTTTCCCACATATCCCACACTTTGATGGAATTTTTCAAATTTGTCTGGGGGCAGCATTATGGTTTTACATGGGGGTGAGTAACACTTTAAGGTGGACGAATCATATATTATGGTTAAGCAGTTTTTCTTGAAAACCTAAAAATTTTAATAAAGAATTATAAGTTTTTCAAAAATATTGGGGCCTAAATTGCCCTCTAATTTTGGAATAACCCAAGTACAATCTGCTTTCTGTGAAATCAGACATCAAAGCAGGTAGGCAGCCAGCCTCAGTTTCTTTCATCTTCATTTTATGTATTGCTTTTATTTAGGTTTCAACAGTGGCGCAGGAGTTAGGGAGTTCTTCCTGCAATTGGTTGCTGGTTTGATCCACTGCTTCGAACCAGCAGTTGTTGTGTCCTTGGGCAACACACTTCACACAAATTGCCTGCTGGCAGTGGTCAGATGGTCCGGTGCAGCCTCTGTCAGTCTGCCCCAGGGCAGCTGTGGCTACAGCCATTTACCATTTCGGTTTCACCATCTAAAAGAATTTTAGATGGTGCTCTGATTCAGAGCACATGGCAGATTGAAATATATTGTTAAGTCAAGTAAACAACATTATTATTGGTGTGCATGGATGGGCATTATTTGTGTTAATAAATTCTTACATTCGAAGATAAGTTGTCACTCATTTATTTCATACGTGTGCAGAGTTTGCTGTTTAGAGAATGATAGAGCTTAAAGCCAAATTGGGCTTTGATATCAGGACAATACCTGACACACATTGGGTGACTTGATTAAACATTAAAAAACAACGTGACTTGAGGCCCAGTTCCACGGGCTGTTATTGGCCTTACACCGCATGACAGATTGTACTTGGGTCATTCCAGAATTTGTATTTTTCAGGGCCAGCCCGAGTTCCTCTGGCTCTGCTGAGCAGTAAGGCCAAACCGTGCTGACTTGAGAAGAGTTTTGATTGAACACACCTCTTTTCAGTGATTGGCCACAGGGTGATGAGAAATGTGATGTTTTTTCTCAGTGGAAGTTCAGAAAAATTTAAGTACATTAATATTAAGTACTAGTGTTTCAAACAGAACTATCATTTTATTATTTTTAAACCATAAACCACACCTGAAGAAAAAAAGAAAAGAAAAAGGATACTTCAGCTTTCTATACCCTGATACACTGTATCAGATCTGTGGATTTATTGAGGCTTTCTCTCATCTTACACTTAAAGTTGTTAGATTTTGCCTCTGAAGTGTCCATCCATCCACCTCTTCTGGCACGAGGCAACAGCTGGCTGCCTTTCCCTTGCTGTCACCTTGTCTTTCTGTAATAAGACTCAGAGCACCCAGGGGAGCAGTGGGGTCCTTTTGCAGAGGTGCCCCACTGAAAGTGGCTCAAGCAAGGTCAAAGAATTTAATTAAATGTCTTTATTTGTCCCCCGTGGGGGAAATTTCTTTTCAATACAGCCCATCAAGAAAAGACGTACATGGATAGACGGGACATTGGCGCCGCCTTCTTGCCACTCTGAAGGGATTCAGTGCAGCAAAGGCAAAACATGGTCAGCCTGACCATGAAATTTGTGATAGCCTTCAAGTCTTTGCTGGTCCGTCTTCATGGCAAGTCCCAAACAGCAAAATTTGTTGGAATTTCTGCCGTAAACCGAGCTAGAAATTTCCCTGAGGTCTTACCATTCCACCATTCAGTTCCACCCTAGCCAGCATGTGATATTGTGCAAGCATGGCATCCAGCTTGCGGTGCTGTTCACTAATCATCTGAGTCTGGTTGATCATGACGCAGTTCAAACCTTCACAAACTCCCGGCAGCCTTACCATGGTCAAAACTGCCGCTGAGATCTTCCGTGTTTCTCGATATATCAGGTAACTTCCAGCTCCAATAAGCAATAATACTCCTGGTGGATTACTCCTTAAAATATCTAAGACAATCTTGCATAGAAACATTATTTATATATTTTCTTTTATTTATGTTTCATTATTTAGATCATTTATAATTATAATAATTTACCATTTCTCACAAATTTCTGTAAAGTGTGATTATCGTAAACAGGGCGTGGTGGATGGGGGCTAAATCAACACCCAGGAGGTGTTTCCCTCTTCCTGGCAATAGGGCATTCCTCAAATTATGTCAAATTACTAAATTTGACATAATTGCGTCACGGCCATCTTGTGGTTGTACAAGCAGAGCGGTAACGCTTGAATAGTTTACTTGTTTGAGTCAAATAGTGAACAGATCTGTCCTGAATATCGCTTTACCAGACAATAATATGGCAACAACAAAACATCGCTGCTGCGTTGGTATCTGCTGGAGTGACTCAATATGGTGACCATGATCATAAGAAGGGAGTTTTTCCCATTGATTTTCCAAAGCCCTGGAGGATTGCATAGAAATGTCAGTGTTGCATATGAGCTTGTAACCGAGAGGACTTTACTGTGGAATCTGACCAAAGACACATAAATGTAGTCTCTACATTTTCTCGGTGGTAAGGAGCCAACACTTGAACGTCCAGACCTGAAACCAGTGACTGCAGAATCTGG
This sequence comes from Fundulus diaphanus, assembly GCA_037039145.1. Lineage (NCBI taxonomy): Eukaryota > Metazoa > Chordata > Actinopteri > Cyprinodontiformes > Fundulidae > Fundulus > Fundulus diaphanus. The sequence goes on from CM073134.1 coordinate 53,402,187, forward strand.
GCAGGTAGGCTACGTTTATTTGGCTTTTTCTCAGCGGCTTTAAAACCTCATACAATCCATGAGGGGTATTCACGTGAGCTTCAGTGATGCATTTAGTCTGCTTATTATAAAAAATGTGTGCTTGTTATTCTATAAAGTCCACTTGTAAGTTTTGTGAGTTGGCGGCTGCGGTTTCTTGAGGTTGTTTCTGAAAGTGCTTTGTTTTTTTGTTTTTTTTCCCAGACAGAACGCCCTTTTCTGGTTAATGCGCCGCACAGCAAGAGAGCAGGGCTATTAACTATTTTACGAGCAGTAAAAGTCCCAGTGTGTATAAATACCAGCTAAATACATGCATTTGTGATGATTAAACACGCTGTGTGTTGGTTTTCATGCTGGTCTTTCGATTCTTTTCGTGGATCAAATCGATGTTTCTCTCACAGTGATCTTGTTTGTTTTTGTTTGTCTGCAGAGGGGTGTGTGCCTGTGTGTGTGTGTGTGTGTGTGTCTGTGTGTGTCTGTCTGTCTGTGTCTGTCTGTCTGTCTGTGAAGAGGATCTGAGTGCGAGTACAGCTTGATGATTAACTGTTTTCAAGTCTATTTTCTGCAATGAGCTCTTTAATAAATGAAAAAATAGTCCTGGGATAGTACATGTATTTTTTCTTAGTATTAGCTGTAATTCTATGCATATTCAATGGGTTTCCTCCTCTGGTTTGATCCGTTGTAAGAAATGAGAGGACAGCCTCTCCGACCTCTCTACTAATACTGCTTTCTTTCCACTTATTTTGAGCCCTTTACATTTCAACAAACGTTTCAGCTGTTCCATGCTGGGTTTCTTGATTGAAGTAGGTTGAAATTAAGCTCCTGGGACGTTGTCATCTTCCAAAATGATTAGTATTACAGGTGTTGACAGTGTAAATTACACTCTTCCTGTCCGACCCGCAGGGAAACCGGCTATCTCGAGAAAAATGTGACATAATTTGAGAACTGCCCCATTAGCAAGTCCAGTGTAAGTAAAACCATCACATTATTCCAAGTATTTGCCAGATCCATTTCAATGGTGTCAGGTTTTCCGTGCTTTCCGTGCTCTAACTCTGCTTCACAGGTGGCTGTAGTTGACGGGTGGGCGTGGCCCACACCTGCGGCTCATCAAAGAACCTTCGTCTCGGACTTTAAAAGGAGTACACAGACAGTTGGAAGACGCCAGAGTGTTACCCCGACGTGTTTTGGATTTACTCACCTGTGTTGGCGTCGTGCTCAGTAAACCAGTCCTCTGTATCCCCGCCGCTCAGATTTTGCTCTGGCATCTTCACTCATACTTCCTTGGTGGTACCAAGCCGGGCGTGAGAACCCCCTTCCTGGATTCACCTGGTACATCAGCTACACTCCGGTTCTTCCAGCTGCTCCTCCTGCCTGTCGTCACAGTGGTGCTGTCCGGGCCCCTCACCTGCATTCCATCTGCAAGCCCTCCTGTCACTCAGCCACCAGTTACCATCAGCGAGTAACGGTCACAGAGTCCCTTTTTCACTCATCCCCCCCGGATAGGTCTCCCCAACCAAACGGTAAGTGGCGCAGCTTCTGAAGCATTTCCCCCTGGTTCGATCCTTAGTAAACATATCCTCTTTCTTCCCGCAGTCCTTCCAGCTCTGACGGTCAGACCTCGCCTGTCGCACACAGCATGTGCCTCCCCTTTGTTGAGCCTTAAAATAAACATCTTAAATCCTGCTTCTGACTGTGTCTGCATGTGGTCATTTCCTGTTTTGTGTTAAAGGATTAATAATGACTTTGTGTTGTCATTTGAAAATGTCTTCTTAAATTATTAAACGATGCTAGGTAATGTTTAAAACAGATCAACAGTGTCAATGAGGAGGAATCAGCAATGAAGAAATTCACTTAGCGCTCAGTGGGCATGCCTAAAGTGATGTCATCACCTGACAAAATCAACCTCTCAAATAGTCATCCACGGTAAAGCACACAAAATCTGAGAAAGCTCCGACGAAGTATCAAGGAGAAACAGCCTTGTAATTGTCCAAGGGGGCGCCATTGATCCAAATATTAATATAATTCAATGGAGCTTTTGGTAGGTTGAAAAATATCATTCAAATCCAGTTTGAAGCAAATTGGATCATGCATGTGTCATTTAGAGCCAAACGTATACAGGCAGTGTTCTATGGAGTGGCTTAGGTTATCCTCAGCTATCTCTGTAATTATGTTGCTATAGGCTTAGGTTGCTAGAGGACATCTATTTCTCGCTCTCTGCTGAGTTCTCCTACTGTTTTCCAATTTGCATTATTTATTGATATTTCAACTTGTAACTTTATGTTCTCTCTGTCTTTTTTCTCTTTATAGTAAGTACATCTAGTCTGGTGTTCTGTTAGCTCTGACACCATCCACGGGGACATATCATCTGCCCTTAGCCTCTGCAGTTGCCGGTGCAGAACAAGCTGCAGAAACTGAGCAAGTAGAGCAGGGTAGAGGTGAAAGGCCTCGCATGCTCACAGAAAAGAGAAGAGAACTCCATAAAGTAAAGTTGCATGGGCTGCAACGTCACTTTGACAGTATTCATGACAGATGGAAAGCATTAATCAAAGTAGATAAAAAATGTGTTGTAAAATGAGATCCGGTTGACGTTCTTAAAGGACACACAGATTTTGTGCAAAGAGAAGCAGTTGAACTTAATATTTATGATGAATACAGAGCAATGGATGTACCACCACATGATGTGCGTTCCAAGTTGGATGAATGCACATCAGTGACCACAATAGTTTTGAAAACCTTAAATGTCAGGTTGATGCTCAACGAATGTTATGGAGAGCCTTTAGTCATTGCTAAAGCCTTTAGAGACAAGTTGTACACCTGGCCAAAGCTCACAGGAAAAGAAGGTTAAGAAGGTTTGTGGACGTTTTACAAAGTTGCCAATCTGCAATCAGTAACAATGAGAATCTGAACGCCCTCAATGATATTGAGAATCAAAGACTAGCTGCTAAACTACAGACAGGTTAACAGCTAGAACCCAAAGGCAACAGAGTACCAGCATAGACAGTTTCCATGTTTCAGTTACCTTGTAACGTTCCTATCAATAGAGGCAAGTATTGCATGTAGTTCCATTACATTATACCTAGCTATAAGACAAATGGACATCGACCAACCAAAGACAAAACCCCAGCTTAGACTAACTCATAAGAGACAAGATACAGCAAAAATCTTTGCAACTAACTCTACTGAAAGAAGCATGGTTTCTTGTGTGTTTTGTAAAAGAACAGGCCATAGCTTACAGAGAGAGCAGTTACTGAGAGTCAAGTTCATTCAAAGTTGAAAACTATGTTTTGGTTGTTTAAACAGTGGCCATTTCTCCAAGAACTGCAGCAACCGGATGACTTGCAACACAAAATGGATTCCCACGTGCCTGCATGAAGAAAGACAAAGGCAGGACACAAGGGAGGAACCGCCTAAAGAACATCAAGTAAGCAAACAGAAGAAGAACCAGCAACAGGCAACACAGTCACAAGACATTAGCAATGAGAGTACTTCTAATAGAGTAACTTATGAAAGTAAGAATGCACAGACATTTGTAATAGTACCTGTCTATGTATCCACACAACCAAAACTTAAACTATCTATGATGTAGAAAGCAACTGTAGAAAGCAACTGTACCATGCACAAAACTTGAAGCTCTGCAAATAAGAGGACTTTTTTCCAAGAAGAAACTCACTGTGTCAGTTGTTTACACACGTGTAATTATACCTGCTAATCGTAATCATATTCCTACTCCAGACATTGCAAGGGGCCTGGCTGCATTTGGAGCATCTCACTGAACATATTGCTCCACCATTGGACTGTGAAATAGAACTGCTGTTCTGCATGTATGCAGGGTACAACTGCACAAATGCTTTAATGCCCAGGGAAGTGGTGTGTGGTGAAAAAAACAGCAATAGACCCAGAGAACAGAGTTAGGATGGAGCATCATAAGTTTCTGTGATTCATGTAATGCAGGCAGTGATATAATTGGAGTAAGTCATCGCATCACTGTAAAACGAGTGTTATGCCATTATGACGTGACAGACTGCAGCTCCCAGCATGCAACACGGTGGTTCCGATCAACCCCGGTGGAAACTTATCTGATTACCATGGAGACGACTATAAAACAGCTGTCCCTCATGCTGGGTTTTCCCCACGTGGCACGCGATCCGATTCCTCGCTGGTCTGAGTTTTTGCTGAATCATCTTCCCCCTGTATCTCTAAACAGGGAGGTGTAGACTTTAAAATTAACGTTAATTCATTTTTTGATCCCACTGGAAGCCGTTATCTTCCAGAGATCAACACAGACTCCGCTCGTTTTGTTTTGGCCAAACAGATCGTCAGAGAAGCGCCCAGAGAACATGGTGTTTTCTGCTTCTCATAGTGAAGTGATCCGAGCCTACCCCCAGCTCCGGTTGAAAGCACCAATCTCCGTACCGGACCAGCGCCAAGTAAAGGATTTCTTTTTGTTCCTTTTTTGCACCCATATGGTGATATTTTGTCCCTGGGCAGAACCTATTATTAGGAAATAGTTTAATGCTTAATTACCCCAAAAAGGGAGTTTGTATTTTCTAATGTATGCATGCATTACAAGTGATTTTTGCTGTGTTTGTTTTGTGTTGACGATAAGCCAGCAGCACCGTCCGACTGAACCCAGATATCTCTCTCTCTCTCTCTCTCTGGTCGTTTGTTCGCAAACTGGTGCCACCTTTTTATTAAAGCCTGCATCCACGCTAGGCTAGTGTTTTAGATACTTCATCAGGACTGCATCCTTACGCACCGCACGCAAGGTCGTAGATCATATGTCGTCATAGTCGCCATCATGGGAAGGAGCCAAGTATCTCAAAACGGTTAGCCCTAGGTTGTTGTGAAATAACATTAGCTAGCTGCCGTTAGCCAGCTAGCTAATGTTATTGTAATGTTAGATGGGGAACGCTAATGTTAGAAGCGTTCCCCATCTTGGCTTCAGGTCTGTTTCGGTACACCACTTTGCTAACTCAGAGCTATTAAGCCCATGTCCTTTCAATGCTGCTACCTCAAAGTGCTGCCATGTGGGCAACTGTGGCTTGATGGGTTAAGTAGTTGTCTGACAATCAGAAGGTGGTGGGTTCGATTCCAGCTGCCACATGTCGATGTGCCCCCGGGCAAGGCACTTAACGGCAAGTTGCCTACCGAGCTGCGTCTCGGTGTATGAATGTGTGCGCGTTAGTGAGAGCGATTGGGTGAATGCGGCTATAGTGTACAGCGCTTTGGGTGGTCAGCATGACTGGAAAAGCGCTATATAAGTTCAGACCATTTACCATGTTGATTGTGAATGAAATTCCTTACCAACTGTGAATTGATTTAAGCATTGCTACCTCTCAATTAATCCATTTTGATTAATATTATTTTAATTTATTTCTTTGGCATGTTCTTATGAGCAGCAAGTAGTGTTTCATAGTGTTTTATTAAGTAGAATAATTGCTTAAACAGAGAATTATTAGCTTAATAAATAACTTGTGAAATCGTAGGTGTTAATCATTATTTTGGTCCAGAAATTGAATGGTCTCTAAGAGCTATCGAATTATCTCCTTTCTGAGTTAATAACTGAATCAAGTGAGACATTTTCATTGGTTTGTGGTAAAGGAGTAAGGATTAAAACTCCATTTGCAATTATAATTAAAGTTATCAACGTTTGCTGGGCAAGTCTAACCAGTCAACAACTGGGTAAATAACACTTCTCCAGTATAAATAAGTTCATAACTGCTAATTAATGAACCAATTGTTAGTGTTAATCATTACAGGCTCATAGCCCTTTGATCACAACAATTTGAATTGAAATTTGTTATAGCTATCATTTGTTTTTGATAACATATTATTAGGGTTATTGTCAGGGTTCTCTGTATGTGCCTGCTCTAACTCTGCTCCTCAGGTGTGTCTAGTTGGTTGTGGGGGCGTGGTCCACACCTGCAGCACGTTAGAGGCGGCTTCCTCTGGCTTCTTATGCAAGGCACTGACAGATGGAAGACGCCAGAGCCTTAAACCAGTCGTGGTACGACATGGCCTCTGACCAAGCCTTGGAAACCTGTTCGTGTGTCTTGTACACACAACTCTGACTAATTTTGACTCTCCTGTTTTTGTCATAGTTTTTGTGCTGGATGCACTTACCTGCCTTGACGTTCCGTCCCAGAAGGTTCACCAGTATCACAGGGCTCAGATTCTGCTCTGGCGCTCCCCCTCTTACTCACTGGAGGTTACCCAGCTGGGCTCGAGGTCCCCTACCTGGATACTGGTGTTCCCACTTCAACTCTGGTCAATCCATCTGTCACTCGACCCAGCGGAGGCTAGCTCCGGATCCCTCGTCAGCCGCTGCTGCCGCCCTCCAGCCACTAGCCACCTACTTCATCTAGAGCAGGCTCACAGGGTCTCCCCGACACTCATTCCCGGTTAGGTCTGCCCGGCTAATGGGTAAGCATAGCATGTTCTGACTGGTACTGGATTCTAGCCGACGATCTAACTACTCCGTTCTCTTGCAGTCTCCTCCGCCTCGACATTCAGACCTCGCAGCTGCGGTCATTATTTCGCCTTTTGTATTTGCACATTTCCTAATAAACTGTTTAAATCTATCTGCTGTCGCCTGGTTGTATCTGCATGTGGGCAAAACATCTGAAAACCATGACAGAAGAAGGCTCTGGCCAAGCAAGCCCAGCAGATGCGTTCGGGCGGCAGATAGCTGCTCAGCAGGAGCAGCTGCACTCTCTGGGGTTGGCTGTAAATTCCACCCAGGAACAGCTCCAGATAGTAGCAGCGCAGCTTAGCCAACTAACCCACACCATAACTTCCGCATTCTTCCAGCCCGTCAATCAAGCGCCAGACACCCCGCCTTCTACGGATCCGCAGGTAAGTCCTCAGCCGCCTCCCCCCGAAAGCTCATCACCGAGTCCAGAGAAGTTCTCTGGTGAGAGCGGGGATTGTGGTGGATTTCTATTCCAATGTAAACTAGTGTTTAACCGTTCACCTCAGACCTTTCCTTCTGATCAGATTAAAATATCTTATATTCTTCGTCTTTTGTCCGGTAAAGCCCTTAGATGGGCAGAGTCCCGTCTAAGGGCTCATTTGGTTGTTCCTTCCAGGAATTTGTCACCGAGTTTAAGACGTTTTTTTCTGCTGAATTAGATCCTGTCCAGCAGTCTCGTAATCTGTTATCTTTGAAACAGCGCGAACGCCGCGTATCTGATTTCACGGTGGAATTCCGTACTCTAGCCACTGCCGCGGGTTGGGATTCAAAGCCGTTAAAGGCAGTATTTTTTCAGGCTCTAGACGAGGCCCTAAAGGATGAATTAGCACGGGTTGAGGAACCTAGTGCTTTTGAAGATTTCGTTGCCTTAGCTATTCGTTTAGATACCCGGTTGGGTAGCCGGAACCGGGCCCCTACGGATAAGATCTCGCGGACCGGTGGATCAGCTGTGTCCCGCAGTAAGTCACCGCGACCAGCTGATACCTCACCGCCACCTCCGGAGCCTATGCAGATAGGTAGAGTTCATTTAACTCAAGAAGATCGACAACAGCGTTTTTCAGCTAATCTGTGTCTTTATTGTGGCGGTGAAGGACACTTCGTCAAGAACTGCACCGTTCGACCAAAAGAGCGAGTCCGCCGCCTGTAATGGGGAAGTCGGCGGACGAGATTAGTTGTAGACCCCATAGTTCTGTTAGGTTTCCTGATTCCCGGTTCTGTTTACCCGTTACTTTGCTTTTTGACCATGATAGCCTGGAGGTTTCTGCTCTGGTGGATTCTGGTTCAGATTTTAACCTAATCGATCAGCAGTTAGTTACTCAGCTCCATGTCCCGATCGTGAGACTTCCTAAACCGTTAGAGGTTTCGGCTTTAGATGGTCAGAATTTGACCCAAATTACTCATCAGACTAAGCCCCTCGAGGTTATTGTATCAGGAAATCACCGGGAGAAATTATCCCTTTTTGTGTTTCCCTTAAAACGTTCCTCGTTGTGCTAGGCGTGGCGTGGTTAACAGTTCACAACCCTGTGATTAATTGGGCCGAGTCCCGGCTCGAGTCATGGTCTCCTGCTTGTCACTCACGGTGTTTGCATTCAGCTCGTCCGGTTTCTCGCTCCCCAGTTTCACCATCCTGCCTGGAGGAGGTTATTGATCTCTCTCGTGTTCCGCAGGAGTACCACGATCTCAAGTTGGTTTTTAGTAAGGATCAGGCCAGTTCACTCCCGCCTCATCGCCCCTATGACTGCGCCATTGACTTACTGCCTGGAGCTCCGCTACCAGTCAGCCGCCTCTATAACATCTCGAGGTCTGAACGTCAAGCGCTTGAGAAATACATTAGCGAGTCGCTATCGGCGGGTCTGATCCGTCCAGCTTCTTCCCCTTCTTCTTTGTCGGTAAGAAGGATGGTTCCTTGAGACCTTGTATTGATTATCGGGGGCTAAATCAGATCACCGTAAAGAACAAGTACCCCCTTCCGTTACTTTCATCGGCTCTTGAACCAGTCCATAACGTGAGCATCTTTACTAAGCTCGATCTTCGCAATGCTTACCATTTAGTTCGGGTGAGGCAAGGAGATGAATGGAAGACAGCTTTTAAGACACCATTAGGGCATTTTGAGTATTTAGTCATGCCTTTTGGATTATGTAACGCCCCAGCTGTGTTCCAGGCTTTAGTGAATGACGTCCTTCGGGACTTTTTGAATGTTTTTGTTTTTGTATACCTGGACGACATTCTTATTTGTTCCAGCAACCCCGAACAACACAGACAGCACGTTCGTCTCGTGCTTCAGCGGCTTTTAGAAAACCGCCTATTTGCTAAGGCCGAAAAATGTGACTTTCACCAGTCATCTGTCTCTTTCCTCGGGTTGATATTAGAGGGAGGTCAGGTTAAGTCAGACCCTGAAAAGATAAGGGCTGTAGTGGAGTGGCCCATCCCCGAGTCCAGAAAGCAACTTCAGAGGTTTCTAGGTTTTGCCAATTTCTATCGTCGGTTTATCAGAAATTACAGCCAAATAGCATCTCCCCTACACGCCCTTACCTCCACCAAGGTCCCGTTTGTCTGGGGACCTGAAGCAGAGGCCGCTTTTGAGTTGCTTAAATCTCGTTTTTCCCAGGCACCCAATCTTGTACATCCTAACCCCCAGAAACAGTTTACTTTAGAGATTGATGCCTCCAATACTGGAGTAGGCGCTGTTTTGTCCCAGCTCTCCGAGACAGATACTAAGCTCCACCCTTGTGCCTTTTTCTCTCGGTGCTTGTCGCCTGCCGAGCGTAATTATGATGTTGGGGATCGTGAACTACTGGCTATAAAGCTAGCTTTGGAGGAGTGGCGGCACTGGCTCGAGGGGTCCGAGCAGCCCATCATCATTTGGACTGATCATAAGAACCTCTCCTACCTACAGTCTGCTCGCCGCCTTAACTCCCGACAGGCCCGCTGGTCATTATTCTTCTCCCGTTTCAACCTCTCTATCACCTACAGACCCGGATCCAGAAACATTAAACCGGACGCTTTGTCTCGCCAGTTTGCTCCCCCTGAGCAGGAAGGGGAACCAGAACGGATTCTTCCTCCCTCATGCACGGTTGGAGCCCTTCATTGGAACCTGGAGGATAAGATTAACCAGGCTTTACGACTCGACCCAGACCCTGGTACGGGTCCTGCGGGTCTTAAATATGTGCCTCAGGCTGTTCGCCCTAATGTTTTGCAGTGGTGTCATGATTCTAAGTTTTCGGCCCATCCTGGGATTTTTAGGACTCAGTCCCAGGTCTCTCGACATTTTTGGTGGCCATCTTGGTCCAAAGACGTACGTGATTATGTGTTAGCCTGCCCAGTCTGTGCCAAGAACAAGCCTTCTAATCAGCCCCCCGCTGGTCTGCTCAACCCACTTCCCATTCCCAGACGACCATGGTCCCACATTGCAATAGACTTTATCACCGGTTTGCCCAAGTCTCAAGGAATGTCCACTATATTAACCGTCATCGACAGATTCTCCAAGGCTTGTCATTTAATCCCCATCCATAAATTACCCAACGCCTTGCAGACCGCCCAGCTCCTCATTCGACATGTCTTCAGGTTACATGGCATCCCGGTCGACATACTCTCTGACCGGGGTCCCCAGTTTGTGTCTCAGGTCTGGCGACATTTCTGCTCTGCCCTCGGCGCCCGTTATACCCTCACCTCTGAGGGTATAACGGGCGCCCACAGACTAATGGACAAACAGAACGCATGAACCAACAGTTGGAAACCACCCTTCGCTGCCTTACATCGACTTCCCCCACAGACTGGAATAAGTTTTTGCCCTGGGTGGAGTACGCTTTAAACTCCCACGTCTCCACATCCACAGGTCACTCCCCGTTCGAGGTTGCCCTTGGTTACCAGCCTCCACTCCTACCTACTGATGAGCTTAGGATTCCCTTCACTTCTGTTAATGAGTACATTGCCCGCTGTCAAGAGATCTGGAGGACCACCATCACCGCTCTTACCCGCGTCGCAGGGCAGAGTAAGAGGTTCGCCGACCGACATCGTAGACCAGTTCCCCAATATCACCCCGGTCAGAGGGTGTGGCTCTCCTCCAGGGACGTACTCTCCAACCCGTCTGCTAAGAAGCTTGCCCCCCGGTTCTCTGGGCCTTACGAGATCGACGCCGTCATAAGTCCCACCACCGTCCGTCTTCGCCTGCCGCCTCACTCTAGAGTGCACCCGACCTTCCACGTCTCTCAGATCAAGCCTGTCATTGACAGTGATTTGCATAGCATGTTCTGACTGGTACTGGATTCTAGCCGACGATCCAACTACTCCGTTCTCTTGCAGTCTCCTCCGCCTCGACGTTCAGACCTCGCAGCTGCAGTCATTATTTCGTCTTTTGTATTTGCACATTTCCTAATAAACTGTCTAAATCTATCTGCTGTCGCCTGGTTGTATCTGCATGTGGGCAAAAGATCTGAAAACCATGACAGTTATAATTACCAATCATAATTAATAATAATCTTCATAATGAAACAGGTGTAATTGCATAACATGAGTGTTACCAGAGACTGGGCCAACCACAAGGCTAAAGAATCAAGTTGATTACATCTGCAAGACTCAAATAAAAAAAAGCAACAGTTCCAGATGTTATAAAAGCACTTGAGTCAGACTTTACAGAGCATTTCACAAGAAGACGTTTGCTTTATAACAAAGCTACAAGAAGGAATCAGGCAAAAGCAAGATAGACATTATGAAATGCCACAGCCTTTCAAAAGTTACAGACCAAGTCTTCCTAATAACATGTTAAGTGCAATTCAACGCTTAAACGCCTAAAATATTTAGCCTAAAACATTTAGCCTAAAACATTTAGATTAAAATATTTCCTTGAGCTTCTACGTGAGGTGTGAAAATACTGTTTCTTTTTAAAAGATTTTATCCAGCTTCTGGCAGGTAATGTAAAATGTTCTTTGGTTTATATTGAAGGAATTCCTACACTACATCCAGAATCAACATTTCATTACTTTACTGTAGGTTTTTCAATATAGACCTAGATGATAAGGCATATGGAAAGCCCTAAATTGAATGAGAAAGAGAATCTATAGAAAGAGATAAAGTTAATGATGAGAACATCAAAACTCAAATCTCTTTGTCTTTGCAAATCATGAATTGTCAAATATACCAGTTGAAACACTCAAAGAACTGTTGATCCTGTTGATTTAGACACCCTGACAATGAATGTTTAGCCCCTCCATTTTAAAATGGACGGTGATTTTAAACTTGACAGTCAAAAAGGGACCTCAGTTAAGTCATTTTTATCATGTAAGGAACAAAGCAAAGGTAAAACCTATTCTTTCAAGGCAAAAATATGGAAACACTACTCTAAGCCTTCATTTCATCATGGCTGGATTAGTGTAATTCTCTTTATCACTGTATCGGTCAGTCCTCACTCAAACATCTGCAGCTGGTTCAAATGCTGCTGCGCACCTTTTAATGGAAAAACATAAAATAAAGCACATTACCCCATCCTGGCCTCCCTTCCCTGGTTACCTGTTTATCTTAGAGTTCAGTACTTCTTGATTCTCAGATCATACAAGTTGCTATATGTTAGAAAGTTCACATATTATTACGACCCGAGGAAAAAAAATAAAAAAATTCGATGAAAAAGTGGATTTTTAAGGCTTTTTAGCTCAAGGCTCATCAAAAAAAATGTTGCGTGACCAATGACGTAATTCGTAGGCAAGCGTTGATCTGTTGATATGGTAACAAGATACTTCCTGCTTGCAAACTCGCTTTCTCAAACACAAATAGACAGATCAAACATGGCTAAAAATTGTGTGGCTCATGGTTGGTCAAATACCAACAAGGATAATGTCTCCTTACACACATTTCCGAACCCGAAAAGTCCCGGTGTTGTGCGAAATTCAGTTCCCCTGTGAAAACCTGTTCCCCTCTGTGTCGGGAGCGCGCACTGCAGCCAGAGAGGCGGGGTTTCACGGCGATTCTGATCAGTTTCTCGGTAAAACAACTCATATAATCATGTCATGGTTGTAACATTCAGTTTAATCGGCAGCTGTTGTTTACATTACAACGGGATTTACCAGGAAGTCTACACTCTCGTCTTTTCAGGAAGTCTTAATTTGTGTGCCCTGCTATCAGCCAGTTTCCATCTTCTTATTTCAGCAATGGAAAATCATAAATACACACTACGTGTTGGAATACTCTGTTTGGTGGCTTACTTTTATTTGTCAGGCTTAAGTGACAAAAGTTGGAAAAAGACCGATTATCTTGGCGTTTAAAATAACACAAAACACAAACTGAATTTCGCACAACACCGGGGGTGAGAAAATCCTCACTGAATGGAATCGCCAAGTAGCCGGTAGCCTCTAAACTTTCGTTTCAGACACAGCATTGCCTCACGAGTCCTGACCGGAGTGACTGTCCCACTCCAGCCTGAGCCCAGAGAAGCTCCCTGCGCTCAGTCAGAGCCCACCGAGACCTCTGGGTGTCTCCTTCTCTCCTCCTCACTCATTGCGCATGGGAGCGGAGAAATCTCGCTGTCATCACAGCAGCCTGCTGTGAAGCGACCTGTTCTCCACACTACCTCTCAGCACGGCGCTGCTACCCCGCAGAACCCTGAGCCTTGATGGGGATAGACCCACAACCCTTTCGGTTCGGAACCCCCATGCCGCCTCCCCCCCGGAGAATATGAGCGCTACGGTGCACAATATGAACGCTACGGTGCAACAGATAAATGCGCGTTTCCGTGTTTACATCTGAACTGTCAGCCAGAACCGCAATTATAAGCCCCGATTCCAATTATACACCAGCAACCCATTTCGTTTATTCTCCTAAAATGTTTTTCTCAGACTTACCCGAGTCGTAACAGACGCTTGCGCTGTCTTTCGTGTTAAAATCATCACTTTGTGAATCGCCATCTGAACTTGTCGTTGTGTACTCCATTGAACTCTCTGTAGCCTAGCCTGGGCTCCGCCTACGGACTACGTCATCGTACCACGTGACCCAAGTTGTGGATTTTCAGCCTAGCGGTCGCCGAGGGACAATTTTAAGTCTTTAACGGCGCAACCACGATCTTAAAGGGGAAGTCTGGTCAACACCGAAAAATCAGGGGATCATTAGCTATAACTAAAACTAATACGTTTGTGGTTATTTAATGAATTTAGCTTTAATCAATAAGAAAATAAAAACATAAATTGTCGTCTGGATCACTGTGTATGGGGGCGGCCATTACTGCCCAAATATGGGCAGTAAGCGCCGCCTGACATCACATCCTGTGACGTGGAAAAGCGGAGAGCCGACAGCATTTCTCCGCACTTTCCAAGTAAAGTCAATAGGAGCCGTTCTACACAGCTGCGATCATCAACACTTTTTTCGGATTTCCAGCGGACTTCACCAATGAAATTTGCGGGAGCTATTGCGGAAGCAACAATGCTCACATGCATGGCAGTCGGATGTTCCAATACATCGGGTAAAAGTGTTTTTTTCGCCTTTCTGATTCATGATCCACCGGGTTCTTTTGTTGGATTACCTACTTGAAAAGAGAGGATTTTCCATCGTGCTTCTGGCCAGAGAGAAACAACGTCATATGCAGCGAACATTTGGAAGAAGAATGTCTTCAAGATGACATGAGAGCAAGGATTTTCGGCATGTTTTTCTTTTTCATAATGTAGAATTTGCCGGAACATTTGTGTACCGACCAGAGCGGCAGAAGGATACGACACACTTATTTGTCGTATCCCTCCGCCGCAACAGTGATCATAAGTATGCTCACTGTTGTGGCGGAGGGATACAACACACTTGGAAAGGATGCTCACTGTTGTGAAGCCCACTTATTTTATGCAACTTTGGTCTTATTTTTTCTAAAGTCACTTGTATATTTCATGAGTTGTGGGGTTGCAGTTTTTTTGGGCTTGTTTCTGAAAGTGAAGTCGATTGTTTGGGGTCTAAACTAAGTGACGCCGAAATATCCCTCCGCCTCATAATGCACTGCAGCTCCTCCTGACAGCAGGAGCAGAGTAAACTCAGAAGGAGCCGCTCTGCCCGTATTTTCTGCAGTTTACGGTTGCAATAACTGATAACTTCTGAAAGTAGATTAGGCGGTGCAGATCACCATTTTGAGCAGAGATTGGTTCTAAAGATGAGTTTTATACTCATCGTTTAACATTGCAGAACCCAACCCATAAACCATACTTTAATGCTTATTTGTTGTCTTTTTATGTCTCTAATACTAAATGTAAAACTAGAAAATTTCTGAAGAAATTTAAGAAGGCGCCCGCCATCTGTATGTGCTGAAAAGGAAAATGTAAGCTCTTCAGAAAGAATGCTGCTCAATTCAAATATGTTTGCTCCCTTAAAAATCATCCTTGGTTGTAGGCTTTCTTTGCTTGGGGATTTTAAATCAAACACTTTTAGAGGTTCTTCTTAAGCAGAGGTTTGATACAAGTGTTAAAAGATTTGTGTGCAGTTTGGCACCAGATTCAATGTGTTTAAGGGTGACACTTGACAAAAAGGTGTGCATACAGTACAGACTATTGTATTTAGACATAGATGTGCATATATAGATTTTCAAGTATTATAAATCACTGCAAGAATGAACTGAACTAACTGCACATAACTTATAGATTAATCACTGTAAAGGTGGGCGGACAGAAATAACTTTTCCTTTGTTAATGATCAATGCTTTGAAGGTCAGTAGGTGCAACAAAGTAGCTTAACCCTACAGCATATGTAGCGGTCGATGAAATTTACGACCCAATCGCAACATGACGGATCTTCCATCTCAGGTGCATCCTTGATCCATATCACCGCATGTATATGAGGTGAACCCCCTGCCTGAAACTCCACACGATAAAAGTAATCCTCAACAGGTCCAAGAGGCTGCGCTGGGGAAAGAATGAGGTCTGTAAAGGGCGCGTCCACTCTCTTGTCAAACATGCGCATGACAGTGACTGGATTGCTTCTAAGAATATCGCACTTTGCATTCCAGTCAAGTTCTGAAAACTCTACCTGTTGTCCATGCTGAGCTTTGATGGCCTCAATGAACTCTGGCCATCTCATTTCAGCAGCGGAGAAGGTCACAAAGAAGGTAGGTTTTCCAAGCTGGCAAACCATGGCGTGCAAATCAATATATATATATTAGGGCTGTCAAACGATTAAAAATTTTAATCACGATTAATCGCATAATGTCGATAGTTAACTCGAGATTAATCGCAAATTAATCGCATATTTTATCCTTTTATTTCTGAAAGTGCAATAGCCTGTTTGGGCATTTTAATATGCAATTTTGCAATAAATGACACCAATAAAATACATGCTTGTACAAAAAATATTTTTATTTTGTTATTTTTCAAGCACTTTTCAGAATTGGAATGAAAACATCCTGGTGCCAAATGTTAAACTCTGGACTATAATGGCTAAATGACTAATCATGACGCCCTGATGTTTACACAATGTGTAAACAAATGTGTAAATAAATACCTGTTTTCATGCCAATATTTTTTTTGCCTCTTAAACAAAGATAGACATGGTATTATGCATAAACATATAAATTAATAAAAATTGTACATTTCAATAAAGTCATAAGTTTTGTTCATTTCTTCATTCTCTCTCTCTCACACATCTAATTCTGAGCTTTCACACCAACAACAATAATTTCTTTGAATATTTTTGCTTGCTGTTTATATCCATATTCATAGAGTTTAAGCCTGGAAAAAGGTTTTAAATTTCCAGGTCATTCCAGTCTTACACTTTGCTTGCAACTGGGCCAGGAGCTTAATACCCTTGAAAGAGACTGTTTAGGAACTGATTAGTAACTCCAGGTACTTCGTTTGGCAACGTGATTCATCCTTGGTTTGTCAAATACGGAGACAACAAATTAATAAGCATTAAAGTACGGTTTATGGGTTGGGGTTTCTGTTAACGTGTAAAAACTCATCTTCAGAACCAATCTTTGCTTAAAATGGTGATCTGCACCATGTAATCTACTTTCAGCAGTTATTACCGGTTATTGCAACGTAAACTGCAGAAAATACGAGCAGAGTTGCTCTGTCTGCCTTTACTACCGACGGCTCCTATGGCGGAGGGATATTTCAGCTGGATACACTCAAATGTAGTGCAGGCAGGTCTCATAATAACCCCTCACTTATTTTAGAGCCCAAATAAGCGATTTCACTTTCAGAAACCTGCCCAAAAAAACCACGACCCGTGACTCATGAAATTTAGAAGCGCTTTTAGAAAAAAGAAGCCCAAATTCGCATCAAATAAACAGTCTTTGGCAACAGTGAGCGCGGGTCTGTTTTGCTACGGTGTGTGTGTTTTGACGCGCGATTAACGGCGACAAAAAAATTGTCGGCGTTAAAATGGGTTTACGTTAACACTGTTAATAACGCGTTTAACTGACAGCACTAATATATATATTTATTTATTTATTGGGGATGGAACGGTTTATGAAAACCGTCCAAACCGTTCTGTTCGACTGTCTCGGTTCGATTTGCGTGTGTTGCGTTCGGTTCATGCGCTGCTCCTTTTTCTCATAGGCGAAGCGTGTTCACTCCAGAGCAGAAGGTGGCAGCACTGCGCCCAAAGCCAACCACCAGTAGTAAACAAGAAGAAGAAGCGATGCAGCGTAGCCGGGTGTAGCAGAAAAAAATCAGTTGTTGAGGAGAATTGTGTGGGTATGGCGAGTGGGAAAGAACAGGAGTTGGAAGATGCGCCAGCAGCACTTTATAAGTCTGCTGTATGGGACCACTTTGCATTTAGAGTGACCTACGATGACGGCGGAAAGAAAGTTGTGGATAAATGTGCAACAGTGTGCAAGCATTGTGCAACACGTGTTGTTTATGCTAACAGCAACACGACCAACGTGTCAGCTCACCTGCGGAGACATCATCCCAGTGAGACAGTTGGCAGCGCAAGGAGGAGAGGGAAAGAGTCGACAGGACAACTTAAACTCCCCGCAGCTTTTAAACAGTCATACGGTGACGAGTCAGAAAGGGCGAAATGCCTAACTAAAGGAGTGGGATATTTCATCGGCAAAGATATGCAGCCTTATTCCGTAGTGGAGGGTGCGGGATTCTGTTCTATGATTAAAGCACTGGAGCCACGATATAAAATCCCCTCCCGCAAACACTTCAGCAACACGATAATTCCCGCACTTTATGAAGAGACCCGACAAAGAGTTGTCTGAGACAGCCTCTGTAGCGCTAACTAGTGATGGATGGACCTCCAGGGCTACTGAAAGTTTCCTGGCTGTGACTGTCCATTACATCACCTCAGAATGGGAGATGAAAAGCTCCGTTTTACAGACACGCCCCCTTTATGAGAGCCATACTAGCGAGCATCTCTCTGAAGCACTGACAGAAGCAATGACAGAATGGAAGTTGCACAGGGGCAGCAGCAAAATCCCTGTTACTACAGACAATGCAAAAAATATGGTGAATGCAGTAAATGCAACAGCTGGACTGGGGCCACAAATTGGCTGCTTTGCACATACTGTTAATCTTGCAGCCAAGAATGCAGTCTCAATAAGTCAGGTATCCCGGCTCCTGGGGAAGATGAGGAAAGTGGTGACATTTTTCCATCGGAGCACAACAGCCACCCACGCCCTTAAAACCAAACAGGAGATGCTGCAATTGCCACTTCACAAACTAATACATGATGTTCCAACCCGTTGGAACACAGCATATGACATGCTGGAGCGTTATTTGGAGCAGCAGGCTTCCATCTATTCTGCTCTGATGGACAAGGATGTTAAGAAAAATGTCAAAGACATTGCTGTTTTTTGACTGACAGTGAGACAAGACTGGCAGAGGATCTAACCAAGATTTCCAAACTTCTGAAGAATGTAACAACGCTCATGAGCACGGAAACATCCCCTTCAGTGTCCATGATCATCCCTCTGCAGAAGATGATACTAAAATCCTTGACACCTAGTGAAGAGGACAGCCCCACCATCAAAGATGCTAAGGCAGCCATCACTAAAAACTTGGAAGACAGATACAGGGACCCTGATCTTCAGGACTATCTGCACAGAAGCACAGCCCTGGATCCAAGATTTAAGTCCCTGCCATTCAGAAAATCTACCGTTCTGTCACCAGAGAGATCATGGAAATTGAAGAGCAGGTATTGTTTTTTTTTAAATTCCGTAATTAGTACTAAATTTAATATATATACACACACACACACACATATATATATATATATATATATATATATATATATATATATATATATATACACACACACACAGGGGTTGGACAATGAAACTGAAACACCTCTCATTTTAGTGTGGGAGGTTTCATGGCTAAATTGGACCAGCCTGGTGGCCAATCTTCATTAATTGCACATTGAACCAATAAGAGCAGAGTGTGAAGGTCCAATTAGCAGGGTAAGAGCACAGTTTTGCTCAAAATATTGCAATGCACACAACATTATGGGTGACATACCAGAGTTCAAAAGAGGACAAATTGTATATAAATAAGCTCACTCACTAATGTCCTCAAAACAGCCTTTCACAAGCCAAAATGTTGACAAATAATCTACATAACTGTTAGAAAATACAAATGTTATTACATGACTTTTAATGAGAGAAACCCTGTTTCGTAACATCCCAAATTCACCTCAAGACATGTGGCGCAGCTCTGCTGCTCTCTTCTCAATTTCATGGTCTAGGTCCACCAACTCCTGCCTACAATTTATTTTTTTATTTTATTTTTCCGAATCGGACCCTGTGAGATGCAGAGCACTGTTTCCTATTCCGACCCTTCTTCTTCTTGAAAAAAACAAAACGCGTCATGCTAAATTAGCTGAGCTAGTGCGTTACTCTTTGAGTTTTAAATAAAACATAATAGTGAATCATGAGGAGATCCCTGGTTGGTCGCCGCGTTTATCAGCCAAGTTACTGGAAACGAGGGAATAAAGGCTGACAGGTGACATGGCCACAGGTAGAAATAACTCCTTAATTAACTGCAGGAGGAGCGACAGACACGCTTACCGAGGGAAGTTGTTGTCAGCTGTTCAATCTGCTGAGCTTTCTGACCTGCTGGTTCATAAATCCAAAGAAAACCTTTGACCACCACTACTTTCATTCATACCATCTGCGGCACGTTTGAGATGTTCTTCCAAAAGTTAAAATGATTGAACACCTATAAACCTCAGACTAGCAGATGTCTGCTTTGCAAAGACCTGCCCTACTCTCTTTCTGATTGGCTAATGTCCTGGCTCTGCCAGGTTTCATTGGTTGAGAGCAGCTTCAGTTTAAAACCTTGAAAAAACAAAATGTTAGACGGAACAATGTGCGCTAATTTTTCAAATGACGGAATCCGTCGCAGCGACGGAGAACTTTAACCCCTGCTGTAGAGTTTACTAAAACAGTTATTTAATTCAAGCAAAAGTAAAATAGTACCAATAAATAAATAAATAAAAGAATAATTATCAAACCTAGGAAGACAGAGATTAACAAAACAATGTGTGGAACTGTGTTCATTTTCATCTTTTCAGGAGAAACAGGGATTGTAGTATGACATTGGATAATTTACCTGCAGACTGGCAGCAAGTACCGCCAGCACTGGGCAGTGTTGAACCATCGCCTCATGTAGGAGAAACCTGCATGCCAATTGCTCCTCCTGGCTCTGCAGCAGCACCTGGAACAGCTCCCTGGGGTGTTCTTCTGTTCTCAGTAATCCCAACTCTTCTTCAGGGCCTTGGCCCATTCTCAGACAATGCACCTGCAAGTCCTGGAATGCAAGGCTAAGATGAGTCTGCAAGATGGGGTCAAAGAGACAGACCAGAGATCTCACCTGGAAGAGAAAAAAACACATAGCCTCTGAGAACAGCATTTACCATTGCTGGGAATACAAGACATCGTGTAACACATTTCAAGAATATATTTATCGCACACTTGTGTGTCATTAGGGGTGAGTGATATAGCAAAATATTATATCAAGATTCTTTTATATGAAAATCCAGATCCCATTTCTATTAACCCCTTCACCCTGGGGTTCCACTGAACATGGAAGTGCCACGCTTTCTGCATCAGGAGTAATTTGGAGCGCAGCGCCCCTGCACAGTTGGATTTGGACCACACGGGAATTGCATCATCGCATGATAGTGGCATACTTGTAGGCTTTTAATGCCACAAGTACACTTGCAGGCCAATTTGGGTGGTGCAGTTCTTCTTTCTAGGAATCTGTCTGGATTTATTAGTTCTCCAAAATGCTGACAACCCAGGACCAGGAAACAGAGCCATAGTTTAACACACCTCTCTGCAGCTTCTGTACTGTTACCCTTCCATTAACCTATTGAGACAGTGTCTTTCCCACGGCAATACTAAACAGATTAAAGACAGATCTAAAAGGAACAAATCATAAAAATTTCATAAGAATCAATACGACTCATCTTGAACCAAAAAACAAATGTGGTTTATTAAATATAAGGTCTCTCCCGCCAAAGAGTCTGTTAATTAATTAATTGATTTCTGATAATCTGATTTATTTTGTCTCACAAAAACCTAACTCCAAGAGGACTACATTAGTATAAATGAGACACGGCCCTGTAAATATTTAAATTTCCACATTCCAAGAACTATAGGACGAAGAGGCGTAGCAGCAACCATCTTTAAGTCTGATTTATTAATTAGTCCCAGGCCAATTAATAACTACAATTCCTTTGAACATTTAACCCTTAGTTTCCCTCATCCAAACTGCAAAGCAATAAAACCCATTCTGTTTGTTGTTTTGTATCATCCACCAGGCCCTCACTTAGATAATTTCTCAAACTTCCTTTCTAATTTAATGTTAAAACTGACAAGCTTATTATAGCGGGGGATTTAAACATTCATGTTGGCACTGAATGTGATGACCTTAATGTAGCCTTTAATACTATTCGATATTTAATAGGTTTTGCTCCAAATGTGCAGAAACCAATGCATTCTTGCTTTCATACTTTGGACCTTGTGCTGACATATGGCATTGATACCGAATGTAACACTTATGGGCTAGGCAGCTAACTGCGGCTACAAAAGCAGCATCAGAAGAGTGTCCTTTTAAGGAGCCTGAGGTGTGGAAAAAAACAGGAGGCAGTGCTTTTAGGTTTGGTGGATGTATATTAGGTGATTGAATAAAAACAGACAATTACAGCAACATAATAAGATACAAGAGAATTAACTCAAAACAAATTAATTTCAAAATCATAAAGTCCATAGTCCATTTCTGGCTCTCCATCTTCAGATGCAGATCTGATCCGACGGGGGGGGAAAACAATTAAATGCAAATATAATACAAAGGAAATAATTAAATTTAAACATTTAGTTTATGCATACTAAATCCAAATGCAATAATTATATTCCTAATAATTAGACAAACATTTCAATCAGGTTAAATTAACCATAATTCAAATAAAGTCAAACAAAAAAAGTATCATATTTCAAGCTTTATCAATTTAAAGTTAAAGTTAAAGTGCACTTTGAAAATATCAATCAAGAAAAATAAAACAAATTAATTGTCAAATACTCAAGCAGAGTGAGAGAAAGGAAAAAATTAAATAAATATATATACTGCGCAATATCAACTTAAGAGTAGCTACAGATCAATCTTGTTTTAAACACTGCTTCGGAATCAAGGTAAACGTGTCAAACACGCATAAAACTCAGCAAGCAAGTTACCTTTTCAAAGAGAGTGGGGTGTACTTAGCCACAATCAGCTCTGACAGAATCCCAGCGATGGTCCAGGTAAACAATGCCAATAATTCTAATAAAACAACGCTCTAATGAGCAATCAAACAGAAATACCACAAAGAAAAATAATACTGGTATCAAATAAACTATTCACCACGTATTCATCTGAAATCATTTGATTTCAGATGAATACGTGGAGAAGACGCCAGCAGCAAGCCACAATCACAGTGGAAACAGGTGAGGATCCTCAACTGCGTGCTTGAGGCGGGACTTTAAAGAAGCTAGCTAATTTGGGCAACACAGGAAGTGGGCCTGAAAAAATTAAAGTCTCTGACTAATTGTGGGTTACACGAATAATTACGTTTTTCCTCACAACCCTGTCCTATCTGACCATTTTTAATGTCCCTTGAGTTCAATCTTTATCAGATAATGCTGTATCAAACTTTAAAGAGTCTGTCCCCTTTTTAATTTCCTCAGAATCACAGAAACGCTTAGCAGAAGGCAGCACGTTATTTCCTCCCCTTTGCAAATTGATCCTTGTGTTGATGGTGTTACTTCCTTATTGTGTTTTGCATTAGACATCGTAGCCCCTTGAAAAGTAAGGTAATTATTCATAGGAAGCTGGCTCCCTGGTTTAATTTAGAGCTGCGTTCTACCTAATCTGGTAAAACATTCTACTGTTGTATAAAAAAAAGACCCTTCGCAAAGTAAGAGCAGCATAGGAGAATAAAAATAATCCTAGGTTTATCTTTACTACAGTTGCCAAACTTACATAGAGTCATAACTATGTTGATCCATCCATTCCCTTAGCTCTCAGCAGTAATGATTCATGGGATTATTAATAAATAAAATGTATTCTCTTAAAAATAAAATCGTTGGCATCCTCCCAAACATGATTACTTCAACCTCGATAAGTGAGGCAGCGTTAAAGGCATCTTTAGAACGTGATTGGTGTTTGAAGTGTTTAGATAACTTTTAGATAACTCAGAAAGCTTTTTGCTTCATCTAAACCTTCAATTTGTATGTTAAACCCAATCCCAACCAAGCTTTTTAAGGAAATATTCACTTTGATTAATGCCCCCCATTTTAGATGTGATTAATCCATCCATAATAAATGGATATGTACAACATGTTGATGAAGATTCTAAATCTTCCAGGTCATGATCAATCCAAAAAAGGTTAAAAAATACAACTGGACTTCTATTAAGAACAGAAGTGCAGTTGTTTTGTTTTTTAACCTTGGTTGATATGTACCACAGGCTTTTAAAGTGGCTGTTATTAAACCTTTATTTAAGAAACCTTCTCTTGATCAAAATTACTTAATCAAGGGTCACATGATGGCTGTGAGCTGAGAAGACCAATTTGCTAGAGATCCGTACCACTCGGTGCTAATTTTCTCATTTGCCTGATGATAACCGGACGCTAGAAAACATTTTCGTTCTGAATATAATAGGCTATGTCCTTGGAAAACTTCTGGCTACAGTCTTTTGACACGATGGGAAGAACCAGAGAAAATAAAGACAAAAAAGACATCCGAACCCGGTGAGGACACTCAAGATGGCGACCTTGCCTAGTCCAACACCGTAGATGGGTTCAGCCCTGCCCTTTCCAAAGCTCTGAACATAATGACCTCGAACATTATTAAAGTTATTGATGAAAAACTCAGCCCCCTGGCCGAGACTATCCATAAGCATGCTACGTAGATCCAGGCCACTAGTGAACAGCTAGACGAAGCAGAGGCTAAGCTACTAGCAGTTGAAATCTCCATCGCAATACAAGAGCCGAGGTTAGTTGAACTGGAAAATCAGGTCAGCACCCTCAAGAAGAGTCTGGATATGGCTGAGAACTACAACGAGTGCCTAAACATCTGAGTTGTCGGCCTGGCTGAAGGTAAGGAGACTGGACAGCCAGTGGAGTTTTACAACGATTTCTCCTCAATGGTGATGAAGAAACACAAGGCACATGATACAGTGAAACAACAGCTTCGAGAGCGAGGGATGCCGTATGCCATGCTGTTCCCGGCTACTCTTCAGGTGATACATGGAGGCTCCAAAAAGAGGTTGTTATGTTAGTTAATTGACATGTGCTCCAGATATGGCTGAGCCCTCCCCGTTCTACTGGTATCCCAATGGATTCACTTATCTAGGAATGCGTGTAACACCCACTTTTGGTCTGATGTTTGAGTCCAATCCCCCCCGCCCCCCAGATGTTGTAAGGGCGGACTTGGGATGTTGTGGCCCTCTCCCTGGGTAGGATTGCTCTCATAAAAAAATGAACATCCTACCTGGATTGCTGTACCCACTGCATATGATCCCCATCTTATTATCAAACAAGGCTATTAAGGTAATTGAAGGCTGGCTAAGCTCTTTCATTTGGAGCAAGAGAAAACCCCGTCTCAAAATGGTAAAACCACAAATGGCAGGT
Source organism: Fundulus diaphanus (assembly GCA_037039145.1). Classification (NCBI taxonomy): domain Eukaryota; kingdom Metazoa; phylum Chordata; class Actinopteri; order Cyprinodontiformes; family Fundulidae; genus Fundulus; species Fundulus diaphanus. The sequence goes on from CM073134.1 coordinate 53,426,747, forward strand.
TGTGATAGAGGGGTAGACATACCAGATCTTAGATATTACCACCTGGCATCACACCTTTGGGTGATTGCAAGCTAGCACAACAGTGATTCAGCCTCTATTTGGCATGATATTGAATCCTCTCAAAGTGTCCGCTGTTGAATTTATTGTTCTTGAAGGATCCTGAATCTGTTAAAAAACCCTAACCCCATTAATCTTAGCACCATAAGAGATTGGAGATCCATTTGTTCTGTCAGTTTTCGTCTCCTCTCACTCTTATTGTTGATAATCCGGACTTCCTGCCAGGCTGTAGCTTTAAAGTGTGGAGCATCCTAGGGCTTAAAACAATAGGTGATCTATTTGACAGTGAGATTTTATTATCATTTCAGCAGGTGCAACAAAAATTTTGTCTAGGCGACTTCTATAGATACTAACAAATTACAGATTTCATAGTTAAGAAAACAACCTTAAAGACCAATAATACCACTTAATGCATGAAGATGGCCGTGTCCCTGCAAATTAAAAAAAGTATCTCTGTTTTTATAGAACTCTAAACTATAATTCTACTCTTACTTCACAAACCACCGAGCAAGCTTGGGAGAAAGATCTAGATATTGCTATGGATACTGCTGTCTGGCAGGAGGTCTGGTCTCAAAAGGCCCGTTTACACTACACTTTTTTAACCGAGCCGAGACCAGTCCGAGCTCGGTAACCGAGATAACTCTTGTGTGTAAACGGTCAGCAGACTGAACCAGACTGCGCTAAACATAACCGGGCCGCGCTAACTGCAGACCAGCTCTTGGGTAGGTCTCGGCCTGGTTCTATTTTATCCCGGTTTCTGATAACGAAGAGCGCATGAGCAGACGGCGTCATGCCCTTACAGTCAGCTGACTGTCAGCGGGTTTTCCGGCGTGTCTGGCTGCACGTCCCGATTCACACTCCATTCAGACAAATTTCAGACATTCATAATAATACTAGCTACCTTACCGTGCCACACGGTTTCCAGTGATGATTCTGCTTAGCAGCGCAATGAACCTCAGCGTCTGTCATTGTTTCCGGCGTCTGTAAATCCTTATTAGACGTTCATTTGTCTCATCCACTTCCCAAAAAAAAGCCAACTTTCTCAAGTAAATTCACCAATGGTTGCCTTCTTCCCCTGACTCTCTGCAAACACCGAAATATCACAATATCAAGCATAACTTCCTGAATGTTACGGGCGCAGCTGTTTTTTTTGCTGCTTCCGCCTTCAATCCCAGAGAGCGGTAGTACCGCAGATCGCCACTAGGGGCGAGGAGCAACCAAGGAACCGAGATAAGCTTTGTGTGTAAACGGGTCGGCTTGTCTTGGATAACTGAACCAAGCTCGGACTGGTCTCGGCATGGCTCGGTTTTTAGATGTAGTGTAAACGGGCCTATAGCCTCTGCACCAAAGCCATACAATTCAGAATTGTGTATCGTACGCATAAAACACCTGCTGTCAAGAACAAAATGGATGCTAATAATTCAATTCAATTCAATTTTATTTATATAGCGCCAAATCATGAAACATGTCATCTCAAGGCACTTTACAAATATATATTTCCCCACTCTGCTGGAAATGTGCCTCTGACACTGGTAATTATGTTCATTGCCTCTGGTCTTGTGTGAAGTTACAAAGGTATTGGTCTAGTGTTGTGTTTGAACTAACTGCTCTCTTTGATATTTCAGTACGGATGGACCCGATGTGCCTGATACTTGATCTCCCGGATGGTCTGATCACTGACAGGAAACGTAAGAGCGTTTTTAATATACTGTCATTTGATGCTAGAAAGAACATCCTACTCTTGGACAAAACAAAAATGTTGCTCCCACAAATAATTCATGGCATAATTTTTGCATTACAAGTGGATACATCACGTGTATCCTTCACTTCAAAATAGATGTCTTCTATAAGATCCGGGGCCCCTACTTGCAGCATATCAGACGCACGTTGCCATCCTTCCTGCTTTGAGGATTACCCAAATCAGTTTAGGTTGTTTTCATGATTTTGTCTTAAGTGGTCATTATTTAATGTGTGCCTTATGGCCTTGTTATGTTTGTATGCCCTGTACTGACTTTGATCTGGTCTGTCTTGTTTTGATGCAGGGGAATGAGGGGGAGGGGAGCGAGTTGGAGGATGTGCCCACAGTCTTATTTACTTTAGCCTCATGCCCACCATGTGTTTTTTTTCCCCTTTTTGGTCATGTCTGAGCTGTTCTGTATTTTTTGTGTTTTGAGAAAATGTAATAAATGACTTAATAAATTACAGACCTATATCTAATCTTTTCCTTTCTAACATTCTTGAGAAAGTAGTTGGTGATCAACTATGTCAACATTTACAAAGAAATTACCAAGAAATTACCTATTTGAAGAGTTTCAGTCAGGCTGCAAAACTCATCATAGCACCAAAACAGCTCTGGCGAAGATCATTAATGATATTTTCATGGCCTCAGATAATGGACTTGTGTCTGTACTTGTCCTGTTAGAGCTCAGTGCTGCATTTGATACAGCTGATCACAATATTCTCCTAGAAATACTTTAACATACTGTAGGGATTAAGGGAAAAACCCTTAGGCTGGTTTAAATTGTATCTGACAGATTCTAGTTTGTTCACTTCATAAATCTTCTTCAAACTTTTGGGTCACTTGTGGAGTACCACAGGGCTCAGCCCTTTTTACTTTATACATATATGATCCCAACTGGGAAAATTATCAGACAGCATGGAAATTCCACTGCAATGCTGATGACACTCAGCTATATTTATCTATAAATCCTGACAAATCCAATCAATTACTTCAACTACAGGCATGTCTTGATCACATCAAAACCTGGATGACTTTAAATTTCCTGCATTTAAATTCTGACAAGACAGAAGTTGTAATCTTAGGACCAGAGTCCTCAAAAAATAAACTTCCTAATCAATCACTTAATCTGGATGGCATTAACTTAACCTCTGGTAATAAAGTAAAAAATCTTGGTGTTATTTTTGACCAAGACATGTAATTGAAATCCCATATTAAACAGGTTTCCAGAGTTTCCTTTTTTCACCTCCAGAATATCACCAAAATTAGAAACATTCTGTCCAGGGGTGATGGTGAAAAACTAGTCCATGCATTTGTTACTTCAAGGCTGGACTATTGTAATTCTTTATTATCAGGAAGTCCACAAAATGCAGTTCAAAGTCTTCAGATGATCCAAAATGCTGCAGCAAGAGTTCTGATGAAAATCAACAAGAGGGATCATATTTCTCCAATTTTAGCTTCCCTTTATTGGCTTCCTGTTAAATCAATCAGAATCAGAATCAGAAATACTTTAATAATCCCAGAGGGAAATTACTGGATAGAATTTAAAATTCTTCTTCTAACGTATAAAGCTCTTAATAATCAAGCTCCATCATATATCAGAGCTCTGATTTCCCCCGTATGTTCCTAACAGAGCACTTCGCTCTCAGACTGCAGGTCTGCTGGTGGTTCCTAGAGTCTCTAAAAGTAGAATGGGAGGCAGATCCTTTTGTTATCAGGCTCCTCTCCTGTGGAACCAACCCCCAGTTTTGGTCCATGAGGCAGACACCCTTGTCTACTTTTAAGACTAATCTTAAAACTTTCCTTTTTGACAAAGCTTATAGTTAGAGTGGCTTATGTTACCCTGAGCTACCTCTATAGTTATGCTGCTATAGGCTTAGGCTACTAGACATCAGGGTCTCACTCTACTGAGTTCTACTGTTCTCCAATTTTGTATTGCTTGTCATCATTTCAGCTTTTAACTTTTTGTCCTCTCTCTCTCTTTTTTTTCTTCATAGTAGGTACACCTGGTCTGGCGTTCTGTTAGCTGTGACATCATCCAGAGAAGACAGATCATCCGCTATTACCATCTAATGTAGAACAGATTAATGGATCAATGTGTGCTTCTGTGCTTGTTTGTCTCTGCTCTGTCTTCTCTAACCCCCAGTCGGTCGAGGCAGATGACCATTCATACTGAGCCTGGTTCTGCTGGAGGTTTTGCCTTCCCGTTAATGGGGAGTTTTTCTTTCCGCTGTTGCTTCTTTCTGTGTTCTTTCCCCTCTGCTCTTCTCCCTGTACACCAACAGCTGCACCTCCAGTCATCAGTCTGTCAAGCTCCTGAAGTTCGCGGACGACACCACTCTCATCGGACTTATCTCTGATGGTGACGAGTCCGCCTACAGGTGGGAGGCTGACCATCTGGTGACCTGGTGCAGGGAGAACAACGTGGAGCTCAACGCTGTAAAAATTGTGGAGATGGTTGTGGACTTCAGGAAGGACTCAGCCCCAGCTACCCCCATCACCCTCTGTGACTCCGCCATTGACACTGTGGAGTTTTTCCGCTTCCTGGGAACCATCATTTCCCAGGACCTAAAGTTGGAGCTGAACATCAACTTCCTCACCAAGAAAGCCCAGCAGAGGATGTACTTCCTACAGCAGCTGAAGAAATTCAACCTGCCAAGGACAATGATGGTGCAGTTCTACTCCTCCATCATTGAGTCCATCCTCACCTCCTCCATCACCATCTGGTACGCTGGTGCCACCGCTAAGGACAAGGGCAGACTGCAGCGTGTCATCAGGTCTGCAGAGAAGGTGATTGGTTGCAATCTTCCATCTCTCCAGGACCTGTACGCCTCCTGGACTCTGAGGCGTGCAGGGAAGATTGTGGCTGATCCCTAGCACCCCAGTCACAGACTATTTCAGTCACTTCCTACTGGCAGGAGGCTGCGGTCCATCAGGACCAAAACCTCACGCCACAAGAACAGTTTTTCCCCCATCTGCTACCAGCCTTATGAACAAGGCCAAGAGTTGCCCGTGAAACTGGACACTGTCTCTCTCCCCGTTCAGGACTTACAAGCTTCTGTGTTACATTAACGCAAAGTTTACTGAGTGTATATTGCTTCTGTATATATATCCTTTTTACTTTTTATTTTACTGTTTTCTTATTTTTTGTCTGCACCATCAACACCAAGTCAAATTCCTTGTAAGTGCAAACCTACTTGCCGATTAAACTTGATTCTGATTCTGATTCATGCTTGCTCAGTATGAGGGATTTCTGCAAAGCCATGGACAATGCAGACGACTCTCCCTGTGGCTCTGCGCTTCTTCAGGAGTGAATGCTGCTTGTCAAGACTTTGATGCAATCAACTGGGTTCCCTTATATAGGAAATGTTTTGACCAATCTGTATAATCTGACCCAATCTGTATAATATGATTGAATTTGACTTTGTAAAGTGCCTTGAGATGACATGGTTCATGAATTGGCGCAATATAAATTAAATTGAATTGAATTGATATATAAAGTGGTGTGGTAATCTGCTCAAAAAGGGGGAAAATGATGTATCTTAAACAAAATAAAGTGGATGTTGTGTTTATACAGGGATCACATTTTCAGGCAGAGGAGGCTATGAAGCTACAGTTTGTATGAGTGGGAAAGGTTTATCATAGTTGTTTTTCAAGTAGCTATTATTATACATAAGAATCTGTCATTCACTCTAATTAAACAAGTAATGGATAAAGAGGGTAGAATGCTCTGTTTGCAGGCTGTAATTAATGGGAAAAATATTGTGTTGAGCAACATTTATGCACCAACACTGGGGGACACAGGTTTCTTTCATGAAATGAATAAAATCTTGGGGGAAATGGAGGGGGATATCCTTTTAGCTCGGGATTTTAATCAGGATTGTGATCCATTTATCTTTAAAAGTAATTTTGCTGGCCCATCAATGTCTAAAGACAGAGCTCCAATTCACATGTTAAGTGAAGATAACAATCTGGTGGACATCTGGCAACGTGAAAGAGAATACACCTTCTTATTATCATTGTCATAAATCATATTCCAGAATTTATGTTTTTGATATCAAACTAGCTAACCAAGAATGTATTATTTTGTAAAATTAACATAATTGTTCTTTTTGATCATGCTGCTGTAGAATTGGTCATTTATATCAATAATGACCGTGAGAGAAGGGATAGATGGAGACTGAACACATCACTGATGTTGAAGGAACATTTTTGGTTATCTTTCAAATAGGACTTGCAGACATTTTTGGAAATTAATTTATGTAGGACTACCAGATAATCAACTGAATGGGAAGCATCTAAAGAATACATTTGTGGTCAAATTATAGCATATGCATCAAAGAAAAAGAAGGAAGATATGAGCAGAATAAAAGATCTGGAAAATAGGATTACTTGAAAGAGGATTACTTGAAAGAGTATCTGAAATCTGAAATTTCAATTTGTAAACTTAAATTTCAACTTCAAGAAATATACAGTGAGAAAGTACAATATGCCGTGTTTAGATTGGGAACATCTTTTTATGAAGAGGGGGAAAAACTGGCAACACCTGCAATTAAAAAAGAGATGCAATTGTAACTGATACTTAAAAAATTAATGAGGCATTGCAGAATTATTATAAGGCTTTATATACTCCGGATTCATATCCGGATAATAAAGAAATAAATTAAATCAAATAAACCTCCCAAAACTGTCACCAGAAATGACAAACAGGTTAGAGGGCCCTATAACAGAAATTGAAATTCGTAAGTTCTGAAGCTAGTATGAAGAAAGGGAAAACGCCTAGGGTAGACGGATTCCCTATTGAATATTATAAACAATTTTTTGATATTCTGGCTCCAGTATTAATGAATGTAGTTTGGATGAGGCCTTAATTACAGTTATTCTCAAAAAGATAGGGTCCCATTACAGCACACTAACCATTAGTTAATTAAGCAGAGACTGTTAAATTTTAACCAAAATATTAGCTACCCATTTGGAAAACGTCTTGGCAGATATTAAAAATACTGATCAAGAAGGATTCATGAAAAATAGATCATAAACAGATAATATGAGAAGATTGCTGCATCTAATAAGCCTCAACCGTGAGAAATACCCCTATTGTGGCCCTCTTCCTTGATGCGGAGAAGGCCTTTCACCACGTTCAGTGGGACTTCTTATTTGCAGCTTTGGATAACTTTGGGTTCTCTGCTTCATTTGTTACGTGGGTCAAAATGCTATAGAAAAGTTCCAAAGCTTCAGTTATAACTTATGGAGTTATGTCGCCATTTTTTGACTTGAAAAAAGAGCTACAAGACAAGGTTGTCCTCTCTCGCCTTTATTGTTTAATATCTCACTAGAGCCGCTGGCAATCAGCATAAGAGGAGATTTGAATATTAGAGGCATATAGGGTGGTGGGAAACAACACAAACTGCTAATTTACACAGACAATACTGTCCTTCCAATAGGACAGTTAGTCCTATTGGAAGACCTAAATCAATCACCTCATGTAATGGACACAATACATTCTTACTCTAAAGTAAGAATGTATTTTGTCCATTACATGAGGTGAAACCCTGCCTCTCTGGCTGCAGTGCGCCCTCCCGACACAGAGGGGAACAGGTTTTCACAACTGAATTTCGCACAACACCGGGACTTTTCGGGTTCGGAAATGTGTGTAAGGAGACATTATCCTTGTTGGTATTTGACCAACCATAAGCCACACACTTTTTAGCCATGTTTGATCCGTCTATTTGTGTTTGAGAAAGCAAGTTTGCAAGCAGGATGTATCTTGTTACCATATCAACAGATCAACGCTTGCGCTACATCATCTGTCACGCAACATTTTTTTATGAGCCTTGAGCTAAAAAGCCTTAAAAATCCACTTTTTCATCAAATTTTTTTTTTTATTTTTCCTCGGGTCATAATAATATGTGAACTTTCTAACATATAGCAACTTGTATGATCTCAGAATCAAGAAGTACTTGATACAAAATCAGTTGGACTAATTTGGAGACAATGCCTATATCTGGTGTTTACAGTGGAAACATGATGGTAAAATTTGGTTTCAAATGGATTCCAAAAGGAATAAACTACTTGGGTATTAAATTGAGCAGAAATGTGGAGGAAATGCCAGCACTAAATTTCGAACCAATTTTACAAAAAATTAATGTTAACTTGGACAAATGGGGAAAACGTAAACTGACACTCCAGGCTAAAGTCAACAAAATAAAAATGGTTATCTCACCACAGTTCAATTATCTTATTATGATGCTGTCAGTTACAGTATCACCATCTATATTTAAACAATATGATTCAATGGATAAGCAGCTCCCGTGGGAGGGTAAAGCACAGAGTCAAATAAACTAAATTGAGTTTACCAAGGTATGGAGGTGGGCTGGGTTTCCAAATTTGGAAAATGTATAAGAGAAACTAGAGGTAAAAGTATAAAGTATAAGATACTACAGAGATACTACTGGACTCCAGAAAAACTGCATGGATTGGGTCTTATGAGTAATTCGTTATATTGGAAGTGCTGTGAAGATACTGGAACTCTCATACATAGTTTGTGAGAATGTCCAATCACTAAACCTTTCTGGCTACTGGTGGTACAAATTCTAAGTGATTGGCTAGTAAAAAGATTACCTCTTTGTCCTAGACTGTATTTATTGGAAGAGAGGGCACAGATAGCTAACATTTCAAGAGGGAGATTCCCAGTTATCATGGTGGGGATCTCCGTGGCTGCAAGGGTTATTCTAACTCACGGGAAAACACAAGCTGCTCCAAATATTATTGAATGGGCCAATAAGATGACTAAAATGGCTACATATGAGTGCATGTTCAACAAGTTAAAAAACAGGGATACAACTGTAGTTTCAGTATGGGATAATTTCTGGTCTTACTTTACAATAAATAATTCTCAGAATGGGAAGTGATTCCAACAATATATTAATATATAATATTTTTCGAGGTGGAGGTTTGAATTGTCCAGGTTGGGGTTTTGTGCCTCCGCATTTGACTGATAGTATTTCAACTTTGGTGCATAGGGGATTGGTATGCCATAAACTGATGGCATGTATTTCTTCATGTATATTTGTATTTTCTATTTTCACATGATAGCCCCATTTGCAACTGCTTATTATTATTATTAGGCCCGAGCAGCTAAGCGCTGCGAAGGCCTATTGTATCTGTATTGTAAATTATTCTTATTATTCTGCCCCCCTAAAGAGGGGCCTTTTTGGGGGCTTTATCATACTCAAAAACTCACCAAACTTTGCAGATGCATGGTGACTGTTTAAAAATTTTGTATTTTAAGGTCGTTACAAAAATCAAAAGAAAAATGCCTCAACGGCGCCACCTAGCAATTTTCAAAGGACCCTTTGCTATTCACTTACTTCATCGTAGAGACATGAGATTTGGTACAGTGGTAGAGCTCAACAAGACGCTCAGAATTTACAATTAATGTCATAGTGCAAGTATCACAGGAAGTTGGCCATTTTAGACTGAAAGTCTGATTTTGACCTAAATTTTGACAGTTACAGCATTGGTATAAGATCTAACTCCTCCTAGAGATATCGAGCGATCGGCTTGAAACTCGGGCAGTCTGATCATAAGGCATGGCCAATCAAAAGTTATCAAAACGGTGAGTTTTTGAGCATGCTGGAGGGGCGTTGGCAGGGGTCAAAGTTCACCTATTTGCCACAAAAAATAAATTGTTATATCTCCTACACAGAAACAGACACATGCACCAAACTTTCAGTAATTGATCACCATCAGGTCTCCTATAATATCCAATGGTCAAATGATGACATTGCTTAGGCCACGCCCCCTGACAACAGGAAGTGTCATGTTTTGTTGTAAGCGGTCGCTATGTTACCCCTCTGAGCTAATCAACATGAAACTGTGTCCACAGACAGAACACATGTTGATGTGTTGTGGATTTCAGGCCCAAGTGGATTCGATGGAGCAGGAGAGCGTGGCGGCGTGGTGAAGTCACCTCAAACGCCGCTGCCATACGTTTGGCTCTGAATTCCACATTTTTGGGCCGAGCTGCTTAAAACTCACTTGGATGCATCCTTATCCACCCCCCAACAGGAATCCATAACAAACTTTGGTGGGCGTGACCTAATGCCTCAACGGCGCCACCTAGCAATTTTCAAAGGACCCTTTGCTATTCACTTACTTCATCGTAGAGACATGAGATTTGGTACAGTGGTAGAGCTCACCAAGACGCTCAGAATTTACAATTAATGTCATAGTGCAAGTATCACAGGAAGTTGGCCATTTTAGACTGAAAGTCTGATTTTGACCTCAATTTTGACAGTTACAGCATTGGTATAAGATCTAACTCCTCCTAGAGATATCGAGCGATCGGCTTGAAACTCGGGCAGTCTGATCATAAGGCATGGCCAATCAAAAGTTATCAAAACGGTGAGTTTTTGAGCATGCTGGAGGGGCGTTGGCAGGGGTCAAAGTTCACCTATTTGCCACAAAATATAAAAGTGTTATATCTCCTACACAGAAACAGACAGATGCACCAAACTTTCAGTAATTGATCACCATCAGGTCTCCTATAATATCCAATGGTCAAATGATGACATTGCTTAGGCCACACCCCCTGACAACAGGAAGTGTCATGTTTTGTTGTAAGCGGTCGCTATGTTACCCCTCTGAGCTAATCAACATGAAACTGTGTCCACAGACAGAACACATGTTGATGTGTTGTGGATTTCAGGCCCAAGTGGATTCGATGGAGCAGGAGAGCGTGGCGGCGTGGTGAAGTCACCTCAAACGCCGCTGCCATACGTTTGGCTCTGAATTCCACATTTTTGGGCCGAGCTGCTTAAAACTCATTTGGATGCATCCTTATCCATCCCCCAACAGGAATCCATAACAAACTTTAGTGAGCAGGACTTAGTTTCTCTATAGCGCCACCAAGCAATTTTCAAAGGACCCTTTGCTATTCACTTAGTTCATCGTAGAGTAATGAAATTTTGTACAGTTGTAGATCTCAGCAAGACGCTCAGAATTTACAATTAATGTCATAGTGCAAGTATCACAGGAAGTAAGCCATTTTAGATTGAAATCTGAATTTTGACACCATGTTGACATGTAAAGCATTTGTATTTGATCAAACTTGTCCAGCAGGGGGCAGCAAGAGACCACAAATAAACCCCAAAGGAATTTCTCTTGGTAAGTAAGTGATCTTAACTCTTTGGTTTCCTTATGTATTTAAGTTGAACAGATATACAAATCCTGCTTGAAAACTGACAAACTTACTCTTCTTCAATACATTTCAGTTTTTATTTATATAGCGCCAAATCATGAAACATGTCATCAGGGGTGGACTGGGAGAAAAAAATCGGCCCTGGCATTTTGGATTAGTGAGAGTGGACACTTAAAATACTTCCAAAATCTTAATTTATTAACACTGTAAAATGTAAACTCCACCACAGCACAGCAACTATTCTTAGATCAGAGAGAGAGAGAGAGAGAAAGAGAGGTGTCACGGTCAATCACACATATTATCACGTTACATCATTATAAGAAGTTATTGTAAGTTGCTCATCAGATCTATTCAGTCTTCCAGATACTGTAGGGTAACATTGGACTAATGTGCACTCACTGTGTAAAAAAGGATGCCAGTGACAAAATGAACCAGAGAAATGCCTCACTTGTCATCATGGAAAGAAAGAAAATATATAATAACATAATATAAATTTTGATTTACTCAGTCATTTGTAATAAGTATTTTATTTATCTAATTTCCTAATTTTTGATCATATTTTCTTTAAAATCGCAGACTTTTCGCTATTTTTCATGTAAATCCTTGGTGGCGCCTTATAGCGAATCCGGTGAGGCCGCAGCGAGCTTGGCCTCCCCTGGGATTGCGCAATCCCATGTTAACTGCGCTGACTTCCATTCTGTGAATGCATCTTCCTGTCTCTAGATCATAAATTCAATTGTTCAAACAGTTATGAACTGATTTTCCACAATTTAATATATGTGGATTACGAATTGTGTTTTGGTCATCAAACTGTGTGCAGATAACATGTTTTCGTGGTGCTGGCCGATCATAAACAGCAAAGAACTGGTTGTAGGTGAGGCCGGCAGTTCCTTGGCCACTAGGCAGGGGGCGCTCAAGGGGCACCGCTCGTGATCCCCAAATAGTAGAGTCAAAACAAGTTATTGATGTTTTATTAGCGAGTTTTGCTAAACAAGTAAAGCACTAAAAAGACTCTAAACATACAGCTGGAACAGGACTGATCAGGGAAGGCTTTCCTCCCTGGCAGTGAGCTCCATTGAGACTGAGAGACTTTTAAAACTGAAGAAGATAAAGGGAACTTTTACCGGAAAATGATGATATTTTTGTTCAGAAAGAGCGCCACAGGGACTTAAATTATAAGTAGAGGTAAGACAGCGATACTTATTCATGTTTTGTTTTTGTGATAAAATGTGCGTAATGTGGGTTATAGTTTTAGAATGTGTTACAAATGCAGAAATCCATCATAACTCATAAACTGTTACCAATCAAATGACAAATTTTTTTTCATCAAAGAACCAATATTTTTCCATGTATCTTGGTGAATTTATTTGGCTCAATCAGTCTCCTTCAGCACTTTGCAATGAGTCTACTCTGTAAAGTGTATATATTTGTAAATCTGACTCTGATGACGTCAGTGCCTCACCAGCTATGAACCCTACCGCACGTCACTGACTACAACCACCACCACCACCATATTTTACATCAGACACCGGAGCAGATGAAGGCCTGCTGTTGGGAACATGTCAGTCAGTTTGACACATTTCGCAGCGTCCGTTTGAAGAACTCGTTTCTTTTTTTCGTGCAGTTTCTCTGCGCCTCCCTTGCGTTTCTTATCCATTACTACTGTGAACACCGCTGCACAAAGTTCCACATGGAGCGTGAAGGTGTTTTTTCTACTTTATGATTGGCCTAGCCCTTTAGACTGTCAGGGATGATAACCAATGGGCTGCAGTAGCCTGTGGTAAGGGCCGTGTGATCGGAACAGACTCTTGCGCTGCTGATTTTATTTTTATTCATGCATTATGCAAATATAACGAGGCAGATATATAAAATAATAATAATAATAATACATATTATTAATATACATGTCGGGTCTGCCGGCCCAAACAGCACGTCGGCCCACCGGGAAAATGCCCGGTACGCCCGATTACCAGTCCATGCCTGCATGTCATCTAAAGGCAGTTTACAAAGTCAAAATCAATCAGATTATACATATTAAGTCAGATTATCCAGATTGGTAAAAGAAATTCCTATATAAGGGAACCAGTTGATTGCATCAAAGTCGTAGCAAGCGGCATTCACTCCTGAAGAAGCGTAGAGCTACAGGGAGAGTCGTCTGCATTGTCCATGGCTTTGCAGCAATCCCTCATACTGAGCAAGCATGAAGTGACAGCAGAAGGAAAAACTCCCCATTAACAGGAAGGAAAAACCTCCAGCAGAACCAGGCTCAGTATGAACGGTAATCTGCCTCGACCGACTGGGGGTTACAAAAGAGAGAGAAGAGACACAACATGACAGACAAAAAAGCACAGAAGCACACATTGATCCAGTAATCTGTTCTACATTAGATGGTAATAGCGGGTGATCTGTCTTCCCTGGATGATGTCACAGCTAACAGAACGCCAGACCAGGTGTACCTACTATGAAGAAAAAATAGAAAAAACAAAAAGTTAAAAGCTGAAATGACAACAGTCATGCAAAAATGAAGAACAATAGACCCTGATGTCCTCCAGCAGCCTAAGCCTATAGCAGCATAACTATAAAGGTAGCTCAGCGTAACATGAGCCACTCTAACTATAAGCTTTGTCAAAAAGGAAAGTCCCAAGAGCCAGCTTCTAGTGGAGGAGTTCAAGTATCTTTGGGTCTTTTTCACGAATGAGGGGAAGATGGAGCAGGAGATCGACAGGCGGATTGGTGCGGCGTCTGCTGTGAAGCGGGCGCTGTACCGATCCGTTGTGGTGAAGAGAGAGCTGAGCCAAAAGGCCAAGGAGGAGCTCAGTCATCCGGGGAGGACTCAGAGTAGAGCCGCTGCTCCTTCACATTGAGAGGAGCCAGTTGAGGTGGCTCGGGCATCTGGTCAGGATGCCTCCTGGACGCCTCCCTGGTGAGGTGTTCTGGGCACGTCCCACCGGGAGGAGGCCCAGGGGAAGACCCAGGACACGCTGGAGAGACTATGCTCGCCTGGGAACGCTTAGGGATTCCCCCGGAGGAAGTAGCCCAAGTGGCTGGGGAGAGGAAGGTCTGGGCCTCCCTCTTGAAGCTGCTACACCCGCGACCCGACCCCGGATAAGCGGAAGACGATGGATGGATGGAAAAAGGAAAGTTTTAGGATTAGTCTTAAAAGTAGACAGGGTGTCTGCCTCACGGACCAAAACTGGGAGATGGTTCCACTGGAGAGGAGCCTGATAGCTAAAGGATCTGCCTCCCATTCTGGTTTTACAGACTTTAGGAACCGCCAGCAGACCTGCTTTCTGAGAGTGAAGTGGTCTGTTAGAAATTACTAAAGTTTGTACACAACATACATATGTGGAATATTGCTAACGTGTTACTTTAGCAATATTTCAATTGCTAAAGTGTTACTTTTACATTATTACTTTTGGGTGAGTATCCACCAATTTAACTGTCAAACTTTCATAAAAGCTGTCTTAATGCAAGAAACGAAACCCTTAAGCACATGAAATAATTAACTTTAAATAACTAAAAAGGTTTTGTTAACTTTTCACATGAAGCTGGATTAACAGCTAGTAAAATACCTTTGATTAAATTTGTATACTAATGTTTAAACCAGGGGTGTCAAACGTACGGCCTGCGGGCCGGATCTGGCCCGCCGAACGATTTAGTCCGGCCCGGTGGCCAAATGCATTTTCATTATTCAACGGCTGTGTCTCCTCGGTGCATCGACCGATCTGCACCAGATTTTTTGTGAGTCGTGGGGGAGCGCTGCCCAACGCGTACGTGTGTATTGCATGGTAGACGGGTGAGGAAAATGCATGACAGCTTCTGCGGTGGCTGGCGGCGGGAGGTGCGCGTACCCTAGCGGTGGCCCATAGGCCAAAGCGGCGCTTGGCTGCGAGGGCCGATCATCACCGCTTGCGGTTTTAATTATTATTATTATTATTATTTATGAAAACACGAGGACAGTGATAGTGTGTTATGTCTTGTACCAACTAAAACACAAATACTTTAAAAAAAAATCATCCAGGCAACAATATCTGCCTCGAAGCTTAATTTATTCATCGCTCCAAGTGGCTAACGCTAATGATAGCCTAACCTGCTAATACATGGATGCCAAGTGTGGTTATCCGCTATGGAGACAGAGCAAGGGGTAAAAAGCAACATAGAGAAGGAGACACAAAGTTTCAAAGGTGTAAGGACACTTTAAATGTATTAGAAAAGAAAACTGCACAGCAAGCTGCCTGGTATCGACTGAGTTTCTATCTACCGAGGATTGGCACTTCTTTCATTGCTCAGCCCCCACCTTTCATCTCTAGCCTGGACTCGTTGTATTGGTCAACATGCTGCCAATTATGTAAGGGTCATACCATTATGTGAAAACAGGGGTGAAACGAGTGCAGCTGTGAGTAGAGGATGAGGCTGTTAGGTTGTCCTGTAAAATTAACTATGAGGGACAGGTGAAAACTGCATCTGGCTGACATTAAAGATGCTGGGGGCAACCAAGCAGAGGTCCTTCATTGCAGAATGAAAATAACTTTAAGAGCAGGTTCCAATCACTGATCTCTATTTATTCACTGGATTGCTGATTCGCCGTTGGTGTGATTGTGATTGCTGTGAAGCCACCAGCCGCCATATTGGTACTCCCTATTTTCCTCCAGTAACTAGGGAATACGTGCGCTACAGCATCGAACAACGATGATTTTCTCATGTTCAGGGGGGGCTTAAGACTTTTAAACCATCAAGTACTGAGACATGATGCATGTTATTTATATACACACACACACACACACACACACACACACACACACACATATATAACATGCAAAATATTTCAGCACGACTTTCTCAGTACTTGATAATGTTAGTACAGCCACTGACTGTAAAATTACCTGTGAAACGTTTTCCTACAGCCAGAAAACTGCTTTGTTGTTGCAACCAAATCCTATGGGATTATGTGAGAGTAGGGAGTAGCCAGATGGCGGCCAGTGACTCCAGTTTTTCGGGCCTATCAGCAATCCAGTGAATAAATAGAGATCAGTGGTTCCAGTACAGACCTGGAGAGACATATCAGACCTGTCAAATTAGAGGAGAGTTTGGTTCTTGTTCTGTTGATGTCTTTGCAGATTTTTGTTAATTTATGCAACAAAAAAAGTTTGAATAAAATATTACATCGTTCTATTAATCAACTACTGATTTTTCTTCAATTTATAACTCGAATACTTTAACCAAACTTTAAATTTTGCTTTTAAATTATAAATTTAGCAAATAGGCTACAATACAATTCAAAATGGATAAAACATAATCCCTTAGATGAGCCATGGCTAGACACAGAACAGAAAATATGTGATGATACCAAGAATTCTGATTTGTCATTTATAAGCTCAAATATAAAACAGCATTCATGCTTTAAAAATATCAACATCAGCTCTTCTCTCACAGCATGGTGGGATTTTCCTAAAATGACGGAGTCATCAATTATGCCATGCAGCCGTACACCCATCTGGAATAATCGTGATATCCTACAAAAAAATAATATAATAAACTTTCCATAGTGGAAGAGTAAAGGTATTGAATACCTGCAACATATATTTGAAGGAACTGAGTCACATTTGATTAATTAAATACACTATATGGTAATATTAAAAAGAAATTCTCAGAATATCAACAAATTAAATCTATAATAAAAATAAATGTAAGGTCATTAAAGGTGGTTTACAAATTCCAATAAATGTATTAGTTCCTGGATCTAAACCCTCCAAAACCGCTGACTAAATTATACAGGAAACTGTCTAAACTAGATTCAATATCTCTTCCTTTTATGAAATGGGAAGAGGATTTATTAGTCAGCTTTGAACAAAACGCCTGGGCTCAGAGATGTTTAAGAACTTTCAAAATATCTACAAAACTGAATTTACAACAAATACATTCATAGAGTACAATATACAGGTCAAATATTATTCAGGATTGGTTTTGCACAATCTAATATCTGTTTACAGTGTGCAGGCAATCATTCTGACAATTATATTCATGCACTATAGTTATGTACACCTGTTCAGAGGTTCTGGGTCCAGCTATTTAAGGACCTGTCAAAGTGCCTAAGATGTAAAATGTCACCTTCCCCCCTCAGTTTGCTTTGCTTGGATGATAGCACATTGGGAAAAAAATCAGTTTGCAAGGCTTTCACTACCTTATGTATCACGAAGAAAACTATCCTCATGAATTGGAAAAGCAGGAAAAAAAAATCTCAGTATCAATCAGTATAGCGATCTTTTGTTGGAACATATTAGTCTTGAGACAGCATCTGCCTCCAGATCAGATCGATCTCTCTGGGCTCCTTTGATCGGCTCCATCACTGTGGGAGTGGGGGGCTGTGGGATCTGTCCTGTATGGCGTGGTTGCTAATTTGGGGGTGCCTGGGTCTTGGGGCTCTGGAGGGTGCCTGGAATGGGGTGTCTGGTGGGTCTGCCGTCGGGGTCTGTGGCCCCCGCCTCTGCTGGGCTTGGGGGCCTCGGGGCAGCCTCCGGCAGCTCCTTGCAATACTCTTGGAGGGGTTCTGCACTGGCGGACGTGGGTTACTGGCCTGGTAGCTGTGCTGCCGCTGGGTGGGTCAGGGGTGGGTCTGGGGCTCTGGGTTTCCGGGATGGTGAGTCTTGGGCGGGTGTCCTGGTGGGGCCTTGGGTTGTGTGGATTATGTCGCTGGGTGTTTGGGCCGTTTTATGCCCGGGTGTCTGGCTCTACCTGGGGCCTCTGGCATGCTGGATGGTCTTAGGGCCTGTCGAGCTGGTAGGGTGGTATGGACATTAACATCTCATGGAAGATGCTCTCCCCTTCAGTGGGTGTATTCTTGTGAGGGGGGGGGGGGTTAGGATGGTAGGGGGTGGGGTTAACCCAGCATGGGGGTTTATTGTTGTATGTGATGTAGGAGTGTTTGCATGTGTGGGCACCAGGCTGGGAACCTGGGGCTCATGGCTTGATCCGCTCTGGCGTAGCTGATGCCGGTGGAGCCTATGGGGTAGGGGCTTTGCCGTTGTGGATGTTAGATGTTAGGGGGTTTCCTGGGGCCTGTTTCTCCTCTTCCCTCAGGTGGTGGGGTGGGGGGGGCAGCTTTCGGCGTTGGCCCCTCTCTGGCACCTTTGGTCTGGGGGTACCTTTGGGCATCTGGGGTTTTGGTTCCCCTGGCGTCTGCCTCTGTGCTCTGGGGGGCGGGTGTTTGGCTCACAACCACTATTGAGCATTTTTCTTATGGAAAATCTTGCATACACAAGTGCACTCTCACAAAAACCTACAGGTGCTTGGATTCAGGTAGTTACAGATTACAGAAAAGCCCCATTATTATCTTTAGCTGTCACTTTATACATGCTGTATTAATTAATAGTGTATATTCTTCAGTGATGGTATCAATGCATGGTTGTTTGTACCTGTAATACCTTATCGGTTGGATTTGTTGTTCTTTTTATAGATCTCTCTGCAGGTGAAGAAGCAGACTCAGAGGATATTATATTGCTCTCTCCCGTTCCTCTCCTCTTTCTCTTTCATCTTTTCTTCCTCTTAGCATTTTTGCCTCATCTGTTTCTCTCCTTTTTTCCTCTTTTACCTTCCCATTTCAGTGTCCATTGAACATGAAATAGTCCCAACATAAAATCTAATAAAGCTTCTTGCATATATAAATCAAGCGGGGCACTATGGCGAAAGCAGTAAGGCTCCACTTGTGAAAGAAAAATCTGTTGGGCTCTTTTTGGTATTAAGACAAGAATTCTTATTGCCACATTCCCAGACAGGACAAAAATAAACAAACCAATAAATTTAGCTTTTTCCATCTTATTTAATCTTGTGTGTGAGTCTGGTGTCTAGGCCTACCTGTTTTAGCCACTGTCACATGCAATTTCTCCCACTATGGGAGAGTAAAGGTATTTATATTCTATTAAAACATCGGTAACAATAGTTTGAAAAAAGGCAGTGTTAATCATGCCTTTATTTAAATTAGTGGTTTTTGATGAATATGTAATTATTTTGTATATTTGTGGACTAAAAAAACCTAAAAGTTTAACCTAGCCCTGAAGTACACTAGAAGGGTTTTGTTTTATATGAATAGAATTAGGCTTTGTAATCAAAAAAAGAAGAAAAAAAAACAGTATGCAATATGCAAGTGAAACTTGATGCATTTTTTTGTTTGTGACCATTTTCACTACAGAGGCAGCTGCACGGTATTGATGTTAAGTCAACCAAAAAGGGCTGAGCTTTTAACATTTTGATCCTAGAACGTTTTAGCTGCAGATTTATCCTTGGTATTCAAAAAATAATTCAGTTATTTGCTAATGTTTTACTAAAATAATTGTTTATGACAGCCTTACGCAGCATGTCTCAATATTAAGAACAGGTTTCCTGCAGTAGTTTAGGTGCTTCAAAAGAATGTATCAGGGAACCGTCAATTAATTAATCAATCCAAAACTTTTACTTCTTGAACACCTAGACACCTAAGACCAAAGTGCTGAACAGGTCCGCAAATGTGCTAAAAGACGAACAGACAGAAGACCAATGACAAAATCTAAAAACAGTAAGTTAAAGAAGTAAAAAAATATACATTAAACCTTTAAATTTGCTTCTAGACTGAAATAAAGAGCCTAATTAAAAAGGGTGCTTTAAAAGGTACCTAAAACCATTAAAGGTATTTGATTTCCTTGCAATCAGTGGAAGATAGTCCTATGGACCAAATATGTATATATATATATATATATATATATATATATATATATATATATATATATATATATATATATATATATATATACATATATATACACACTATCGTTCAAAAGTTTGGGGTCACCCAAACAATTTTGTGTTTTCCATGAAAAGTCACACTTATTCACCACCATACGTTGTGAAATGAATAGAAAATAGAGTCAAGACATTGACAAGGTTAGAAATAATGATTTGTATTTCAAATAAGATTTTTTTTACATCAAACTTTGCTTTCGTCAAGGAATCCTCCATTTGCAGCAATTACAGCATTGCAGACCTTTGGCATTCTAGTTGTTAATTTGTTGAGGTAATCTGGAGAAATTGCACCCCACGCTTCCAGAAGCAGCTCCCACAAGTTGGATTGGTTGGATGGGCACTTCTTGCGTACCATACATACGGTCAAGCTGCTCCCACAACAGCTCAATGGGGTTCAGATCTGGTGACTGCGCTGGCCACTCCATTACCGATAGAATACCAGCTGCCTGCTTCTGCTCTAAATAGTTCTTGCACAATTTGGAGGTGTGTTTAGGGTCATTGTCCTGTTGTAGGATGAAATCGGCTCCAATCAAGCGCTGTCCAACTGGGTATGGCATGGCGTTGCAAAATGGAGTGATAGTCTTCCTTATTCAGAATCCCTTTTACCCTGTACAAATCTCTCACCTTACCAGCACCAAAGCAACCCCAGACCATCACATTACCTCCACCATGCTTAACAGATGGCGTCAGGCATTCTTCCAGCATCTTTTCATTTGTTCTGCGTCTCACAAGCGTTCTTCTTTGTGATCCAAACACCTCAAACTTGGATTCATCCGTCCACAACACTTTTTTCCAGTCTTCCTCTGTCCAATGTCTGTGTTCTTTTGCCCATCTTAATCTTTTTCTTTTATTGGCCAGTCTCAGATATGGCTTTTTCTTTGCCACTCTGCCGTGAAGCCCAGAATCCCACAGCCGCCTCTTCACTGTAGATGTTGACACTGGTGTTTTGCGGGTACTATTTAATGAAGATGCCAGTTGGGGACCTGTGAGGCGTCTGTTTCTCAAACTAGAGACTCTAATGTACTTATCTTCTTGCTCAGTTGTGCAACCAGTGTCCGAAATTAACTTTGTTATTCACCGGCCAAGTTGGCCGGTAGATGTAAAAATCAACCGGCCAGGCATATTTTTTACCGGCCAAAATATTAATCCTGACCAGACCTCAATTTTTATAAAAATTAAGAGTGAGATTATGTTAATTTTGGGGGGCGTGGTTGGGGGCATGGCTGACTGGACCCTGGAAGAGAAATCTTTGTTTCCTGACTTAAAAAAAAGAAAATATTGTAGTTGATTATAAAAGACAAAATCTGAATTATCAGATTCACATCCAGGCGATAAAAAAACACTACAGATTATCATTATTCTATCCATGTTGGTCTTATTTGTGAATGAGGCAGAGTTTAATCAAGCCTGTACGGTCAGTGGGGGTTCTAGACCAAATTTACCGGGGGGGCCAGGGTGGGGCCATTTCATCGTTTAAAATATTAAGTAAGCCAAAGAGCCAATTGTGGCTCTGGAACTGCAGGTTGCAGACCCCTGATCTTTTCTCAATACAGCGGGAGCTTAACGTGAAACAGCTTAATTTTAATTATTATTTTTTTTTATATTTATCTTTTAATTATTTCGTTATTTTATTATTGGGTAAAAACATAAATTAAAAAAATACAACTGATCCAAATGACCAGTCACGTTATCTTTGTCAGCATTTATCATCCTAAGAAATTTAACATCATGTTTTTAGTACAGGGGCCAGGAACAGTTCTACAAGCCCCTGTTGGCCCCTGTCCAGAACCGCCCCTGTGTACGGTTCAAAATTTTCCCCTCACCTGCAACACTTAAAGCACTCAGGGTTCACGCTGCGTCTTTACGCTGATCTAGCTACTGGATTTTACCCTCGTGCGCTGCGCCCCCGATGTTACAGGTTACATGTGACGTAATTTTGCGCACCTGAATTCAAGCGTAGGGCACCATGCCCACCGAAGCACCGCTGGTTCTGTGTCGTTAAAAACAAAACAGCATGAAAAACAGTTACTGCCTCTCCTACTGACTTTAATTGGGACATTTTGGTACGAGTGGAAGGACATTAAACGTAGCAATTCACGTTTTGAAGGCTGGCCGCTGATAAAAGCACCTTGCTGCGAGAGGGGGGAGGCGCAGTAAGAGCGGTGAAGCACAGAGCCGCAGCGCAGGTAGTTAAAAAAAAATCTGAATAAATAAGAACTAAACTTATAAACAGACTAATTGGCGTTTTAGACTGTATCTGGTTAGCAGATCTGTTTTCTGATCCAGCGTGCAGCCATGACTGGTTCTGAATTTGAAAGAAGCTGAACCAGCACCGCAGAAGGCGTTTTTAGACTGAGCTCTGGATGGACTGCGAACGGATCATATGGGTTTCGTTATTTTTATGTTATTTTTATTTTATTTGGTACAAACATTTACTCGCCATGTGGCAGCTAGCCCTCTGAAATTCACTCGCCAAACGGGAAATTTACTCGCATTTGGCGAGTGGCGAGTGTTAATTTCGGACCCTGTGTGCAACGCGGCCTCCCACTTCTTTTTCTACTCTGGTTAGAGCCTGTTTGTGCTGTCCTCTGAAGGGAGTAGTACACACCGTTGTAGGAAATCTTCAATTTCTTAGCAATTTCTCGCATGGAATAACCTTAATTTCTAAGAACAAGAATAGACTGTCGAGTTTCAGATGAAAGTTCTCTTTTTCTGGCCATTTTGAGCGTTTAATTGACCCCACAAATGTGATGCTCCAGACACTCAATCTGCTCAAAGGAAGGTCAGTTTTGTAGCTTCTGTAACGAGCTAAACTGTTTTCAGATGTGTGAACAGGATTGCACAAGGGTTTTCTAATCATCAATAGACCCCTTGCAACCACGTGACTCCGTTACCCAGAACCCCTTGCGTGGCGGCCATATTGGTTGGCATGCCATTTTCTACACAACGCACGATATTCAAGGCACTGTACGAGTTTTTCCCCTTTTCGGGCCGATTCTTCAGCCTTGCAAGCATGTTTTGAATCGGGCCGAATTTCAGCTTGATCGTACAGGGGGGAGGAGGGGGGACTGGCTTCTCACGACTACCTCCCGATCAGGAATCGGACGATCGGTGAAAATCAAACATGTTTGAAATTCAGTCGGCTGTCGTGAGGTTTTCGTGAGCGCATCCTGCTGTTCAAGCAGAGCTACGAGGGAGCGCCCTCCCCTCCTCTCCGTCCCCGCCAGGGGAGGGAGGTGAGCGGGCGTCCCTGAAGCGACCTCCGCCCGGCCCGCTCGCGGGGGCGTTGAGGAGGGCGAGCGCTCCGGTCCGCACAACGCGCTGGCCGCCTGTTTCGGCACTCCTCCGCTCGCGGGCAGGCCGGGCCGGGCCGGGTGACCTGCCGTGCCGCGCGGCCGCCGGTGCGTCTCGTCCCTCCTCTCTCCCCTCTGTTCCCCCGATGCCTGGTGCCTCGTGCGGGCCTCGCCAGAGCTGGGCTCGACCCCCTGCTCTGGGTCCCTGTCACCCACCGTCGCCCGCCTGCCTCTGCCACCACAGCGAGCGTCGCGCCGCACAGATCGTGAGCGGTGAACTTTTTAAACCCTGCGGTTCCGTCGCACAGTTTTTAGATGTATGTAAGTACCACGACTGAAAAACTCGTACAGTGTATGTATGCCCGGTATTTGCGGACCCTTTGGTTCTTCCTGATAAGGATTTTTCTAGCAATCCCGATGATTGGCCATCAGTTTGCTGTGCGGATCTGGTGAACTACCTTGTGTTGTCACCCACCCCAACGTACAGTGGCGATCAGATGAAGGCGTACAAGAGTTTGGGAGTGCACAAACAGTTCACTGCCGAATGGATACGTGAACTGTCTGTTTTTTACCTGAATGATGTAGCAGTTGTCCGTGGAAGGGTGAGTTTAATGTTTATTCTCATAACTTGGCTGCATATAGTCCGATAACATCTGACCCTAAACTGTAAACATCGCTTTGGCAACAGAGATGCAGTCTGTTTGCACCATATTGAACAATCAGTGAATAGTCTTTTGTATACGCTCCGCCGGCCATGCGAGTAGAGGTAACTGTGCCAGTGCAGTGGTGGGCTGTCACGCTAGCCTGTCCACCAAGATGGAGGCGCGCACCCCCGATCACGTGACTGTGACGTCAGATGCAAGGGGTCTATTAGCCTTCTGAGCCAATGAGCAAACACATTGTACCATTAGAACATCTTGGTGTTATTTTTGACCAAGACATGTCATTTAAATCCCATATTAAACAGGTTTCCAGAGTTTCCTTTTTTCACCTCCGGAATATCGCCAAAATTAGAAACATTCTGTCCAAGAGTGATGCTGAAAAACTAGTCCATGCATTTGTTACTTCAAGGCTGGACTATTGTAATTCTTTACTATCAGGAAGTCCACAAAATACAGTTCAAAGTCTTCAGCTGATCCAAAATGCTGCAGCAAGAGTTCTGATGAAAATCAACAAGAGGGATCATATTTCTCCTATTTTAGCTTCCCGTCATTGGCTTCCTGTTAAATCAAGAATAGAATTTAAAATTCTTCTTCTAACGTATAAAGCCCTTAATAATCAAGCTCCATCATATATCAGAGCTCTGATTACCCCGTATGTTCCTAACAGACCACTTCGCTCTCAGACTGCAGGTCTGCTGGTGGTTCCTAGAGTCTCTAAAGGTAGAATGGGAGGCAGATCCTTTAGCTATCAGGCTCCTCTCCTGTGGAACCAACTCCCAGTTTTGGTCCGTGAGGCAGACACCCTGTCTACTTTTAAAGGCATACTATGCAACATTTTTCAGTTAATTAATGTGTTTCATACCGTTTTGGATGATAAAATGAGTAATTTCAGGTCGAACAAAGGTTTTCTCGGCCGCCCTGGGGGTCTGTGGGGGAAATACCGCACTTGCAATGCAAGAGCCCTCGGCTCGCACACACAGAAGTCTCGCTTTACGGCGAGAACTCCATGTGTTTTTGCCCTGCCATTCACTATATGCACGCGCGAAAGCAACAACAAAGAACCGCGTGTTAACGTCAAATAAACATGCAAGCATATCGAGTTTTGTTATTATTATTATCAAGTGAGAATGCTATATAGCATTCTCACTTATTGTTTTCCTGTTTTTCTTTATCAAGTGAGAATGCTGATTCAGCATTCTCACTTATTGTTTTCCTGTTTTTCTTTACTTTTTATTATTATTTTTCCGTACGTTTTTCGACGCCTAACTCGTTCCGCATTTTTCAACCGATTTCAACCATTCTGGTATCAAAACGTTCAGCTCCTTCAGGACATTACTGCTATGACTTTTGGTAATTATAACATTTATAATATTTAAAATATTCAACTTTTTGTGAGTTTTTTCTCTCATTGAAAATGGAGAATCCTTCAAATTCTTCAAATTTTTCAGCTTTTTGACAGCTTACTGCTTCAGCCTACTTTCAGCTAGAAACGTCATTCAACTTTTAAAATGTAGTGATATCTTTCAGCTATTATGGTATATTTCAGCTTTTTCATATCTTTTACCATTTTCATATAGTACCTCCTTAAAATAATTCTGGCTTTTCAAGAAATTCAGCAAATAACATGCGTTGCTATGGTCGTCAAGTGGCAGTTGGTAGAGTGCGCACTCTAGAAATTCAACAAATTCTTCTTCTCCAAACAACTTCTTCTCACTCGCTCAATTTTCAACCTATCCACATAAATTATACATCAAAACGTAGGAATTTTTGTCTGGATTCTGGAAATGTAACCATCATTGGTGTGGGATTTATAGATTTTTCGCAAATCACCTCAGAGCGACACTAACCCCAAACCTTCCCCATTCATTTCCTATGGAGCGGTTTTCAAAAATGACACCTGAAAATCTAAAACATCACATGTTTTCGCATCGTCGCTACTCTTAAACCGTTTGATGTACAGGTATGAGACTTTCACACATTCATGTCCAGACCCTTCTGGCGCTCATATAAAAGGAATTTTGTTGATAAATGTTACGGTTTTGCCGCAGGAACAATTTGTTCGGGAGTAGCGTTTTGGAAAAATGCTTAAACAGGATCAAACTTCCATCCCGCCAAATTAGGCACTTTTCTACATCGTCGCTACTCCTAAACTGTTTGATGTACAGGCATGAGACTTTCACACATTAATGTCCAGACCCTTCTGGCACTCATAAAAAAAGAATTTTGTCGATAGCTGTTACGGATTTGCCGCAGGAACAATTTGTTCGGGAGCAGCGAATGTGCAACATCCCGAAAACGCTTTGGAGCTTCATTCTTCCACATCATCCACTTTTTTACATCGTCGCTGTGCCTACACCGATTTTTGTACAAACATAAAAATGAGCTCCATAGTCCTCAAAAGCCTGCTGATACTCACAGTGAAAGAATTATTTTGATATCTCTTATACTTTTTCAGCTACAGCGATTTGTTCGGGAACCTTTTTAGAGGATTTCTGAAATTCGCTAAAAATTCCCTTTATTTCATAATTTTTTACGCCTTTATTAAACTTTTTCCAGCAAAATCCGATAGCTTATCTTCTTCCCCTATCCGTTACGAAATAAACGCAGAAAAAATTACGTCTCTACCATTTACGGATCAGGAAATATGGAGCGTTGTTCGAGGCAAAGTTCTCCATTATAACCCAATAGGCAGACTGACGCAAAGTGTCTGCTCTTCAGTAGACTGGCCCGCTGCAGGTGTGTGAGTGAGTTTCCATGACGACGGAACTCTGTGAGCCAGAGGACGAGGCTCCATTGAGATAGAATGGCAACTTTCGACACTCACTGCAGTTGCTGTGATTAATGTAGGAATCTGAGATTCGCACAGTCACTTCCTCTTGACATTTTAAAATGAGAGAAGACGGCTCACCCGTTACTACCATCTAATGTAGAACAGATTACTAGATCAATGTGTGCTTCTGTGCTTTTTGTCTCTCTTGTTGTGTCTCTGCTCTGTCTTCTGTAACCCCAGTCGGTCGAGGCAGATGACCGTTCATACTGAGCCCGGTTCTGCCGGAGGTTTTTTTTTTCCCGTTAATGGGTGGTTTTTCTTCCCACTGTCGCTTCATGCTTGCTCAGTATGAGGGATTGCAGCAAAGCCATGTACAATGCAGACGACTCTCCCTGTGGCTCTACGGTTCCCCAGGAGTGAATGCTGCTTGTCGGGACTTTGATGCAATCAACTGGTTTCCTTATATAGGACATTTTGACCAATCTGTATAATCTGACCCAATCTGTATAATATGATTGAACTTGATTTTGTAAAGTGCCTTGAGATGACATGTTTCATGATTTGGCGCTATATAAATAAAATTGAATTGAATTGAATTGAATTGAAAATTTTCAAGTGACTTTCAGCCATGTGTCACTTTTCTGGCCCATTTTGGATTTCACATGCTTTCCTATTGGGCCTTTGCTTCCAACAGGATCTGGCATGATGCCCAGACATGACATAATTGGCCAATACAGCACCACCCACATGTGGGAAATGGCGCTACTGACCATTTTGGTCAAATGTTGAGTTCTGGGCCCAGATGTGGTGAGGCTGAGTTGCTAAAGGAGGCCAATCTGACTCATGACTTTTGGTGACCTTTGGTGACATTAAGTATTGGCACCCTTTTTGATGCACTTCCCAGTACAGGATTTGGACCAAACTGACAGAGTACACTCACCTGGTGATACTGAACACAACCCTGTTAGCGGCTAACTGTTAGCATGTTGCTAACCGGAAGTAGCTCTAGGAAGGTCTCACCAACTTCTGCTTCACACAGTCTGTTCTTACTCTAGAGAGAAAGCTCCACAAGAAATTTGGGCTACGTCGCATAAAGCATCTCCAAGCTATGAGGTGTCAAACATCCAATGCTTTTCAATGGGGGATCAAACCCCTTATGGTCCCAATACTGCATGCCCATATATGGCGCTACAGTATAGCTCAGATGGAAAGTGCATAAAGAAAGCCTCAAAAAAGCCTCCAAATGGCCATTTTCAACGCTGTACTGTATCGTCATGCTTTCACCTACGAACACCGTTTAACTTTCAGTTTGTAGACATATCTGTGAACTACTCAGAAGTGAAAACGGGATGGGGATATCTTTTATCGTCTCTTCACAGTTACTCCTCAAAGCTCATGTCCAAAAATCAGCAAAATCATCGTTTATAATGAAAGTCAATGACGGAATTCTCAGACTCTTAGAGTGGCCCACTCTAGCGTTTTCAAAGATTTCAAAACTCCGAACAACTTCCGCCTACTCGCTCAATTTTCACTCTACGTAGACAAATTATACATCAAAACGTAGGTATTTTTGTCTGGATTCAGGAAATGTAACCCTCATTGGTGTAGCATTTATAGATTTTTCGCAAATCACCTCAGAGCGACACAAACCCGAAATCCTCCCCATTCATTTCCTATGGAGCGGTTTTGAAAAATGACGTCTGAAAATCCAAAACATCACATGTTTTCGCATCGTCGCTACTCCTAAACCGTTTCATGTATAAGCATGAGACTTTCACACATGCATGTCCCGACCCTTCTGGCACTCAGAAAAAAGAAATTGTTTGGATAACTGTTACGGTTTTGCTGCAGGAACAATTTGTTCGGGAGCAGCGAATGTGCAACATCCCGAAAACGCTTTGGAGCTTCATTCTTCCACATCATCCACTTTTTTACATCGTCGCTGTGCCTACACCGATTTTTGTACAAACATAAAAATGAGCTCCATAGTCCTCAAAAGCCTGCTGATACTCACAGTGAAAGAATTATTTTGATATCTCTTATACTTTTTCAGCTACAGCGATTTGTTCGGGAACCTTTTTAGAGGATTTCTGAAATTCGCTAAAAATTCCCTTTATTTCATAATTTCTTACGCCTTTATTAAACTTTTTCCAGCAAAATCCGATAGCTTATCTTCTTCCCCTATCCGTTACGAAATAAACGCAGAAAAAATTACGTCTCTACCATTTACGGATCAGGAGATATGGAGCGTTGTTCGAGGCAAAGTTCTCCATTATAACCCAATAGGCAGACTGACGCAAAGTGTCTGCTCTTCAGTAGACTGGCACGCTGCAGGTGTGTGAGTGAGTTTCCATGACGACGGAACTCTGTGAGCCAGAGGACGAGGCTCCATTGAGATAGAATGGCAACTTTCGACACTCACTGCAGTTGCTGTGATTAATGTAGGAATCTGAAATTCGCACAGTCACTTCCTCTTGACATTTTAAAATTTTCAAGTGACTTTCAGCCATGTGTCACTTTTCTGTCCCATTTTGGATTTCACATGCTTTCCTATTGGGCCTTTGCTTCCAACAGGACCTGGCATAATGCCCAGACACGACCCAATTGGCCAATACAGCACCACCCACCTGTGGGAAATGGCGCTACTGACCGTGTTGGTCAAATGTTGAGTTCTGGGCCCAGATGTGGTGAGGCTGAGTTGCTAAAGGAGGCCAATCTAACCCATGAACTTTGGTCACGTTTGGTGACAAAGTATTGGCACCCCTTTTTGAGGCACTTCCCAGTACAGGATTTGGACCAAACTGACAGAGTACAATCACCCGGTGATACTGAACACAATCCTGTTAGCGGCTAACGGTTAGCATGTTGCTAACCGGAAGTAGCTCTAGGAAGCTCGTACAAACTTCTGCTTCACAGAGTTTGTACTTCCTTTAAAGAGAAAGCTCCACAAGAAATATGGCCTACGTCGCATAAAGCATCTCCAAGCTATGAGGTGTCAAACATCCAATGCTTTTCAATGGGGGACCAAAACCCTTATGTTCCCAGAAATGCATGCGCATATATGCCTACAGTATAGCTCTGATGGAAATTTCAGGCTTTTAATGCAAGAGGTCATGGGATCGAATCCCGGTGTGCGAGACTTTGAGTTTTAGCTTATAATCCCCACAGTGTGTATAACAAAACATGTGCTGATCCCATGAAGTATTTTTTGTACCACCAGCCATTTTGAGTTACCATGGCAACGTTATAAACAACGTATTTTCTCCCTATTTGAGGCACATCCCAGTACAGGATTTGGACCAAACTGACAGAGTACAATCACCCGGTGATACTGAACACAACCATGCTAGCGGCTAACGGTTAGCATGTTACTAACCAGAAGTAGCTTTAGGAAGGTCCTACCAACTTCTGCTTAGCCGGGGTTGTTCTGCCTTTACAGACAAATAGAGGGCTACAGCTGTGAGGGAGTCTCCATGACAACTCTGCTAGCCAGAGGCTTCTAGGAGGTCCGTTGACTTAACATGGCACATTTCGACAGCCACTGCGGGTGCTGTGAAGACCGTAGGAAGCTGAAATTCGCAGTGTTACTTGCCGTTAGTATTTTTGACGATACCACGAGGCAGGCGCCTTGCTAAATTTCTTCACAAAATTTCTAGTTGTTCTTAATCTTCAAATTCTTGAAATTTTTTAAATTTTTCAAATTTTTTCAAATTTTTCAAATTCCTTCAACTTTTTTGAAAATTTTCAAATTTTTCAAAATTCTTCAAATTCCTTCAAATATTTCAAATTCTCTAAATTTCTTCAAATTTTTTCAATTATTCAAATTTCTTCAAATATTTCAAATTTCTTCAAATTTTTCAAATTCCTTCAAATTCTTCTATTTCTTCAAATTCTTCAAATATCTTCAAATTCTTATTTTTTTCAAATTCTTCAATTCTGATTTCAATGTTTTCTGCATCTTTTGCTCAATCATTCTGCAGATTAGCATTCTCACTGCTGTTTCGCAGGAACAGCCTTTTCTAGTTATTATTATTATTTGTTTTTTTTTTATGTTGGCGAGACGCTACCGCGGCGGCCGCGGCGAGGTGGCGGCCGCGGCTGCGGCTTGGCGAGGCGGCGGCTGCGGCTTGGCTAGGCGGCGGCGGTAGCGTCTCGCCAACATAGAAAAAAAAAAAATAATAAATAATAATAATAATAATAAAACTGGCGAGGTGGCGGCGGCGGCGGCAGCCGCGGCTTGGCGAGGCGGCCGCCTCGCCAAGATAGCGCTGCGGGAAGCTTGATGTTCATACCTTCACTGTGTTAGTCATTGTTTGTACTGCCGTTTTTTCCACTTTTCGTTGCGTTCGCCTGTCTGCTAAGCTCAAAACAACCGCGCCTGTCTTGACGGAGAAACCAGAACAGCTGAGCATCTTTACGACAGTGCACTTTTACTTTCGCCCTCTGGGGGGAGCCTCGCTGGAAAATCAACCCCAGTTGCATAGTATACCTTTAAGACTAATCTTAAAACCTTCCTTTTTGACAAAGCTTATAACTAGAGTGGCTCATGTTACTCTGAGCTACCTTTATAGTTTTACTGCTATAGGCTTAGGCTACTGGAGGACATCAGGATCTAATTTTCTCACTCTATAGAGTTCTACTGTTCTTCAATTATGCATTACGTGTTGTCATTTCTGCTTTAACTTTCTGTTCTCTCTCTTTTATCTTCATAGTAGGTACACCTGGTCTGGCGTTCTGTTAACTGTGACATCATCCATTGAAGATGGCTCACCCGCTATTACCATCTAATGTAGAACAGATTACTGGATCAATGTGTGCTTCTGTGCTTGTTTGTCTCTCTTGTTGTGTCTCTGCTCTGTCTTCTGTAACCCCCAGTCGGTCGAGGCAGATGACCGTTCATACTGAGCCCGGTTTGCCGGAGGTTTTCCTTCCCGTTAATGGGGAGTTTTTCTTCCCACTGTCGCTTCATGCTTGCTCAGTATGAGGGATTCCAGCAAAGCCATGGACAATGCAGACGACTCTCCCTGTAGCTCTACGCTTCCCCAGGAGTGAATGCTGCTTGTCGGGACTTTGATGCAATCAACTCGTTTTCTTATATAGGAACATTTTTGACCAATCTGTATAATCTGACCCAATCTGTATAATATGATTGAACTTGACTTTGTAAAGTGCCTCGAGATGACATGTTTCATGAATTGGCGCTATACAAATAAAATTGAATTGAATTGAACACTGGAGTGATAGTTGCTGGAAATGGGCCTCTATACACCTATGTAGATATTGCACCAAAAACCAGACATTTGCAGCTAGAATAGTCATTTACCACATTAGCAATGTATAGAGTGTATTTCTTTAAAGTTAAGACTAGTTTAAAGTTATCTTCATTGAAAAGTACAGTGCTTTTCCTTCAAAAATAAGGACATTTCAATGTGACCCCAAACTTTTGAACGGTAGTGTATATATATATATATATATATATATATATATATATATATATATATATATATATACAGAATAGAATTCAACTTTATTGTCATTGCACTGTCACAAGTACAAAGCAACGAAATGTGGTTTGCATCTATCCAGAAGTGCTATACAGGATATAAATATTATTTATACGTGTATGTATAAGTAAAAAGTAATAGTAGGGATATATATATATATATATATATATATATATATATATATATATATATATATGTGTGTGTGTAATAAGTTAACGAGTCAGCCAAAGATTAGCTTACTAAAATAAATGGAAGTCAATAGAATGTCCTAATAATATAAGATAAGAATTGTGTGTGTGTGTGTGTGTGTGTGTGTGTGTGTGTGTGTGTGTGTATTTTCACCTTATGTGGTGGGAAGTTGTGTCGTTGGACAAATAGTAAAAAGTGTATAAATTGCCTGTCCTTGGCACAGTGGCATGGATAAAGAGGACTGAGCTCCAGACAGTGGAAGTGACAAAACTGAACGGGCAACGCCCATTCTTGAGCTGCCTCATACGATGACCTGAAAAAGGAACACACATATACACTCAATGTTTATAGAGATCCTCTAATCATAACATATCAAAATCACATTTATGAGACATTCAATTGGATCCAAAGAAGTTTAGTTCTGCATGATGTCAGTTCTTTCAAATTTGTTGTCTCGTCATTCCTGGTGTAGGAAATACTGACGATTAATTTGGCCATGGGTTTCCATATATTGAAGGTAAATATCTTAGCAAATCGGCTAAAATTTTATTTTCTATTGGAGGCCCAAACTCGCACCTTTCTAATGCTTCAACAGTATCTTCACAATTCACCACCCCCAATGCTCTTCACCCCCCATGCACCCTCAATCTTTCAAGAGGAAGTGTACCTCTTCCACAGGCAAAAAAAGAGGGGGGGTTCATGTTGGTTTCACAGTTGTGCCAAACTATTTACCTCACATAGGGGTACCAAGGGGGAACCAAGTGAAAATTGGTTCCCCCTGCATCGAAAATGCGAATTCGGCAGGAAGAGCGGATCACCTCAACTCAGTCTCATTTTTAACCAAGTAGACTCAGAAGTTTAGATGTTTTACTTTCGTCAAAAAGTGAAAATTGGTTAGTGGGTTAAAATAGAAAATTACATAAAATTTTTATCCCATAATTACAGTATATACAAAGACTACCTAGTATGTACCCATGTTATTATTATTATCCATACATCCATCTATCCATCCTTTTTCCAACACGCTTATCCCTATTGGGGTTGCGAGGGGTGCTGGTGTCTAGCTCCAGCTGTCAATGGCCGAGAGGCGGGGTACACCCCGGACAGGTCGCCAGTCCATCGCAGTATTATTATTAGTAAAATTAAAGACCTCTCATGTTTCCAAGTAGGTGAAGTACAACAATCAGTGGCTGACTAAATACTTTTTTGCCCCACTGTATGCCAAATCTAGCTACCTAACATACATAGCAGAGTAAATAATACTCATTTATTCCAGCATTTCTATTCACTGCACTCATCACACTGTGGACATGTGTGTTTGAATGTGCACCTGTACATCACTTCCACCTCGGACATGTAGTTGTAACAATGGGAATAGAATTTACTCCTGTATCCTTTGCATTCTGCTTATTGCACCATTGCATTATTGTCTCAATTTCCCCCCTTGTTTATAGTTTGTTCATGTTTTCTATACTGCAGAATGTGTTTGATTTTTATTATTGACCTATTGGGTTATTGCATTATTGTAAAAGCGCATTATGGGAGTTGTACAAATTCCTCGTATCTGTACACCTATCTGGCAAATAAAGCTGATTTAAAAAGGAAACTTCTGCAAGAGAATATCTTCAAAGTTTTAAAAAGTCATTATTATTTGAGAAGAACAGATTGCTTTAAGTTGAACCACAGTGGCTGCTGGTGCTTGAGAAAAGCTTAGCTATTTTGCAATGTAAAATTGTGCTATTGCATGAAGAAGGACAGTGGGTATTAAATTGGGAATATTAGGAGGGGCCTAACCTGCTGATACCCCTCTGCTCCAGACTGTCTGTCACTGCAGCTTCCAGGTAAACGAGCATCTCTTCTGCTTTTGGCTCTGCATTCACCAGTTTTACAGCTTTAGACACTGAAACAACATAACACGAGTTTACTATGTTCACTCTGACTGAAGACATGCTGTGCTGGAGTGGTGTATGTTTTAGTGTTTACTTAAGGTTTGCAGATTCTGGGCTGGTGTGTGGCTGTTGAGTTGATTCCAGTGCTGAAGGATAGCATTCATTGCTCTGATGTCGACTCTCAGCTTTCGGCTGCAGATTCCCAGCAGCTCACAAAAACAAACTGCAGATGATGTGACATATGAAACATTGAAACACTTCACAGCCAACCTATACACCTGTAGCCAGACGTTCGGCAGCCTGAAACACACAAACAAAACCAAAAAATTATACTGCTTGTCAAAAACATGTTTACTGTACCGCCTGCCTTAGTAACCATCTAAATTCTGCCCTGTTGCCATGAGAATAAAAGGGGAGGGTAGTTGTACTTACAGAAACTGCACATCACTGCAGAAACTCAGCTGTTGGATGAGAAAGTTTCCATATGCAAAAGATGGTCGGCCATGATGGATGTAGTAAAGAAAGTCGAGATTTTCCGCCAGAGCGAACTTGCCAACCAGATGAGAGCTGGAAAAATGAGGTAGCTCGGATGTTTCTGTAGAAAATACATAAATTATCAGTCTTACTGTATACGGTAATAAAATTAAAGGGATAGAACCGGGAAAGAACTGTCATTAAAGACCTTAGTAAACAGCTACTAAAGAATGGCTTTAGTTTACACTATTGCATGTAAGACAGACAACTCTTCATTATTCAGGATAAAAACACTTTTCTTTAAGTCTTTAATACCATTTTAACTGTTTCTGTCAAATTAATCACTTATCCATTGAGTAGTTCTCCAGCATTTTTGCCATCATTGCTATCAAAACATAAAGCTATTTGTTTTAAACAGTTTGGCTTTGAAAACGGTATATTCAAATTGTTATAATTACTGTGTTGTTCATGAGATTTGGTATGATCAAATATAATTACCATTCCAAGCACCACAGTTAAATCCTGTAGCTGAATTGTGTTTCTCTTTTACTTTTTCTAAGCCAACAACATTAATATAAATCCATAATCAAATAATGAATCCAAATCATTATTCTTGCTATTTTGCTAGTTTTAATAACCGTACAGTATTTATTTTTGCAGCACTAATGGCTCATTTTTACAAAGTAGGCTCACAGGAAAGGGGGTTTGAGAAAGGGTGGAGGACATACGGCAAAGGACCACAGGCCGGAATCAAACCCAGGTCAGCCGCATCAAGGACTAAGGCCTCGGTACATGGGTCGTGCTCTCAACCCGTGCCATTGGAGCACACCCGAAAGTATTTTTTTCTTGTTGTAAACTTGCTCTTTGCTGCTGGCATGCCAGGTTTCCCCACAATGGACAATAAAGAATCTTTATTACTTCCTTCATTACATTTTAATTGTTTATATAGAAGTTGACTGTTGTGCAATTACACATCGTTTTAAAGTTATTTGATGTTTAATAAATAACTCTCTGTTAGGTATTGTCTGGCGAATATCACCTCTAGAGCTGATATCAGGACAATAGTTGATTCGAACAGTGGCGCTCTTTTAACAGCAAATTCTGCACACATATAGAATAAGGAGTGAAAACTTCTCTTCAAGTTCAAGAATTTATTAACAGAAATAAAATTAACATCCATAGAACATCACTATATAATGCTGTTTATCTGAAATAACATTATATTTCAATCAACAAATCCTCTCTACGAGGCAAGTGAAACTTAACTAAAACTACTAAGCCAAATGAAGATAAAAAGAAGCTAAGGAACTATGTACACACAAAAGAAATAAAAGACAAAGTGGTTGATCACCATCAGAATAATCCAGTGAATCCTGGTACACTGCAGATCTGAGTTAAAGAACCATAGTTCAACTTAAAGAACATGGAATGGAGTTAAATTAGCTTAACTAATTTAGAACAACATTTGGTATGTGTTCATGTTCACAGCTGACACAGTGCCATCACACTGCAGTGTAAAGATATTTCTGTACACTGAGAACCTTTTTGTGCCATTAGAGTAATATACTACACAAATTGTATTTCTACTGTATTCCTATTGTATTTTGGATTCTGAATATCTTTTCATTTGTTACAGGGTTTATACAGGAATGAGTAACTCACACATATACATATATATACGTATATGTATAACATAACTATATATATATATATATATATATATATATATATATTATATATATATATATATAATATATATATATATATACATATACATATACATACATATACATATATACATATATACATACATATACATATATATATACATACATATACATACATATATACATACATA